>JAHHZJ010001740.1:600000-1000000 GCA_021437245.1 Aegilops speltoides | reverse complement strand
ATATCGTGCCAACACGTTTACGTTCACCGCCTTTGACCACTCGACCAACTACAGCTACAAGTAACTACTTGCACGCTTAGTCAGTATGCTATTTATCACATAACGTTTAGATGTTTCAATTATTTCAAAACATGTTCACATATTTCAAATGAAGTTCACTAACATGCAAAAACAGTTCGTGCATTCAAAAAAAAGTTCACCAAAATCGAAAAAGTTCATGTGTTCGAAAAAGTTTGCGTATTCAAAAAAAGTTCACCAAAATCAAAAAAAGTTCACGAGTTCAAAAACGTTCATTCTATACAAAAAAATATTCTATATATTTGGCAAACTCCAAAAGAGTTTATGAGTTTAACAAAAGCTCATCAAATATGAAAAAAGTTCATTGAATTGGAAACAAGTTCATCAGATTTGAAATAAAGTTCATCGGATTTGAAAAAAGTTCATCGAGTTTGGAAATAGTTCATCCAAAATGAAAAAAAGTTCATCGAATTAGAAAAAAAAGTTCATAATTTTTTAAAATAGTTCATCAAAAAATGAAAAAGTTTAACGATTTGAAGAAAAAAGTTCACCAAAAAACGAAAAAACTTCAGGAATTTGAAGAAAAAGTCATCATATAAAGAAGAAGAAAAATGGAAAAAAGGAAAAGAGGAACAAAAAAAATAATGTTTTTTTGAGGGAGCAAAGAAAATAACTGAAAGGATAGAAACTACCAAATCTGTCTACTTGGCCTAGTGGTTAGCGCATTATTTCACCAAACCGTAGGTCACGGGATCGATACCCCGTGCGTGCGGCAATTTTCTGTGCCTTAGAAAGCTAAGTTGGGCCGACCCAGCGCGGACGCCTGCAGGCGCCAGTTTGCAAAATGTACACAAACTATCGCCTGCAGCGCTAAATAGGAATTGCCCAACAATCTGGGCCTGAACCTGCGCTCCCTGACGAAAACCTTGTACGGCCCAAGAAGTATGTGGTGCAATACGATGACCAATTGATGAGACAGCTAATTGTTCACAGACCCAAAAGAAATGTTCACTTTCAAGTTTTGCTCAGCTTTAAAAAAAATGTTCACGTCTGCAAACTTTGTTCAAAATTTCAAGATTTGTTCCCATTCCCAAAAAGTGTTCACAGATTGAAAAATGTTCAAGATTCCCAAGATTCTGTGCCTTAGAAAGCTAAGTTGGGCCGACCCAGCGCGGACGCCTGCAGGCGCCAGTTTGCAAAATGTACACAAACTATCGCCTGCAGCGCTAAATAGGAATCGCCCAACAATCTGGGCCTGAACCTGCGCTCCCTGACGAAAACCTTGTACGGCCCAAGAAGTATGTGGCGCAATACAATGACCAATTGATGAGACAGCTAATTGTTCACAGACCCAAAAGAAATGTTCACTTTCAAGTTTTGCTCAGCTTTAAAAAAAATGTTCACGTCTGCAAACTTTGTTCAAAATTTCAAGATTTGTTCCCATTCCCAAAAAGTGTTCACATGTTCGAGATTCCCAAGAATGTTGGCGTTTTTACAAAAAAAATCGAGGTTTCATTTTTTTCACAAATTTCAAAATGTTGATGTTTTCAATTTCTTCAAAATTTCAAAAAACTTTCCCGTTTCCAAAATTATTCACAGATTAAAAAATGTCCGAATTTTTAAAAATGTGTTCAAAATTTGAAAATGATCGCATTTCAAAAGATAATTCACTTTCTTCGACAAAAAAATACATTCAATCATAAATGTCTTTTCAAATTACGGTGCTGCAGTGTGTTCTTTACATATATTTCGCGTTAGCAAATCAACAACAACTTTTAGTTCTAGCGGCTAATAGTGTGCACTCTGTATTATGAGGATGTGATTCAGCTCCTTCCTAGCGCACTGCGGTTTTCTAATTTTTTTTCTATCGTGCACAAAAGAAAACATCCTGTTCGTTCGCCCCAGTGGGCCGGCCTAGCCGTGGGACTCCCTATATGATGCCTACGTTCTAACTGTTGGACCTCTTCCACCACACGTGCACCATCATCGTGCTAAAAATAGGACTCCCACCTTGTGGTATTAATGCCATGGATATTTCGTTTAAATAGTCCCACATGGCCGGATATGGAGTATGTGAGCTCGAGCTCACATGCACCATTTGCTACAGTAAAATTGAAAAACATATTGAAAAAGTTCAAAAGAATCTGATATTTTTTTCCACAAACATTGATGTGTGTTTCACATGCGTTCGGACACAGCCAAGCGGGCGGCCCGACGCAAGACGGCCCAGCCCGTGCTAATCGTGCACGGCCCAAGACGTTCCGCGTGGCACGTTTAATAGCCGGGCCGTGTCGTGCTTACCCGCGCGGCGTGGCTCTCTGGTCGAACGCGGCTGATTATTAAACGGGCCGGCCCGTGGCACGTTTAGCACGCTGGCCCATCTGATTTTTAGCACGTTTAAAATTTGCTATGCTTAGTGCTTGTCACTAGGGCCCGAGTGCCATGATTTCAGATCTGAACCTATTATGTTTTCATGAATATATGTGAGTTCTTGATCCTATCTTGCAATTCAATAGTCACCTACTATGTGTTATGATCCGGTAACCCCGAAGTAACAATAATCGGGACCACTCCCGGTGATGACCGTAGTTTGAGGAGTTCATGTATTCACTAAGTGTTAATGCTTTGGTCCGGTACTCTATTAAAAGGAGGCCTTAATATCCCTTAGTTTCCAATAGGACCCTGCTGCAACGGGAGGGTAGGACGAAACATGTCATGCAAGTTCTTTTCCATAAGCACGTATGACTATATTCGGAATACATGCCTACATTACATTGATGAACTGGAGCTAGTTCTGTGTCACCCTATGTTATAACTGTTGCATGAGGAATCGCATCCGACATAATTATCCATCACTGATCCAATGCCTACGAGCTTTTCACATATTTATCTTTGCTTAGTTACATTTCTGTTGCCACTGTTATGATTACTATAAAAACTGCTACTTTAGGTTTGCCGCCTTTACCGTTACTTCGATACTACTTTGCTACTAAATACTTTGCTGCAGATATTAAGTCTTTCAGGTGTGGTTGAATTGACAACTCGGCTGCTAATACTTGAGAACACTCTCCCCTTGTGTCGAATCAATAAATTTGGGTTGAATACTCTACCCTCGAAAACTATTGCGATCCCCTATACTTGTGGGTTATCACGGAGTACTGCTCGTTAAGCCAGTTTAGCAAACTAAACTCGAGCGGCATTAGAGAGAAAAAAGGCTATCCGGCTATTGACCACACACTCTAGTCAAGAAAGGAGTGATAGAAAAAGACTTTGCAACGACTAAGAAGAAAACACTTATTATAAAACGGCTCATGTAAATTTTAAGAGCACCCAGTTAACATGGGTAAAGGGAGTGTCTTTTAACAAAGAACGTATGTGAGCACAGTCGAACCGAACACAAATTTAAAATTCTGAGCATGAAAGCGACTTAGTTGGTTAATGTGCTTGGTGTCGATGCGCGGTCCGAGCTTACGGCGGGACAAGGTCCCAGCCCCCAAGCCGGTCCCGAGGTGGCGGAGCGAAGAGCTCGGCACTCCGAAGTGGCAACATAGCACGGCCAATGTGGTGAGGTGGAACCCCCAGTCCGGCCGAGGCGACGGAGCGGGCCGGCAGTATGACGCCGAAATCCCTGGCGTGGGTTAATGAAGTGATGACGAAGCCCCGGTCCAGCCGAGGTGACGTGGTACGTCGGTACGCTGTGGTGACAGCGCTGCCAAACCCGAATCATTTGTTTCTGCACAGAAGATAGTGCAAGCCGGAGATAATAGTAATAATAATAATAATAATAAGGATGCATGATTAATAAAATTTATGCAAAGTGAGTAATAAAAGAAATATGGTCCGTGCGTCGAACACCCGACGAGGTAGGATCCTCTTGATGATGCCGAAGTCCCAGAGGCAACTGAACATGTTGGTATGGCAATTCGATCAACAAGGTGGTCATGCAAGCCGGTTTATGCCGATTGGGACGACATCGTCGGCTTGCCGAAGTGATCGCGTGATGCAGTCAAAGTCGATTACCTACACATGTAAAATAGTGCAGTCCAAAAAGAATAATTTAAATATATATAAATGTCGGATTTTGGGTTCCGGCAGACCCTTGAGGTTCGAACACTGGGGTGCGCACGAAGATCTCTCCCCTACCAGCTCATGTCTCGAAGTCTCGCAAAGATCTAAGCAAGAAAGATGAACACACAAGGGACATGAGATTTATACTAGTTCAGGCCACCATTGTGGTGTAATACCCTACTTCAGTGTGTGGTGTGGTGGATTGCCTCAGGGCTGATAGTGGACAGTACAAAGGGAGAACAGCCTCGCGAGGGGCTGTTCTTGAGCTGGTGCGATGAACTGCTTGGGTGAGTTCAGTCGCTTCTTTCTCTCTCTCTGGTCGATTTCTCGATGCCTCTAGATCATCCGATCCCTCTATCTTGTGGTGGCTAGTCCTATTTATAGGTGGAGGCCCTGGGCCTCTTCCCTAATAATGAGCGGGAAGGGCGCCAACAATTGGCCATTTTGAAGGGGAACATCTGGTACACTTATCCTGACTAAAGTTGGTCTTCGGCTGCCAAAGGTCCTGACGGTGACGCCGCCCTGTGCTCCACGATGACCTCCATCCTGCTGTTCTGCTGGTCTTGGTCTTGTTGTACCGAAATGGTAACCTTTGCCTGATGCCTTGGCCTGTGCTTGCCCCATTTGCACCGAAAGGGAAACAAGGACACTGCACAGGCCGGCGCCCGCCTAGCGCCCGCCTGGTCCTCGATCGTCATGGCTTGCGTCATGGGCCCCTCGGGAGGTGCCCTGCCTTGATCTCTCCGCCTCCTCGCGAGCCTGCCTGAGGAGGCTGCTCCTGAGGAAGCTCCCTGTCGTCCACCCCGCGAGGCTTGGCCCCTCGCGAGGGTCTTGAGCTTGAGCTGATGAAGCTGGGCTGCATTGGGCCCCACTTGAGCCACGCCGTGGGCAGCAGGCGAAAGTCTGGGATCCCGTTCCCGAGATGCCGACGGTAGCCCCCCGGGCCCAAGGCGCGCCCGGACTTGGCTTAGCAGAGAAGCGAAGGGGCAAGTGTGAAGCACCGCGAGACCCAACAGCCTGCGGCCTCGGGCGCCGCATGGCGGTTGATTGGACGTGGGCGTCTCCACTTCCCTACGACGCCTCGGCAACTTCACAACTTGGCAAGTCCCTGCATGCAAAGACGGGTCATGATTACCTGCGATCGTGGAGGCCGACGGTTGGCCTCCTCTGGCTATAAGTACGGAATGGCGCGAGCCGCTCCAGTTCATCTCCCTCTGCTGCTCCTCCTCTTCTTCATCTTCGCCATTGCTCCGTCTCACACTGATGGCACCCATCCGCCGGTTCTCCGCAGAAGAGAAGGGAAAGGCCCCCCGAGAGGGTCCTGACCCGCTTTCGCCAAAGAAGCGGTTAGTCCTCTACCGCCAAGACGAGGGTGCGCGGCAGGAGGTATTGAGGCCCTGGTACGAGCGGCCACCGCTGGGGTTCCCGCTGCCCTTGTACGCTCGGATCGAGGGCCCTGGAGAAGAAGGCGCTGAGCGTCACCGTCGGTGCCACCGTCAGTGCCGGCGGGTTACGGCGGTGCGCGTCGTTCCTCCTGGAGTCCACGCCGAGGGTTCCTCTCGTGAGCTTGTGCTCCACGCTGCCATGGCTCCTCGATCTTGGATTCGCCTTCCTCCCTCCTTCGCCTTCGAGATCCCGCCAAGGGGGCCTATCAAGCTCTGGCTGCAGCACGCTGACTGCGGCACCCCCGCAACCGGAGCGGAGGTCGAGGTCGTTGCTCCGGGCGAGGTCTACATGACCCGTGTGTGGGGACCCCGACTCATAAGTCGAGATCACCGAATGCACGTGTACAGTGATCCCAGAGATCAATGCTCACTGAACACACAGAAGCTGAATAACAAGAGTCTTACATCCATACATGCCGTCTTACACAAATTATGACCATTATGTTCACGTCTTACATTGATAAAGCCTTAAGGGCTGAACATCAAATGAAACACAAGCAGCGGAAATCTTTGTCGATAAGTAGAAACCATGCCATCCGCCTTAACCCTACAGGCATTCTGACTAGGAAACTTCCTAGTTCGCATGTTCGTCTCCAGAGAACTCTTCTTCGAACTCCGGTTCTTCCATGCCTGGCCAATTAAATAACCAGTGGCAAGCCAATGAGTACTTTGAATGTACTCGCAAGCAACCCATGTTTTGGTCCAAGATGTAACAATACATGATATAGGTAAATTTTTGCAGAAAGCTAGTTTTGAGTGCAATGACATGTTCAACAATTTGTAAGACATGCATCAAGAGAATTCAAGTAACCATGAGGACAGGTTACAGATATCAACATAAATAGAGTGGGCACCAACGCAAATCAATCATGTCAAGTCCTTTGACTTGACCCAAGTAGTTTTATCAACTCACACACACGGTTGTAAAACTCTGGACATAGTTTAAGCAGCACCGCTCAACTGTCCTTGACCGTGGACATGGCTATTCGAATAGTTTTACACTTTGCAGAGGTTGCACACTTTACCCACAAGATCCGGGGAACTTCTGTGTCATCCACGACCCGCGATACCTCAAGTACCCGGGGTAAGCACCCGATCACTATCTTTCCCTAGACGACACTAACATAGAGTCCACTCGATTGGTAGTAACCCCCGTGCCCAACATTTCACATCTTAAAATTGTGGAGCATCGCTCCCATATTCATCACGTACTGGCACGGGGTACCAACAGTGTGTCCGGTGCCCCATAAAAATGTTCTTGGCCGCCCTACCTGGCACGACCCCGTCCCAAGAGAGAGCACCAACTCTCCCCCGTCACCAGTACTGCGGGCTCCAAGCTAGTATCGACCTAGGTAATCAATAATGCCCTTTCACATACAAGGGTAGAGTGGTTGTGCATATAAGGTTGGGATAGTCGACAAATCTTAAATCTAATCCGTTTTCAAAAACAACACACGTTTGCCTCGGTACACCACTTCATCATCAAGCGGTTACCCATCTCATCATCTCCCTCGGGCATAAGTGGCACCCAATGGGGTTTTAGAAAAAGTCTTCTGAAAATACTTTGCCTCCTTCGTCATGCATATACCCGTCCATTTTTGCATAGCATCTACTTTAGCATTCTATCTACTCCCACCGGCATAACCCTCATAAGAAGGTAGGGTCATGCACAATGCAAGTATCAACGAGGAAGTACGGTGGCAAACCATCAAAGTGGTTACCACCCCATCATGATTCCATTGCAACAACAATATGGTGCTATATGACATGCATAAAAAGGGTTTCATAGACATGGTCAAAGGGCTGCTTGCCTGTTTTAACAAAGTCTTCGAGGTCTTCAAATATCTCTGGTCCAACTCCGAGCATTTCGTCTACTTCGTCAACTATCGTCGAAAGCAACCATAATAAGCAACACAACAAGGCAAGAAATAAAAGTTCTCTAAAAGTATGAGTTGGACATTTCTAGGATACCTATGGTCATATGAGAGATGACCAAAGTGGTTTCATTAGGATTTGATCAATGGACATCTCTGAACATTTCAATATGATGGAATCAAGGGGTTTATGGATTTGCATGAAGTGTACAGAAATATAATTTTGAAAAATGAGCACAGGCACCCATTTAGCAAATCATGATTTTAGAAGCATCTGGGAGTTGGTTTCACTGGATTTGGAGTTCAAATGAATTTCCTATGAATTTGCAAAGTTGAAAAATATGAAGAAATGGCTCATTATTTTATGTGGTATAGAAAGTATTAAGAAAAATGTTCATAAACTAAGTTATGAACTTATAAGCATCTAGGAATTTGAATCATGGCATTTGGATCAATTTTGAGCTCTCTGTGATTTTCTAAAGTTAATCACAGAAATAGGAAAAATAGGATTTGATAAATATTTGTGAAGGAAATGCTTCTGTAAAAATGTGACAATAGCACCATGTGGTAGGGCATGATTTTAGAACCTACTAGAAATTTGAATCATTAAATATGGAGTTAATTTGAATTATTTATGGATTTTCGAAGTTGACTGGAAAAAGAAAAAAAGGAATAAGGCTTTAACCTTAGCCTGCGCACATGGCGACAGATAGACCGTGGGCCGGCCCAGCGGCTCGGCTGCGCGGGCAGAGGTGGTCACGGCGAAGGCGTACTGGGGGAAGGCGCCACCCAGCGGGGCAAGCGGATCCGACCGAAGCTGTTTCCACTTAACCCGACTGGTGGGCCGGCTCGGTCGCCTCTGCCGCTGACGGGCGGGCCACCTGCCAGCTGGCGGGGCGGTCATCCTCTACCTCTCACTCGAGGCAGAGCAGGGGAGGCAGAGTGCACGCCGGCGCTTGTCCGGCGATAGCCGGCGCCTCTGGCCGTCTCCCGCGGCGCTCTGCCTATGGGCGAGCTCAGCGCGGAGCGGCGCATCCGCTGGTGCAGGTCACGACCGTCGGAGGGGGCTGAGGTGACCGCAACTTTGACGATGGCGGGGGAGGTCGTCGGCCATCCATGGCTCTCGGCGTCCGAGCATCCCCGCGACGGTTCGAGGAGGTGGGGAGGTTCGCCGGACCACGGGGAGCCTTTGTGTGGAGAAAAGGGAGGGAGGTGAGCTCGGTGTTGCTCGAATTTGATCGAGCCGAAGCGGCGGCTGTGTGGTGGTAGGAGGAGAAGGAAGGTGTAGGAGGAGGATCAGGCTGCTCGAGGAGGTTGCTGGGGGGAAAGAGGGAGTGAACCGAGGCCAAAGAGGGCTCGGGGTGGCCTTTTATGGCGGGGAGATGGTGCACCGTGAGCTCATGCGCCGGCGAGGCTGTTGCCATTGCTGCAAGCCACGGGGGCCCACATGGGCGTGTCTGGGGTGCTCATGGGGTTGGTCTAGGGCGAGGGGAGAGAAGAGAGATAGCGGGGAAGGGCCGGAGCATTGCGCGTATGAGTTTGCTCATTGGAGCTCTCGGGCGGCCGGCGCGCGTGCGAGCTGGGGCGAGAGGAGGGAGAAGAAGGAGGGGACAGAGGCATGGCGTGTCGCAGATGTCGAGGTCCATTGTCGGGCGCGCTGGGAGGCCCGAGGTGGCCGGAGGCGGTTGGAAGGGGGCGGCTACAGTGCAGGTGTGCACTGTATCGCACTCTAGAGCACGCCAATTGCATGCCAAGGCATGCCTTTCGCTTGTAGGGTGCGACCACTTGCGTCTAGGTTGTTTAGGGAGGAGTAAACAAAGGGGAGAGGGCATGTTGAGGGAGAGAGGGAAATGGGCTGTCTAGAGAGAGAAAGTGGGGTTTTACCCCTCCAATAATTGAGCTATGGATTTGCCATTGCTACTGGAGGTGCAAGGGGACTAGGAAGGGCTGTGGTAAAAAGTTGAGGCCATGGAGAAGAGTGGACGTGGTCAAAACAGGGGTTTTAGTAAAATGGCAGAAGGTGTTTGTTGCTGGTTTGGGCAAGAAGATGAACTCCTCTTGTCACGAGGCGGGACAGGGTCAAATGGCATGAGATAATAATAGGTTCCACCAAGGTTGAGTCCATTTGGGTAAAGTTGCCAATGCAACTTTTGTAAACCCTAGAAATTAGCAGAAATGAACTTGTGTAGATCTAGTTGAGCAAATCACTTCTCCTTGATGCACTACTTGGTGTAGTGGCCTCATTTGGTCATGTGAATATGCTCACCAAATTTGGGGTCAAGGAGAGAAAGTTGGTAGTACAAAGTTGTTCAAATTAGATTCTGGTCAGAGAGGGTTTTGGGGCACTTTGATCAATATAACATTTTCTCCAACTTGTGCCATTTGGTCTAGATGAATTATTAGACCACTTGAGCATGTTCACAAGGTTTGAGAACATTTGGACATGTTTGGCAATGTAAAGTTGCTCAAACTTCAAAATGGACAGAAATGGTTTTGAGGGGATTTCATGGGGTTATGCTATTCTCCATGACATGATACTTGTCAAGATCATCAAACATGTCATACGTGACATTATAGAATTTTCTTGGAATTTTTGGAGAATATTTCCTTTGTAAATATTTCGAAAGCTTGAAATATCCAGAAAGGGTTTTTGAGGGTTTTGACCAATATTTTGAACATGACCATGTGTTGAAACTCTTATATATGGACAATATATGTCCACTGAGTTTCCTTGATTTTTGACAAATATTTTTAAAACAATAAAATAATTTTTCCCTATTAAAGACCATTTCCGGCCTTAAGAAAAAGCTTTTAAATAAAATAGGAAAATAACTTTTAAAATTATATTTTTGTGGTTTATGGGAGTCCTACTTCTAATAGGATTCAAATACCTTTTTAATGATTTTTTTCACACCCCAAGTCAAGTACTTGTAGTGCAAACCTCAACTCAGGGGTTTTTGAAAAACTAATTTTTGAAAATACTATTTGGCCAAATTATTTTTGTAAGAAATTATTTTTATGTCCTATACACATGGCATGATCATTGGTTCAAGAGTTTGGAGCAAGGAGATGAAGTATTGGAGTTGGAGAATTTATTTGATTTTTAGAGCACTTGCAAACAGCAGACAAAAACCAATCAAGGCAAGGTCCAAAACACTCAAAAGTTTTTGTCAAACCACATTTTATCATGATTGTTAGCTTAAGTGTAGTGGCATGAAAATCAGGGTGTGACACCGTGGTTGGGGCGAGATCGCCCGGGTCTGCAGGACAGGTGGCGCCCTCGTAATCCACCTTTAGTACGACGGCGCCTCTCTGATGTTCTTCAAGTTCTTCGACGCGGAAGGACGCCGGCTGGAATGCTGCCCCGGGAAAGGCAGCCGTAGCATCGTCATGGCGAGCACCAGGCTCGCCAATCGCTCCCCCAGCAGCTCCTCGGGCGACAGCGGAGGTGCCGGAGGATCCAGTGACTCCGCCGAGCTTCTCGCGACTCCGGAGACGAGCGACAACAGCTAAGAGCCCCCAAGCTCACGTCACGCTCGGAGCAGGGTAGGCTCGTCTAGTCGCCGACGCCACTGATCTAGATGGGGTTGGCGCCGGTGCCTGATGGCCCACTGTTGATGATGGCGTCTTTGGTGGGGGTGTGCGCAGTTTGCGCTCCTTAGGATTAGCACCTCCTGTTGCCTGCGAGGAATCGAAGTACCACCCCGCGGGGGTATGTAAGGCGCGGGCCATATCTTTTGTAAATATTATATCCCTAGTACGAATCTATGCGAGGTGCTTGTCCTGTCCTGGCTTGGCTCCCCCTTTCTTTCCTCACGAGGGCTTGGTGCTCTACGCTGACAGGTCTCGGTCCCCAGGCAGGCTTCAGTCGTCGCTGGTATGCCAGGTCGCGATGCCGTGGTCAAGGCCAGGAGGTGAGTGGCCCAAGGTCTAGTAAGAGCCCCTGAGTCGCGATGCTCAGGAGGTCCCCTTTAGCGCTCAAGCGGCCTCCGCTGGGTAAGAAAGGCAAGCAGCGTTGCTGTGACAGAGCTGCAGTAGGCGAGGGTTAAGTACTGAGTCGGATCAGTTTTCACGTGACTTATCTCATAGGCTTGGGGTAGCTTCCGTTGAGGCGTCGGGCTTGCGCGACGGCAACTGAGGTGTTGCGGGGTTGGGCCCTCGTGAGCTTGTTCTCTTCCCCCCACTCTTCCCTTAATGCTCTACATCCTCAGGTCCCAGCCTTCGAGCGAGCTCAGCCGCCGCTGGTATGACAGGCCGCGATGCCGTGGGTCAAGGCCAGGGGGTGAGGGCTGGAGAGCCAGTAAGAGCCCATGAGTCGCGATGCTCAGGCGCCCCACTTTTAACGTGCAAGCGGGTCGTGCCGAGGAGAAGGAGAAGAAGTCTTGCGATGCCACCAGCGTTACTCCTGGAGCGGGTCCTGCATACCAACCACGAGGGGAAACAACGCCTGTTGTCTCGGTTGTCAGCTAACCATCGGTCGCTCCGAGGGAGTGATTGGGGCACTGAGGGCCTGGTGAGGTGGCGCCTTGCGAGGCGGCCGCGGCCAGAGCTCAGCCACTCAGATTTTTCAGTGTTGCAGGAACAGACCCGTCCGCAAGTGTCGTGCCAGAGCGAGCGGCGCCAAAGGTAGGCGTTAATCGAGCAGGCGATTAAGTATAGCATGTTAAGCACGAAGGAGCAAACTCATTTAGATCGATGCATAGAAGTAAACGCCACTGGGCCTAGCCCGAGCGGCCTGGGGATAATGCAGCCCGAGGGTCGCCCCCAACAAAGCAGATGAAAAACATAAGCAAAACAGATACATGCCGTAGGGATGGACCCACGCGACCTGGGAATGATGCGGCCCTGCGGGCGCTCCCAACTGAAGATAAAACTTGAAAAGATGTCCCTGATACCATTGCAGAGCGAGTGTCGGAGTAGCTGTCGACGCACGGTGAAGCGGCCAACCCTGACGAGCCCTCGAACTCCTGAGCCTCGGGAGGCTCTGAGGGTCCGGGCGGCTCCTCAAGGCCCGTCTCCATCTCCTCTAGGAACGCGTGGTGCCTGGCCGCCTGAGCTTCCAGGATGCTCCTCATCAGGCTCTGGTGGGCAGCAGCCGCGTTCGGCAGGCCGAAGGGCATGCGAACGTAGCTGTGAGGTGGACCCTCACAGCGCCCCATGCGTGAAGGCCAGAGGCGCTCCTGGAATGCGGCTCGGTTGAGCCCCGGTATGTCGATGCAGACACGCAGCCCAGCGTCCTCACCGGGATGTGGGGCTACAGCGGGTAGGCGGCGACTGCCACGCATGACTCTTGACTCTTGTAGCTCCTGAATGTTCCTCGCGATGAACTCCTGGGGGTTTTGCCTTCCTTGCCTTATACCTTCTTGAGGGAAACGTGCCTTGAAGCATGCCTCCAAGTGGTGCCCGAGCGCCTCCCTCGCGACCTTGGCGAGGTCGGTGACCCTCCAGGAGATAGCCCACGAGCCCTGCCCGAGGAGGGCGCCGGGCGCGCCTTCCTATGCGACAGAGGGTGGCGCCCCTCGGACGGGCGCGGATCCTGATGCAACGCCTCCAGAGGGGCCTGCCTCGCGAGCGCTTGGGCCAGGTGAAGCCTTCTTCTTCTTAGGGACCGCCTCGGGGAGCCTCTCGCTCCTGTGATCTGGGTCTTCAATTGCCGCGGCCTGGAAGGCACGCTCAAGAGAACACACTGCATCCCTTTCCTTGCAAGGCACTGTGATGACTCCACCGCTTCCTGGCATCTGGAGGACATTGTAGCCATGGTAAGTCACTGCCTTGAACTTGGCCAGAGCTGGATACCCGAGGATGGCATTGTATGGCAGGCGGATATGAGCGACGTCGAAGTCAATGCGTTCGGTGCGGTAATTGTTGCGCTGCCCAAAGGTGACGGGAAGATGAATTTGCCCTATTGGAACAGTGGAACCATCAGTGACTCCTGAGAAAGGCTTGGTTGGCTGAAGCTGATCGTATGGCACTTGGATATTGTTGAACATTTCGACAGACAGGACGTTGAGCCCAGCTCCGCCGTCGATGAGGGTCCTGGTGACTTGCACATTGCTGAGGACTGGGGAACAAAGCATCGGGAGGACCCCGGCCGTTGCCGCACACTTCAGCTAATCCGCTGAGCTGAACATGATAGCGCACGCAGACAACCTGAGAGGGCGCGTGGCCTCAAGCTTGGGGAGGACTGCATTCACCTCGCAAGCAAACTGCTTGAAGATGCGCTGAGACGCTGGGGCCTGAGCGCCGCCTAGGATGCAAGCGATTGCGCGGCTCCTGGAAGCCCCCACCCCCCTCGTCCTGGTGATGGTTTTCATTCCTCCATGGCGGCGGTGGCAGAGGAGGGAGGCCTGCGTTGCCTTGAGGGCGGTCCTCACGAGGCTGATCCCTCCAACCTCCCTCACGAGGCTGGTCCTGCCAGCGGTCCTCGCGAGGCCGGTCACGCCACCCTTGGCTTGGGCCACGGTCTTCCCATCGTCCTCCACCTCTTCCTCCTCCTCGATCATAGCCCCGGTCGCTGCGGTCGGGGCGTCGGCCGATACGTCCATCTCGCACGGCTCTGAGCTCTTGGCATTCATTGGTGTTGTGTGTGTGGAGGTCGTGGTACACACAGTACCGGCTGCCCTTAGATGACTCAGGTTGATCCCTGCCACGCTTGGTGTCTGGCTCTGCTGCGAGCACAGCAGCCCCCTTGCGCTTCACATCCTTGACCTTGGGCTTCTTCTCTTCTAGGTCGGCAGCCGGGAGCTCGAGGAGGGAGAGGCGCCCTTCCTCAGCCCTGGCGCACTTGGTAGCCAGGTTGAACAGATCCAGCGATGTGCACAGGTCTTCATGGATCGCTAGCTCCTCTTTCATCTTGATGTCGCGCACCCGTCCGAGAAGGCTGAAATGATGGCCTCCTCAGTCACCTTGGGAATCTTGAGGTGGGCATTGTTGAAGCGCTGAATGTACTTCTGCAGGGTCTCTCCTGGTTGTTGCTTGATGCGGCGCAGGTCGCTCATGGCTGGGGGCCCATCGCGAGTTCCTTGGAAGTTGGCGATGAAGCGGGTGCGCATCTCGTCCCAGGAGGAGATCGTGCCTGGGGCCAGTTCAGGAGCCAGGTGCATGCACCGTCCTTGAGCGGCATGGGAAACCAATTCATCATGACCTTCTCGTCCCCGTTGGCGGACTTAATGCCTAGCTCGTAGAGCTGGAGGAACTCCGCGGGGTCCGCACTGCCGTCGTAGCACGGAGGCAGGTCTGGCTTGAACTTGCCGGGCCACACGATGCTACGCAGCTCGGAGGTGAAAGCATGGCAGCCTGCAGTGGACACCGGAGCTCTCTGCTGAGGTGGGGCTTGCTCTTGGGGATTCCCACGCGCCACTGCCTGGAGCAACGCTGGGTCTTGACGCGGCAGTGCAGGGATGAGGTCATGGCGCACCGGTGCTGGGAGCACGCGAGCACCTTCTTGGGGGCGAGGGATCTCTTGGCAGCTCCTCTCTTGCCGCGCAGGCGCCAGACGCGGCGGGTCTCGACCTGGGGCCGCGTGCCTTGGAGCCAGGGCGCCTTCTTGGGGAGGAGGTGGTGGTGGCACCTCCTGCTCCTCGCCTCTTGCGTAGGATGGAGGGCGAGGCAGTGAGAGGGACGGCATGGGAGAGCCCCCTACGGCGCTGATGAGCTCGGTGATGGGGCGAGCCAGTCCTCGTAGAGGTCGTCGACGGGGCGGTAGTGCAGGAGCTCACGCGCCAGGAGCAGCGCGGCATGCGCGTCCGTGGGGGCGCGACGGGCGTGGGACGATGAACCGGCTGCAGTTAGCGACGGGGTGGTGGTGCGGCCATCGCGCCGCACTGAAGGATGCATGGATGAGGCCTGCTGCTCGTTCCCCGCCGGGCCGGTGGCGGCGTTGGCATCCGCCGACGGGCGCCGTCTGGGCAACGCGAGCGGCGAGAGCAGCCCGACGCTCGGCGCGGGCTCGACGAGCGTCAGCCATGGTCACGGCGGAAGATCAGACACGACCAGCGGAAGAAAGATTCTGGCGCACCCCTACCTGGTGCACCAAATGTCGGATTTCGGGTTCCGGCAGACCCTTGAGGTTCGAACACTGGGGTGCGCACGAAGATCTCTCCCCTACCAGCTCATGTCTCGAAGTCTTGCAAAGATCTAAGCAAGAAAGATGAACACACAAGTGACACGAGATTTATACCGGTTCAGGCCACCATTGTGGTGTAATACCCTACTCCAGTGTGTGGTGTGGTGGATTGCCTCAGGGGCTGATAGTGGACAGTACAAAGGGAGAACAGCCTCGCGAGGGGCTGTTCTTGAGCCGGTGCGATGAACTCCTTGGGTGAGTTTAGTAGCTTCTCTCTCTCTCTCTCTCTCTCTCTCTCTCTCTCTCTCTCTCTCTGGTCGATCTCTCGATGCCTCTAGATCATCCGACCCCTCTACCTTGTGGTGGCTAGTCCTATTTATAGGCGGAGGCCCTGGGCCTCTTCCCAAATAACGAGCAGGAAGGGCGCCAACAATTGGCCATTTTGAAGGGGAACATCTGGTACACTTATCCTGACTAAAGTTGGTCTTCGGCTGCCAAAGGTCCTGACGGTGACGCCGCCCTGGGCTCCACGATGACCTCCATCCTGCCGTTCTGCTGGTCTTGGTCTTGTTGCATCGAAACAGTAACCTTTGCCTGATGCCTTGGCGGTGCTTGCCCCTTTGCACCGAAGGGAAACAAGGACATCAAGCAGCCGGCCCCACCGGGCGCCCGCCTGGTCCTCGATCGTCATGGCTTGCGTCACGGGCCCCTCGGGAGGTACCCTGCCTTGATCTCTCCGCCTCCTCGTGAGCCTGCCTGAGGAGGCTGCTCCTGAGGAAGCTCCCTGTCGTCCGCCTCGCGAGGCTTGGCCCCTCGCGAGGGTCTTGAGCTTGAGCTGATGAAGCTGGGCTGCATTGGGCCCCCACTTGAGCCACACCGTAGGCCGCAGGCAGGCAAGTCTGGGGACCCCGTTCTCAGAACACCGACAATAAAATCCTTGCATAATTGCTTTTCACAAAAATAATTTATTTAAAGATATGTGGCCTGGCGCCAAAGTCAATGTCGATGCAGGGTGTTGGCGTGACAAAGCCTGTATTCACAGGGCGGTCCGAGCCCCGGATGAGGTGTTCGCCGAACTTTGAACGGGAAATTGACCGAACCATCACACAACCATCGTTAATGCGGCCATCATTTGACAGACCTATGTATAGATGATGGAACAAACTAGAGTAATAATTCCTCGGAAAAAGTAAACCCAAGCAAGAAAAAATTACTAGGATTAATAGCACCTGGTTTATCTGCTGTAGCAATTTGAAGAAAGGTTACTCCCAAAATTGGGACTCGATCCACACAACCATTGCCTGATGGGCGATTGAGCGATGGCATGGTGATGCTGGCAAAGGTTGGCTCGCCGAGGCAAAGCCCCCGGTCCAGCGAACGTGACGAAGCTGGTCGGCTGGTGATGCCGAAGTCTCCGGAGTAGGTTGATGAAGAGATGGCGAAGCCCCCGGTCTAGCCGCGGTGACGGAGCGGGTTGGTAAGGAGACATTGCAGCTGCCATGTCATCCGAGGTGTTGAAGCAGTTCGACGTGATGGACATCGGCTTGAAGAAGCAGTAGTGCGGCCATGACGACGCTGGTCATAACTTGTGACGCGGTCAATGCCGGATTGATGAAGTGACCGAGCGGTGATGTCGGCGCGCCTGACCCGTGCAATCTATGGGGCGATGGTGTTGATGATGATTTAGCCTTTGTGATGCCCAACTCTTGTTCGGCTTGCCGAGATGATGATCCGATAGGGTTAGGCTTGTCTCGATGAAGCGACAATCTGTCTAGCGCAGATTGACAGACGTGGAGCCATGGCTGGTTTGACACCGGAGCGACGGTGAAGATTACCTCCGAAAAGGAGCAAAATTTGTGAGCGTGTGTTCGGAAACAAAACACAATACCCTAGAAAGAGATTCTTCCAAAAAGGTTGTCCAATATCCCGTTCATGAAGAAAGGTGAACTCGGGTTGGATTCGTACTCGTGTAGAAAACAGGTCCGAAAAGAGATGCACTAATCGGAAGGTTCCCGGAGTTTGAACGATCGGATCGAGGTGAAATTTTCAGAGGTGGTAGATATGGAAATTCCGCGGAAGTTGAATGGTTGGATCTTCCAAAATAACCTTCGAGCTAGGCTCTGGAGACCACGCCCTAAACTCGTCCAGATTCCCGTCCAGATTTGATAGGGCTCCATCGGAACTCGACGAAATTTTGCATGGTTTTTGTAGACATAATTCCGCACAATTCCACTGAAGCAATCGTTAAATCGATACTCGAGGAGGGGGTGGTGGCAGATACAAGTTCGCTGTCCAGAAAAACAGCACGGTCGCTCAAGGGCAATGTTGACGTTGAGCCCCTAGTCTCCATGAATGATTCCTCCATGATCTTGAGAGAGATCAGAGTTGATGTTGATGAAGGTCATCGTCCGAACATGACGATCTGACGCGGAGTGCAGTCCTCGGTCGAGCCAAGGTGACCAGTCGAGCAGAGGACGAAGATGCCGACGTCGCAGTTGATCTACAGGCGAGCCATTAATCCTTTGCTGATCACACAGTGGAACTCTCAATGAAAGAACCATTCACTACAAAAAAAATACACTTCCGTGATGATACGTGTTTGTCACAGTAGGTCACGTTTTCTGTCATGCATGTACATCCATGACAAATTTATGATAGAATCAAGATAGTCATACCTGTGTTGTCGTACAAGTGTTCCATGATATTACCAAAATTATCAACACGAAAGTGTATGACGATAAATCGCGCGTCATAGAAGTGCTTTCTTCAAGGGTGACCGACACATGGCGTCCACCGTAACGGAACGCTGTTAAGCTATCGGGTCCGGTTTTGGATCTGATAACCCGTTAACAGCCTGGACAAATGGGGATTTTTACTCATTGGCCGGAGGAAACACGTGTTTGCTCACCGTTGGGACAGGTGTCACTCATCCAATGGGCGAGATGCGCCTATGATACGTTGACACATGGATAGGCCCAAAAGTGGCCCATAAAGATTAAATGGGTCGGCCCAACTAAAGGCCCATAAGATTTAGCGGGCCATAATGGGCCGGCCCAACTAAAGGCCCGCAAGATTTAGCATTCCATAATGGGCCAACCTAGCTAAAGGCCCACAAGATTTTGTAGACCATAATGGGCCGGCCCAGCTAAAGGCCCAACATCCTCAGTTAAGGCCCATATGGCTAGTGTCAAATCTGCCCGTCAATGGCCCATCCTAAACTTGTCATCATCGCGGCCCATTGTCACTTCTGGCCCGTTAACAGTCCGCTAAGAATTTGGGCCGAATTACGGCCCGGTGTGTTTCCTGCCTGTTAAAGGTCCTGCTTCATTTGGGCCTATTTATAGGACACTGAAACTTTCGGCCCATAAACGACCGTGAAGGATATGGGTCATATTCGGCCATGTCTGACATTCGGCCTGTTAGAGGCCCACTACAGATTTGGGCCACTTTCAGCTCGTTGTGACTTGCGGCCTGTTAATGTCGGACAAAATCCATGGGCAATATGTGGCCCAACGCCACATCAGGCCCACTAACGACCCATATAAAAATGACACTAATCAAGCCCGACTGAACTTCCGGCCTGTTAAAGGCCCGTGTAGTAGGTCGGCGCATTTACGGCCCGTCTGAATTTCGGCCTGTGGACGATCCGCATTGTAAATGGGCCGACCAGTGGGTTATTTTATGGGTAAATTGGGCTAAATGGGCCGATGAGGGCCCAATCTTACTTTCGGCCTATTAAAGGCCCATGTTTTTTATGGGCTCGAGATATTTACACATGTAAACGGCCTATTATTACTGAGGGCCAAAATTATATTTAGGCCTATTAAAGGCCCACTGTGGGCATAGGCCTACCAGAAAAATATGAAAGTTTATGCTGATTTAGGCCCAGATATTTTTAGTGGGCTACATGCAAATTTCGGCCCAGAATCGTTTTTAGCCCAATTGGAATGGGCCCGATGAATGTTGGCATGTTGAGCTCCTACGAAGCTTTCGGTCGAATACATTACTAAGATAAACCTACACTATACATAAATAGCATCGTAATTACTGTAGCCTTTGGCAGCATCATAAATGTTGTATCACAACAAAATAAATTCCAACCATACAACAAAAGGCCTGTTGGCATAAAGTTTACAGTCCTTGCAGATAAAAGCACCATCAGATGTATAGAATCACAGATCATTTGACCTGAGTGCTTATGTTTCTGGCTGTAGAATCTGATGGAGCAGCACGATCTTCCCCTTTTTTCCGCCATTGGTCTTGAACAACGAAGCAAATGTTTGATAGTCTGGTTTCAAAACCATTCATATCTTCACGACATTTGTCAACCACTATTTTTGTTTCCGACACAACGTCCATTAGGGATTGTACTTGTGTCTGGAGCATAGATATATCACTCTGTCTAGCTGGAAGATTTTATTTAGTAGGCCATTTGGACGAGGTTACCTTGACAACCAACCCAGAATTAAGCAGGAAGGTGCTGTTTGCACTGTTAGTGGAGAGATACTAACGCACTACAGCAAGAGGTGACATTATGCATGTGGTAGCCTCGTCACCTTCACGTGGTTGTGGTTGTTCAACCATTTGTTCCATAGCTTGCTGAAAGTTTGAACTTGTAGATTAGTGTACCAGATAAGTTACTAATGAGACAAAAACAAACAAAGTAGGTTTCACGTTTATACATAACTTATTTTGGTGAACTACGGTAATACATTAGCATGTATTGTAGTGCCAACTATATAATAAAATCACTTTTGGAACATATGTCCATGTAGCATGCCTACTATATTCTATATTTCCTCACATTCGTTGACATCTAAGGATAAAGAGACAGGGTTTAAAGTAGGATGAACATAGTATGACATCATTCATATCATGGGCAAACAGATATAAAACAAACAGGCTATTCTATCATTGTGTGCGCACATTAACATCAAAACTAGATTACAAATCAAGACCAAAAGAATATCCTTCATCTTTTTTAAACCATGTAAGGTGAAATGATGCGTTAAGACAACTGTGTATAAAAGTGAACAGAGTAACTGACATTGGTTGCAAACCAAGCAGTTAAATGAGCACATCACGGTACTAATCAGTTCAAAGGCAGGAGGAGTAAGGACTTACAACAGCGGCCTGAACTGGTGTGCTCATGCCCTTCATCTTGCTGGTGTGGCAATCCTTGAAGACTTGCACTGCATTCGGTTCAGGTTCTTTTTGGTCCGCACGGGTTTTCCTCTGTATTTGGAACAAGTCAATATAGATAATGATAATATGGCATGTAAAAAGAAGGAAGTAGCAGCTATTTACAAGAGCCTCGCAGTGTGCAATATAGCTACGAGAACCTGTTGTCTGTTGGAATTTCACTTTAGAACGGTTGGTCTTGTTCTTAAAACAGTTAGCCTAGAAGAAGATACACTTGTAAGGCACATACATAAATACAAGTCAAATATGTGGTCTGATCAAATACATATACCCTACCTGATACTTTGGATCAGACCAGTGTTTAACAAGGGTTGTCCAGTCTTCATCTGTAATATATTCCACTGGAGATGTTTGGGCGATTTCATTGTTAGCCTTGCCTTCAAAGTGAGATTTTCTAAGGTGGTACGATACTATCGCAGAGCACACTGAAAAACATGAGTGCATGCTTGTTTAGTTGCATCATCTTTCGGATCCAACTTGAACCTCATCTGTTGAAAAAAGAATGTGAGTGTTATTAGGAGGAAGCTAGAAAGTATGGCACAGAGCAAGACAATATTAAGAAATAACATTACTTACGGATAAATGGTCAAGGAAGGTGTTAAAGTGGGTATTGTCTTTCTCATTCCTGTACTGGATCCACGTTGGGAGGATACGTGCATGACACCTGACGGCAATGGCCGCCTCTGATACTAACTTGGCTGACTCTGTAGCATCACGTGGCCTTTTTAAACCTGCCTCAAAATGGATCTCCATTCTTCCTCCTTTAGATTTTGTTAATCTGTCAAGCATTATACCTGATGTCTGTTTCCGCTTGCACCGTGGTGCTAGTTCAACAACGAATATGGAAAGTGTTAGTGCACATCAAACTATGAGAGTACATATAAAGGAGCATGCAACTGCAACTTAACTCGGTCAGGTACCGTCTTGGTGTTGATGCTCATGAGGTTCATCTGATCTTGCCAAGTCCTGTTGTGTCACCAGTGCTTTGGAAGTAGTGTTAGGTGTGAATGTAGCTTGGGAACTGGCCAGTTCTGGAGCAAACAAACGAGTAACTCATTGAGATGCTGGTATAGTTGAAGCAGATGCTGCAGCTGATGGAGCAGGTGATACTGTGTTTGTAGATTTGGCCGATGGACTTTGACCTTCTACTGCACTATAAGTACCAGCAGAATCTCGAGGGCAGATCCTTTTTTGTTTCACCCGATGAGTAACACCATTCCCTACTATATTCTTTTCCTTGCTCTTTTTTGACTTTGCCATGTCAAGGCATACCCACAACACAAAAGAATAAAATCGCTCTTCAAAACTCATTGATGCATGATACATACAAGCAATACTTTGATGTAAGACAATCATATGCGGATGGAATATGTAAGAAAAATAGGACGGCGTGACATATTCACAGCTATGATGTGTAAACTAAGCAGAAGGATTTTCAAAAAAATAGAAGTAATGCAAGCTATACACCATACGAAAGATGCAACCAATATCACTCTGCCTAGTTAAAAGTGTCTTGTCATAAGTGGCATTTCGAAAAATTAGAAGCAGTACAACGTAGAAACAATGCAAGATGCAACCACTATCAAACTGCCATGTTAAAAGCATCCAATCATGAGTGACTGATGCGGGATACACAACAGCAGTATTTCGATGTAAGAACATGGTATGATTGATAGATGCAGTGTATTCTAGACACAGAAAGGCATGCCATATGCACATGTATAACGTATAAACTCAGTAGGTGCAATTTAATCAAAATAGAAGAAATACAGGCTAGACAACATATGCAACATGAAACCAATTATCACACTGTCAACTTAGAGCAAGCACCTGCGATGGTGGAGTACGGGAGATGAACTCATCATGTAGACTTGGGACTTCAACTTCATTAGCGGTAGTAGTGGCAAATCTAGAGAGTCTTTGTTTGCGTCGGTCCTGAGGACCACCAACATCCCCTAACTTACTCTTTTCCTTCCTATTTTCTAATATTGCTTTATGAAGTCAAAACCAAAAGAAGATGAATAAAATTAGCTCTGCATAACTGGTTGATGCATGATACAGACGAACACTACTTTGATGTAAGGCAAGCGCGGGATAGGAGGATGGAATATATACAAAAAGAATATAGCATTGCATATTCAGACGTATGATAGGAGGATGGAATATGTATGAAAAACAGTAAGCAGAAGGCATTTCAACAAAATTAGAAGAAATGAAAGCTAGGCACCATATGAACATGCAACCAATATCACTCTATAAGGTAAAAAGTGTCTCATCTTAAGTGCCATTTCAAGAAATTAGAAGCAGTACAAGCTAGAAGACAATGCAAGATGCAACCTACATCACACTCCCAAGTTAAATGTGTCTTATGGGTAAGTGATCGTTGCAGGTATGAGTTGTAAGCTACGCAGATGCAATTCAAAAAATCAGAAGCAATACAAACTAGACATCATATGGAACATGCAACCACATATAACAGTTCCAAGTTAGAGCAAGCACATGTGATGGTGGAGTAGGGGAGATGTGCTCATCATCTACATGTATGTTCTAGAAACAGGAATAGGTGTCATATTCACATGCATTATGTGTAAAGTAAGCAGATACAATTCAACAAAGTTAGAAGCAATACAAGCTAGACATCATGCGCAACATGCAACCACATATAATAGTGCCAAGTTGGAGCAAGCACCTGTAATGGTGGAGTAGGGGAGATGTGCTCATCATCTACACAACTACGTTGACTGTCTAGCCCTGCGTTGTCTTGCGAATCTTGTTGGGAGGATGGCGGAGTAGAATCTGTAGAGACCCTCCGTTTCAGTTACTTGGAAGGACCACCATCATCCAATGCCTTACCAATTTCCTTCCGCTTTATTGATTTTGCATTGTGAGGTCAAACCGACAAGAAAAAGGAATAAAATTCACTCTTCATAACTCATTCATGCATGATACTGACGAACACTACTCTGATGAAAGGCAAAGTCATGATACGAGGATGGAATATGTACAAAAAACTGGACGGCTTGACATATTCACACCTATGATGTGGTAACTAAGCATAAGGCACTTCAGAAAATTAGAAGCACTACAAGCTAGACACCATATGGAAAGTGCAACCAATATCACTCTGCCAAGTTAAAACTATCTTGTCATAGGTGGCGCTCATCAAACTAGAAGCACTACATGCTAGAAATCATATTCAAGACGCAAACCAATATCACACTGCCAACTTAAAGGTGTCCCATCATATGTGACTGACGCAGGATACACAAGAAGAGTAGTTTCATGTAAGAACATGGTGTGATAGACAGATATAGTATGTACCAAAAACAGGAAAGCGTGTCATATTCACACATATCATGTGTAAGCTAAGCGATGCAGGTTTACACTAATTAGGAGCAATACAAGCTAGACACCATATGCAACATGCAACCAGATATCACACCGCCAAGTTAGAGCAAGCACCTTGGATGGTGGAGTAGGGAGCGGAGACTTGGAACTTGTAATGCACTAGCAAAGACAAGGAGAATCCGTCTGATGTCCGTTTATGTTGTTCAGAGAGGACCACCATCATCGCCTTTCTTACTCTTTTCCTTCCTCTTTTTTGATTTTGCCTTGTCAAGTCAAACCCACAAGAAAAAGGAATAGAATTTGCTCTTCAGAACTCATTGATGCATGATACTGACGAGAACTACTTTCATGTAAGACAGCCACATGATGGGAGGTTGGAATGTGTATGAAAAACAAGACAACATGACATATTGACATGTATGATGTATACAGTGTAAACTAAGCACAAGGTGGTTGAACTAGTTAGAAGCAATGCAAGCTCGAAACCATATGAAAGATGAAACCAATATCACTCTGCCAAATTAAAGGGGTGGCCTAACAAATGTATTTGACCAAATTAGAAGCAATACATCACAATAGGCTAGAAATAATATGCAATATGCAATGAATAAAGGTGTCTCATCGTAAGTGATTGATGTAGGATACAGAAGAGAGGTGGTTTCATGTAAGAACATGGTTAACACATAGATGTAGTGTGTACCAAAAATAGGAAGGCATGTCATATTCACATGTATAATGTGTAAACTAAGCAGATGCAATTTACCCTAATTAGAAGCATTACAAGCTAGACACCGTATGCAACATGCAACCACATATCACACTGCGAAGTTAGAGCAAGCACCTGCGATGGTGGTGTAGGGGAAGTACGGTCTTCAAGTACAGAGCTACGTTCAATATCTTCAATTAGGCTTGTTGTTTCTTGAGAATCATGCGGAGAGGATGAAACTGCACTCTTTATAAGAGTAGCGCGTCTCATACTAACCCACGGGCGTGACTGTCTCATCATAAGAGATAGATGCAGGATATACAAGAACAGTAGTTTGATGTAAGAACATGGTGTGATAGGCAGATGTAGTATGTACCAAAAAGAGGAAGGCGTGTCATATTCACATGTATAATGTGTAAGCTAAGGAGATGCAATTTAACAAATTAGGAGCAATACAAGCTAGGCACCATATGCAACATGCAACCAGATATCACACTGCCATGTTAGAGCAAGCACCTGGGGTTGTGGGGTAGGGGAGATGAGATTTGGAACTTGCACTACAGTAGGAGTAGCAGGAGAATCTGCAGAGATCATCTATTCCAGAGGACCACCATTATTTCGTGCCTTTGTCCTTTTAGATTTTGCCTTGTCAAGTAAACACACAAGAAAAAGGAATGAAATTTGCACTTCCAAATTCGTTGATGCATGATACTGACAAACACAACTTTTATGTATGGCAACCACATTGTAGGAGGATGGAATATGTAAGAAAAATGCTAAGCAGAAGGCATTTCAATAAATTGGAAGCAATGCAATCTAGACACCATATGAAAGATCCAACCAAAATCACTCTACCAAGTTAGATGTGTCTCATTATAAGTGGCACTTCAACAAATTAGAGGCAATACATGTTTGAAATGATATGCAAGATGCAACCAATATTACATTGTCAACTTGAAGGTGTCTCGTCAGAAGTGATTGATGAGGGATACACAAGAAAAGTAGTTTGATTAAGAACATGGTTAATACAAAGATGTAATATGTACCAAAAACAGGAACGCATGTCATATTCACAGGTATAATGTGTTAACTATGCAGATGCAATTTACCCTAATTAGAAGCATTACAAGGTAGACACCATATGCAACATGCAACCACATATCACACTGCCAAGTAAGAGCAAGCACCTGCGATGCTGGTGTGGGGGAATTGCGGTCATCAACTAGAGAGCTACGTTGACTATCTTCATTTAGCCTTGCTGTTTCTTGAGAATCATGTGGGGAGGATGACACTGCACTCTTTAAACGAGTAGCGCGTCTCACAGTAACCCACTCGGGTGACTATCTCGTCATAAGTGATTGATGAGGGATACAAAAGAGCATTAGTTTGATGTACGAACATGGTTAATAGACATATGTAGTATGTATCAAAAACAGGAAGGCATGTCATTATCAAAGGTATAATGTGTAAAGTAAGCTGATGCAATTTAACCAAATTGGAAGCAATACAAGCTAGACACCATATGCAACATGCAACCACATTTGACAGCGCGAAGTTAAAGCAAGCACCTGGGATGGTTGTGTGTGGCAATTGAGATCATCAACAGCAGAGCTACCTTTACTATCTCCATCTGCTGGCACTGCACCCTTTAGAATGCTGAGATGCTTAGTGCTTATCTTCGAATTACACTGGAGCGACTTCTGTCTTTTCTTTTTTGTATTCATCAACACCGCCTAGAGTCTGAAATACCCATGCATAAATTAACAATAGTGTGAGTATGGGTGAAGTTTGTGCACAAGTAGTACAGTGTAAAGGTAGCAGATAGCAGGTCGGTGAGAAATAAATGATGGGAGACATATGATAGCTCTACAACATGCATGGCACACGAAATTACTACTTGATTCTAGGATTTTGAAATATGAGCACAGGGATGGCCGGGAAATGCAGATGCTCCTCCAGCACACCACAAGGTGTGGTCCTATGAAAATAACAGTCGACTGAAAACAAATAGGCCAGTCCATTTTTTCTGCACCATCCGATGTACAAAGAATGGGCAGATCGCTTTCATCTACCTCCAGCCAGTCAGTGTTACAATCTTCCTCGAAATGCCAGCGACCACCGGCCCAGTCCCCTGCTTCCGCCCTCCCCTCGACCTCACCGCACCGCTGTGCTTGGCACCGCCCCGGCCATCCCTTCAAGCCCCGCCGACCTCCAGATTGGGCGCAAGCAGCTCCTGCGCCCCACACCCCTATGATAGACACTGATGCGCGCCTAAGCGGGTGCTGCTTCTTTTAATTGCGATTCGACTGACCCTGAATTGAAATCCAGGCGAGCTACTGACCTCTAGCAAAGGTGCAATAGTAAATGGGAGGAAACCTTGTGCATTTAATATCAGGAAGAAGATGCAGTACGAAGTGCTCAACTAGTTTCTTTCGTGGGATGAATACGGTGTGAGCAAAGACGTAAGATTTTCACGAATAAGCTTAGAGGAGTACCTCTTTCTGCAGGCAGTGTTGTGTCCTCCTTCTGTTTTTTCAACGATCTTCTTGTGGTTCGCTGGAAACGAGAAGTTGTGGAGGACGGTGGAGCCTTGGACGAACCCATGGACAAGTTGTTGAGTGTGGTGCCGTGGTCGTCTGTTGGCGGCGGGGAACCAGATCCGAGGCGGTGAACAACAGTGTAGCGGGAATAGCTCTGGTGCATGGACGGTTTCAATAGTGGAGCGGCAGTGGTGAGGCGCAGGATGGCGTGGTCGAAGTGGTTCTGGTACGACGCATGTCGGCGTGGGCATCGTGGAGGCAGCTCGGCCTCGACTTCAGCTGCTAAGTCCTTGAGGGCATTGCGGTTGCGGTTGCATTGGACAACGATGTCGGGGTACCGGCTCCGGCGTGATGGAGGAGGGCGGCGGTGGATTGGGCGCGATGGGGTGGAGGATGGAGGAGGCTGGGGTTTCGCGGCTGGTGGAGAGGGCGTTTTGGCGCCCACGAAGTATGAATGGGGTAACGGAGGGAGGGAGACTAAGGGTGAACAATATTTTGGTTTGGGACGTGCTTCTTTGAAATTTGGGGAAAGTTACAAACTTTGCCCCCATCTAAAATTTCGGACATTTTTCGGGTTGGGGGTAGGACAGTAATCTCAGGTGTCCCAAATGGTGGGCGGGATAGATGTCAGTCGAGCGCATGGGTGTTTAGGCGCCCACGGCGTATGAATGCTTCTAGGAGGCGGTTGAGACTAGCGTCTTGGTGAAGTTACAAACCTACCCCGGTTTAGACCTTTGGACACCGGGCTGATAGGCTACACGTGCCAGAGTCACGGTAGTAATTTCCTACCACCAAACATTAGTCTCGCGCGGTTTCGGGTGACCAAGAGGCTTATTTGGTGCTTTGTTCAATATTTGGGAGCAGAAGCATTAACATTTTCGGTTCTCTTGAATTAAACTTTCAAGATTTCTCAAACTTCACAAATCTTTACTCTTGAAAATCCTAAAACTACGATTATTTTCGAATGGATGGGGTACATTTGAATATACATTGTACATGAGTATATTTAAAAATATGCAACTTACCTCACTTCATGCATGGTTCCAGATGTAATCTCCTTGGTTGCAAAAAAATAGTTAGACATGCGTATGAATATATAGCATGTTCAAATGCACAACAAAGATTGATGCCCCTTTTTAGATTTGATTTAAAAATGCCATTATCTCGGTTTCAAATGGATAAATGCACTTCCTATGAATTCGAATCTTCGAAACCCCCTTTATGTTGAATTCAACATGTATTCTATTTCATAGCTAGCACACTACTAGGAAAAGGCATGCTAGTGGCGCACCAGTTTTGCCTTCTAATGGCGCATGGCTGGTGCGCCACTGGCATCACGCCATTAGAATTTCTTTCTAATGGCGCACCACATGTGCGCCATTAGAATCTTGTATTCTAATGGCGCACTAAGAGGTGCGCCATTAGTACTACTCACAGTGCGCCATTAGAATGCCTCCCAGGGGCCATATGAACAAATGTGCTATGGCATTCTAATGGCGCATTAAAAGTACATGCGCCATTAGTGTGATGATCACCGTGCGCCATTAGTGTCTTCTGTGGTGCGCCATTAGTATGAATATTAGGTTTTATTTTTTTTTGCTTTTCTGATTTTTGCACAGATTAGAAAATATATTATTGCATAGAATATAGACAGCAGCACACAGCAACATCAAATTCATCAAATACAATAGAAGATTAGTCTCCGAATACAATTCATCATATTAGTCTCCTGATTCAAAAGACCGGACAAAGATAAAACATTACAAGTCTCAAGACCGCGAGTATCGAGTTTGCCTTCACATTACAAGTCGATATCGATCATCTAAACTACCATCACATAGAAGAGAGTTATGGTCATCACGATGAGCATCATCGCGATCAAACTGGTCTTCATCCGTTCCTCCAACGCCCCTCCTCTCTCCCGCTAGATAGCGGGCGATCTAGATTCGCCTCCGCCCTAGTGGTGTACCTTTGTAACTATTACCGCTGAACGGTGAACCTGTCTCCGACACTCCTCCCACCATCGAGACTCGAACCTTACCCTTGTACACTACATACGACGGCATCTCTATGCACAAGCCAAACAATGCATAATACATAAGCAATGTGTAAGTATGCAACAAAAGGATCGAAGAGAAAAGCAAGACATTAATAGCACGATTCATGGTCCTACTAATAAAATAGCATCGACACATCTAAGTTGAACAACCGCCCAAACCAAAGAGACATACTAATTCATTAAAAGTTTAATTACAACATGAACCAATCAATGTTTCAAAACTACACATCACTACTTTCGACTCGACTCATCGGACAGAGCGTGGATGAAGCCGCCGTCCGTCGCGATGGTCATGAAATCGCGGTCGTTGTCACCCCGCATTTGTAGCATTCCATCTATCTCACCGTTGGACGGTTGATTTCGAGGAAGAACTGCCCGACGTATGAAGGACATCTTGATGGATGATGTCCGCAAACTCCGATCGATGCGAAAGAATTTTTATCCGAGGTCCGCGCCCCGACTGCCGACAAGCTCGCGCCCAATCTTTGAGATTATCTGCAGCGTAAGGTGATGATGGTCTCTTACGATCGCCTCGCATGTGATGGAGGGCGAGTAGGCATCCTTCGATCACCAGCGGCTGCTTGACGCAGCAGAACTTCAGACAGTGAGAAGATGTGCTTGCCGATTTCACGAAACCGGCTCGGTGAAGGTGCCTCCAGATTGGGCGAGCCGGGAGAACATCATCAAGAACTTTCTTCACATTTGTGTAGTCTATCATGGAGTTACGGTTCGGTCGAAATACGTGGCCATGGAATATTTCGGCTTAAGAGGATGAGTGTGCAATGTGTCACCGCACGTAACACGGAATGTTAGAAAAAAAGAACGATCAAATCTAAGAAATCATATGTTACGGGCGGTTAAGGGATGGCTTACTCGGAAAGTAAGGCACAAGGAAGTTATCCTTATCTGCGCTTGCCGAATGACGCCTTCGAGGTGTGAACTCGCAACTTGGCGGTCCCCAGCCGCTGCTCAAGTGCTTGGCACGCATGTAGAAGGGGTCGACTATCACGATGTCCGGTATTGTCTCTAATGATCCGTGATCCGCATGCTCAGCGAAAACAGCCGAACGAAGGTGTAGTGCAACGGATGAAGGTTAAACATAGCAAAGATGTCATCAAACCGCAGGACGATCATACCCCGATGTCGCCATCCACAAAGCCCTTGCTCTCCGCACCTTGGCCACGAAAACCGGTATGCCACATCCTTCTCTCGAGACGCCGCTTCTCCAAAATCGAACACCGCATGCAGACTCCGCATAGCACCGTTGCAGATTCAGCATATTTGGCGGTAGCATCGCCTACCCGCCACATGCACCTCCTCGAGATATCCTTAGGTGAAGGTGGCCCGCCCCGAGCACGGATCGAACTCGGTGCCGGCTGGCTCGCACCGCGCGCCTTTGTTAGTCTTTTCGCTTCGGCCCTTCTTCTTGATCTCCGTAATGGGACCGAAGTTCGCTCACGCACCGCCTTCTTCAGCGTGTTGGGGCTGATAATATTCGCGCCAGCTATCTCGAGGCTCGGTGAAGACGGAGCCGGAGGCGGTCTCGAGAACTGAACGCCGCACGACGCTTGTTGCAATTGATTTCTCCGCCGCATCAGCTAGATCGCGTGGTCTTGGCTGGGTTCTTGAGAAAGAGGCCCGCAGAATCGCCGCCAGCATCCATGTTTAGCAAAGTACTTGTCAACTTTGGTAAATGTACCGCCGCCGTTGTCGCCGCCGTCCGGATCCTGTGCCATAGGGCTGTCCGGATCCTGTGCCATAGGGATGTCCGCAGGTCCGTAGCGTTGCTGCGTTCTTGCCATGGCTTGGCGCCGCACGATCGGGCGGTCTTGTCGTGGGGTGGTGTCCCCGCCTCAAACGAATCCGCTCTTCGCCATAGCAGGGCCAGCTTATGCAAAGCGGAGGGTCATCTCATCTTCTTCGCCGCCCCAGCCGGTCGAATCGGAGGTAACAACTCGTCGCAGCTCGGCAGCACCCGACCACTTCAACCCTATACATTGTGGGTGGCATCGGATTACCGTGGAACATGGGGTTGCCCGTTGAACGATTTTGCCCTTGGCGACATCGACCAACTCGGCGCCCACGGCGCGTAAGAGTGCAAGGAACGCCGGCGGTGCCTCGCGAAAACATGTGTAGGGCGCCGTGATGCCCAACCAAAGGCAAGGAGATGAAGTCATCGGCCGAGAGGCTTAGTTACCGTGATGCCGCTAAGCTCGGCTAATGTCGAGGCACCGCCAACGGCGGGCGGTAATCGACGGAGGGGGCGCTTCTCGGCGAGGTGCCGCCGGCGACACCCGGTGCATTAAGCTCCAATACCGCGTGCCGGTGCCGGAGACACGAATACCGCCCGCCGGAGACACCAATGGCGCCGCCGCGGAGACACCAATGGCGCCGCCGCGGAGACACCAATGTCGCCGCCGCCGAAGACACCAATGGTGCCGCCGCCACAGGCGAAGGTGCGCCATGAAGCCGGGAACCGGGAGGACCTTTGGCCGCCCGCAATCCACGCCGCCGCCCATGAATCAACGTAGGCACCATGGCTTCGAGCTTCGCTTCCAGCTGTTGTTCCACTTGCTTTGGACAAGCTCCGAATCCGCGCCACTTGTGCCTTTGAGTGCTTCAACCTCGCGCCGCTTTCCGAGCTGGCCTTTTTCTCCTTCCGCACACTAGCGGTATAGTATGACCCCATTTTGTGGACAAGCCTTTGCCGCCACACGACCAGCCGACGCCGGCTTATCGAGCTTATCCTTCTTTTTCATTACGCTCAACGCCCTATTTAAAGGGGTGTCGAAGGGAGCTCTTAGACGACCCCGCCATCGCTTTCATTGTCCCGCGAAAGGAACATGAGCCATTTAGAAATATTGGTGATTAATTAGAGTGCAGCCATATGGAGCTAATTACGCGGGGTGTATTCCTTACTGTAACAAGCTCAAGCGCCTGGTCTTCGGATCCGTGGTAAGCTCCTTTGTTATCGGGTCCTCCTTGTACCGGCCCCGACATAGTTCCCGGTCCGCTTGTCACCGCTGTATTTCTCGGCGGGCGGTAGGTTTTGCTCGGCACGCCCGCGGCCCTCCTTGTCCCATATAGGCTCCGCCACTCTATAACCGCCGGGACCGAGTTTGTGTTCCCCTAAGTTCAACTCCCGCATTTCTTTCCCCCACTGACTTGATTCGGAGCTTGCGGGGCTCTGGCACTTGATCTTGAACTCGTTGTACTCTTCTTCGCTCATCAAATGATATTTCGCCTTGATCTTGTCATAACTATCACCTTTATCAATCATTCTCTTCACCGTGCTTCTCCAAGTAGACAGGGCCGTGCTCATCTTCGTGAGGGCAGCATTGTTCACTCTATTCCCTGAGAGGCGGTGTTTTCAAATTCGCCGGGAACTTGTATCGCTCGTGCAGCTTCGTGAAGAGGAGGTTGCGCAAATTCCCTCGGTCCTTATGCCTAAGGTTCTCGGTGTTGATCGAGACGGTGTTCCGGAGAATGCACCCGAGCTGAACCGCTGCACTTTGACTATATGTTTGGGCTCGTTGGATTCCCGCCGAGTCCACTTGAGTGAATTCTCCTGACGGTGCGGAGCGCATTCGGCGCCGGTCCTTCCTTTGCTTCTTCGGTTGGCTGCCATCCGTGTGTGCGCCACCATCATCAGTGGTGGCATCCTCGGCGGCACCATCAGTGGTGTCATCCCCGACGCCACTAGGGGTTGTGTAATCAGGATCGGTGTCTTCCGTGGCGCCATCATAGCGTGAGGTTGTTCCTCCATCTCTTGGGACAGCTCCTGAATTGCTTGCCGCTCAACCACCGCCTCATCGCTAGGGCCATGTTTCTCTCTAATTAGGAAAAAGTTTGGTCAAAATATGGTTATTGTCAAGGAACAAGATCATGGTCTCATGATTTAGGGTTTGTCGACACCGAGGCACCCTAAAAGCCTAAGCTTTCATCATTTAGGTTCTCATCGACACCGAGGCATCCGAGGCAGCCAAGTTAAGTTTTCATCATTTAGGGTTTATCGATGCCGAGGCACCCTAGGTTGGGCCTAATCACTTGGCTCTAGCTATTGCCACCTATGTTGGGTTTATCATCTAGGGTTTATCGATGCTAAGGATAATTCTAAGTTGGGCCTAATCACTTGGCTCTATTGCCACCTATGATTTAATGCAGCAAGAATGGCAGGGCAGTTGATCCTACTTAACTAAGTACTAAGATAGCCTGGCACATGCATTAGTCGCAAGTACCCCATATGTCCTATTTTTAGCAAAGTCATGCTAAAATTCACGGAAAATTTCAGCATGACCTTTGCTGAAAATAGGACATATGGAGTACCCGAATTTGCCGGAACGGAAGTTAATCGACATTCCGGCAAACTCAAGGGCCTCTCGGGGTACCTGCAAATTCATCACGACACAATGGTCGGAGACAAAACCCAGCAACTTTACAAGTCTTTCACAGATTTGTTTGCAAGTTCTGATATGTAATAAAGATAAGCCTCAAAGATGAGCCTCCAATGCTAATTTGTTTGCTTCAAGACAAGATGAACCTCCAATGCAACAGAAGTAAAGAAACATCTTTAACAGCAGTGCAAGAAATATTCAACCTACATAAAAGTAACAATGTAAATCTGCACAAAGAGTTCAAGGATAAATAAAGTTGTTTTGTTCCATGGTAAGAAATTAGGGTAAATCTACATATTAATTTCAGTTTATTAATTTCAAAGAGATAACAAATAGGAAGAGCAGACATACATGCAAGGAGGAATTGCTAAACACTTGCCGTGCACACATCAATAGTTCTAATCCATGTTAACAATTCATAGACTGTCGGGATACTACAGTTGTAATCTAATAATAAGGCATGTAGGCACCGCCATGGACAGCAAAATGCGATGACAAGCTATCAAGCATTCAACAAAGATCGACCAACACATTACCTCCATGAATCAACGGTTAACTCTACAAATCAACGGTGATGCCAAATTACACTAAACATGGGTATATCGCACATGTCAAAATCAGATTGTGCAATTTCTATGGCACTATGCAATTGGCACACCGAGCAAAATCTGAGGACGCACTAAACTGAGCATCACACCGCCCAAAAACTATCGGCGCAGATGGAGAAGCCAAAACCGCATCCAATAGGACATGCAATCAATTCATAACAAAATCATATACTAGTATGTTCATGCCCTTGTTCGTAGTACTACCGATCGACCCCAAAACAGAGCATCACATCACGTAACTTCACCAGAGCCATGGCGCATCACACACATACATATCCTACGATCCCGAGATCTGAATTCTCACGGAAGAAAGCAAGCAGAAGAAGAGATAGATCCGGAGGACGGAGGATGGCGAAGCGGCGTTAGTTACCCCGAGGACGGCGCGGCGGCGCGCTGGGCGGAGGATGCTGGCGCCGGGCGGAGGGGGGGACGGCGAGGGCGCGGGCGCAGCGGAGGAGGGACGGCTGGCGGCGCGGCGCGGGGCGGGCGACGGCGCTGGGCGGCGCGGGGCGACGGGCGCGAGAGGCTGTGGGGGGGATCTGGCGAGGGAGAGGAGAGAGGCCGAGGGAAATAGGTGAGGCATGGTTTCTAATGGCGCACCATACGCCTGCGCGCCATAAGTACATCAGTTCTAATGGCGCACTACCACGCTGCGCGCCATTAGAATGTTGTTTTTATCTACGGTAGCCATATCTACAGCCCAACCCTTTCTACAACCGAACCCACCCACTAGCCCGACCGGTCAAGATGCAAAGACACACACTGTGAGGTCCCGGGTTCGATTCCTGTGATCCCCAATATTTTTTATGCATTTTAAATGCTGTTTTTTATATTTATTTGTGTTTAAATATGTTCAAACTTGTTTAAATCATAACAGTAATATTTTTTATGCATTTTAAATGCTGTTTTTTATATTTATTTGTGTTTAAATATGTTCAAACTTGTTTAAATTATGGGTGGAGCTAGCGGGGGAGGGTGCGGGTGCGATCGAGATGGAGGGAGATCGAGATCGAGATGGAGGGGGAATCGAGATCAAGTGTCGACCTCATGAATTCAAAAAGTGCCCATGAAATTTAAAAATATTCATGATATCAAAAAGTGCCCATGAAATACAATCGAGAAATGAAGACTACGATTTAAATACAATCGGTCTTAGCTAGCTATCTGCTCACAATCTTCTTGCCCTTCTTTTTCGCAAACGGAGTTCTTCCGTGGAACGGACGCCCTTAGGTAGGGTGGTCCCGCTTCTTCTTGTGGTGTGTGCTGCTACTTCATCGTCGCCGCCATGTTCGATCTTCGGTCGCCGATTTGTCAAGTCTTGCTCATTGGCTACTCCATCCATTCCGATGATCTTCCTTTGCCTCTCCTCACGACAACACGACCGGGCTTTGGCGGTCGGTAATGAAGAAGCATTGGTCCACTTGGGAAGCCAGCACCCATGGCTCATTTTTCGGGTGACGCTTATACCATGGTCTTGATTTGGCTTCGGTATAACCATGGTGGTGAAATACCGGTCTTCTTTTATGACGCTTTGGCCCATCTCGACACGGAACATCGACCTTCTCTCCAACAGTAGCTCAGCTCCCGATCTCCTCGATCCTTCCGTAGTATCTGTCCTTGTCGTTACCGTGTAGGATTCCATCGCTACCCCGGAGTTCGATAACCATCGCCTTCATGTCCTTGTCCTCGTGTAGAATGTGTAGTCATGATATCGTGACGCCTCATAGGTCATCGTTGTGCTCGGCGCCGTGACAAGGCGAATAGTAGTTGTTCTTCCGCCGAAGAATCCTCATGTAAAGGGTACGATGTAAGCTTCGCTTGAACCAACGCGTGAAACATGAGTTGTGCTCTTTGAGTATATCTCCGTCCGCCCTCTGTTGGCCTCGGTCATTGTACGCCTTCTTAATAAAGGTTTTGTGCTCTACCACCCAAGGATCGACCACGCCTATGTGTTGTAGCGCGACTAGGTTTGCTCTTTCAAAGTCGGCGAGTCGACCGGTTTACATGCATTTCGCGGCGACCTCATGGTGACCCCATCCAGCGAGCCCGCCGAGGTGCCCGCTGATGGGCGACCAACGGGTTCTCGATGCCTAGATAATTCGTGCAAGAGGAGATGCACTCTTCGTCGAAAAGCCCCGCTATGCTTCCTCTCGACGTGACATGTTGCGAACGTATCCTTTGATGACACCATTCATCCTTTCGAACGGCATCATGCGCGGCAGAACGCCGCCCGAGTTGGATGATATCCTCCACTATATGGACCAGCAGATGCACCATAACGTCAAGAATGCGGGCGGAAGTACATCTCAAGCTCGCATAGTATCACCACGATCTCTTCCTCAGCCTTCGAGTTGCCTCACGCCAATCGACTTCCGAGATGACGCCGAAAAAGTTGCACAGTGCCAAATAGCGCTTTCACGGACGTGCGCGGCCCATGATCCCAATGGATTGCAATCGAAGTATTCATACATCAAGACGTGATACCGTGAGACTTCATCCCGCTGAACTTCGCTTCACTGGGTCTAGGTATCTGCTTATCTTCCCGCACAGAATCAGAAGGAAGTTTTACTCCTAGGAGGCAGGTGAAAATTGCTCGATCTCCTCCCGACTTAGAGTGAAGCACGCGGAGGGTAGTCATTTCCGGTCTTCTTGGCCTTTTGCCTTTGCGACGACTTCTTCCGTGTCCCGCTTCGCCTCATCATCATCATCATCATCATCATTAGCGTGAAGCTCCCGCCGATGCCCATTGATTTCAAGTCCGCCTTGCTTTCGCCCATCTTTGGTCCTCTCCGCATGTTGAGCAGGGTACCAAGCAGACTCTCGCACACGCTCTTCGTGATATGCATGACATCAAGGCTGTGAGGCACACGGTGGATCTTCCAAGACGGCAAGTCCCGTAAAATGACCTCGCTTTCCATACCTTCAGCAGCTGCTCGCGCCTTCGCATCTTTCCCAAGTGGGCGTCTTTCCAATTTTTCAACAGCTTGTCTATTTCCTCGCCGCCCTCGTACACGGGCGCTGGGTTCGGTTTCACCATCGAACAGATCCTTGCGCTTCTCCACGGGTCATCGTCGCGAAGCCACCTTCGATGTCCCATGAACACGGTTTTCAAGACCCGGATCTCTATCTAGCTGGCGATACGCCAGTCATCCATGCACCTTACGATCCGTAAAATCCGTGGACTACCTGCCCGCGAGATATCCGTGAATCGAGATAGTCGTGCACCGTCGTGAGCAAAGGCGGCTCTCATAGGGAAATATTCTTTCTCTGCGCGCCCCACGATTGGCGGCGTTTTCCACAGCGTGTCTAGCTCCTCCTTCAAAGAGCCCCAGATCTGATTGATGTCGCTCCTGGTTGTTTCGCCCTTCAATTAGCATACTCATGTGAATGTACTTCCTCTTCATGCACAACCAGGGGGAAGGTTGTACATCCACACAAACACAGGCCAGGTGCTATGTGTGCTTCTCTCGCTGCCAAACGGATTGACTCCATCGGTGCTCGCGCCCAAAGACGATGTTCCTTGGATCCTTCCCAAATTCGGGTCTTCGGTTCAACGCTACCACCGCTCGCATCCTTAGGGTGACTCAGATCTTGTCTTTTTATCTATCTCCGGATCATTTGCGCCATCTTCTCGCTTCTTCTCCTCCCTATCCGCGTAAACGCAGGAGCTTTGCTACCTTAGGGTCCGCGAAATACCGCTGCAGACGAGGAGTGATCGGAAAGTACCACACCGATTTTCGAGGAGCTTTTCCTCTTCTTGTATCGAGTGACGCCGCACACCGGACATATGGTAGACTCCGCGTGCTCGTCCCGATAAATGATGCAATTGTTCATGCACACATGGTATTTCACGGCGGTAAATCCAGAGGACACACGATTTTCTTTGCCTCCTCGAACTGGTCGGGCACTTGTTCCCTTTGGGAAGACGTTCGCGCGTAATGACATGTTCTCATCGGGCATCGCCGGTCATTTTGTGTTTTACCTTCATCTCCGAGCCATGAGCGTTACTTTCAAAGGGTATCCTCGGCCTGCATCCTTCATACAACGGAGTAACCGCGTCTATCTCCAGCTTGATCCAGCTTGGCTTTCTCGGCGGCAGCTCTTGCGTTATCCGTCCGCTTGAGAAGCAGCTCTTGAATATGAGGGTCCTGCACCCAGCCTCCATCGCCGCCCCGCTCCGCATCTTCATCTTCATGATCATGCCCTTCGCCTTGATCTTCCTCATCATCATGTACGACATCTTCTACATGATGATCGTGTACAAGATCACCGCCGTGATCATGTCCTCGGAGATTCTTCGCCTTCTCGCCCACCCTCGCCACGGTGGTACTTGTCTTGTCGCCCTTCCTCATTTCTTGCCCGCCCCGCCATGGACGACTTGATAGTCATCTTCATCACCTTGCCACCGATAGCCATCCATGAAACCACGCAAGAGCAGGTGGTCCCGACCTGCCCGAATCCGGGTCCGCAATAAGGCTCTTCAACTTGCATCTTCGACATGGACATCTTATCTCCGCCTCGTTCTTTTGAAGCATCTCGGCCTTCATGGAGCTCAAAACCTATTCACGATGCCTTCACCATCATGCGGACCATGGTCGTCAAGGGTAGAGCAAAACGATATGTTAGAACCAAGAAAAATTTGGCATGACCTTCCCTAAAAATAGGACTAAAAGAATGCATAGTGCCAAAACTCTCACTAAACGGAAATGAATCAAAACATTCCGCAAAATATTGGCAACTATCGATATTTCAAATACCGTACCTTCAAACACAAACATATATGCAACACCACAAACACTTGCAACACCACAAACATACATAGATCTAGCTAGGCCACAAAAGTGCATGTGCACGTTGTTGGAGCGAGCTAGGAGGAAAAAAAGTAGATCTATATCATGAAGATAGCTTTCCTTACTTACCTATCAAAACTAGGTAATTTCACCACTTAATTTTGTTGAATCTATGGTGGAAATGAGGTGAGGAGGAGGAGATGGCGAAATCTTGGATGAGGAGGTGGATGGAATGAAGTGGGGAAAGTGAGTGGGTAGGTGTGGGCTGTCCAAAATATCTTGTTGGTCCCAGTTACTAATGGCGCACCCTGTCCTCATGCGCCATTAGAAACCCTGGTTACTAATGGCGATCGAAGAGCGTGCGCCATTAGAAGTTTGGCAAAAAAAGAATAAAACAAAATTTAGAGTAATGGCGCACTACCAACTTGGTGCACCATTAGAAGTTAGATATAGTAATGGCGCATTGTAGGTGTCATGCGCCATTAGTATGTATGGGAAAATGGAAAAAAAAGAATTATACTAATGGCGACTGTCATGCCAGCGCGCCATTAGAGTCTTCCACTCTAATGGCGATGAGAAACAAAGCGCCATTAGTATATAGTAGTGGCGCACTGCACCCACGGTGCGCCATTAGAGTCAATCCTATCTATAGGCCTTTTCCTAGTAGTGGCAATTTGGAATGTATCCATGTAAGTGACAAATGTATAAAGTGTTTCACACTAACAATATGGAGTGCACTAATTAATGTTTTATATATGAATTGCAAAAGCAATGCATTGCCTGTATTTCAAACCGCTCTCACTCTATGGATCGATAATATGAAATAAACACATGCACATGTTAGAATTCAATAGAGGATGGGTGTCTGATAGACCAATTTTCATTCATACGCAAATTGAAAAATTCATGATCTCATTCAAAAATAATAATGCCATTTATATTTTAATTTAATGCGTAGAACCGCCTTTTACACGTATATGCACTATGCCTCGGCCCATTCTCATAAACGTGCTATATATCTCCCTATCTAACGCATAAGTGCACACACTTTAAATACATCGGCATTTCTCTTTCACACATGCTCACAATGTCTCCCGGGGTGTCTCACGCACACACACTCTCTCTGTATCTCTCTCTCTCTCTCTCTCTCTCTCTCTGACTACTATGTACCACTCTTTTCACTAATCTCAGTTGGAAAACACTATTTCTCTCACATGCATGTATACACACCCACGGTCTCTACTAGCCCTCTATACGCACATATATGTGCCTCCCGCACGCACATTATCTTTAGGCCTCTATCGCACACATCACCCCCCCCCCCAAGACACACCTCTCTCTTAGTAGTTGGCAGATATGATTCCATCAGATCATTCGGTAGGATATACCTGACTGTTAGGCTGGATGGTAATACGAGGCAAGGTTTTACCCAAGTTCAGACCCTTGCAGTTGAGGATAAAGCCTACTCCTGGTACTGTATATCAGTGATAGGGGTGTGTACAAAGTACACATGAATACCATGCATTGTGCGTGTGTGTATACTATCGACGAACTATCCCCCAGGCTTCTATGACATACTCGGGGCCTAGGGTTACAAATCATATATAGTCGGCTTATCACCAGTGGGGATAGAGTCCTCCACACCTCTGGTAGCTTTGTGTTGTACGCCGAGTCCTCCACATGGGTCTTCATATAATGTGTCTCGGTCCAACCTATGTGGCGCAGGATGGAACCGACCCATGAGTCCTCATGTTGACCCACCACAACTAGAAATGATGTACCCACTCCAGCTAGAAATGATGTGCCCACCACACCACACACGCAATCGGCCACGAAGAAAATAAGCATATACAATAGTACAATGTTATACATGAAAGTTAATTGCATGGTGCATCCAAAAATATTTGTTCTGCATTGTGAATTTTTATATTTTCTCCTAAAATATTAGTCACGGGAAAGAGAAACGAAGGGCATATCTCTCCTTGTCTCCACTGGACACCCCCTCTTTCTACACCACTTTCACGTACGCACACAAACTATCTCTCGACCCTCTAAAAGTATGCATGCCCATGACACATTCACGTGTGACGGTCACTGTATTTCAAGCGAAAGCACTATACGGTCAGTGGACTTCAGAATATGCTCATTACGATCATCGTATATATTTGCGTGGTAACCGTACGGTATCTCGCTCACGATATGTCTCCGTATTTTGTTGATTACACTAACAGACATTGTATTTGATGCATGCTCCGTATTTTGTTGATGACACGTATGGTCATTGTATTTGAAGCGAAAGCACGATATGGTCACTGGACTTTAGAATAAGCTCATCACGGTCAGCACATACATTTTGTGGTGCTAACCAACCTGTGGTAGGATGGTTAGGAGGACAGTGGTTTCTCGAGCCCACCAGGGTTAAAGTCCTGGTGCTCGCATTTATCCTGGGTTAATTTCGGTATTTTTTCGGTGATATGCGTTCGGTGGGAGGAGACGTTCCACTCGACTAGAGGCACCTACGGTGACTTCGTAAAATCTCAAGATCATATGTTGGCTCACTCTCTCGAAGGTGCTCATAGGGGTAGGGTCTGTGTGTGTGTGCTTATAGCGGTGAGTGCTTGAGAGTATATATGAGCGCTTACGTCTGTACCGTGTTAAAAACATACATGTCGTGATTATAAAGTCACTGGCTCACCCGTACAACTCTGTATTTTATTGATGACACAATCAATTGACTAGTCAAACATTCCACGTGGCGCAACTAGTGTTGCACCATTAGGGCGCGTAACCGTGTGGCCCACCTGCCAGCGCGTATATGAAAGAAAGAAATGGTAGTTTGAGTCTGTACTATGTTAATAAAATACATTTTAGGGTGACCATACAGTCACTGGCTCACCATACAGCTCTGTAATTTGTTGATAACACGATCAATTGACTAGTCAAACGGTCCACATTCAGCAGTGCACATTACCATAGGGCCCACCCGTCAGCGCGTATATGAAGGACAGAAATTGTAATGAATTAGTGGTCGGTGGGGATTCGAAGTCATGAGACCTCTAGTTGGCAGTCACCGGCGGTGGGGGCGCGGTGATTAGGCGGTGGTGTGGGGATCGCCGGAGAAAAAGCTCGGCACAGGGGGACCAAGAGGGATGGCCGGGGCGGCGGCGGACCGGCGGTGGGGAGTTGTTTCGGGCGGGGGCGGCAAGGTAACACGGGCGGCCGCGGGCGGCAAGTATGGCGGCTCACGGGGTGGAGGTTGAAGATAAACTGCAGGCCCTTGATTTCATATCCAACGGCTGGAAAATCTACTCACCAGAGATGAAAAAGTTAGTCGACTGACGTGTAGCCTCACCCGGCACGTACACATGCACGCACGCAACACAAGCACGAACACACACACGCATGCATGTGTGCAACGCTGACACGTACACATAATGAACACACGCACGCATGCAGACATGCAACACTGACACGTACACATGCACTCACGAACACACGCACGTACGCACACATGCATGCAACACTGAAACATACACATGCACGCACGGAAGACTCGCACGCCTGCATGCACACCACACACGACGCAAGACACACGCTCAACCTATAGGTGCATGCACCCTTTGTTAAGGACATGGATTGTTATGGGTATTAATCAATCTTATCTTTTTTTTGCAAGGTTTAATCAATCTTGTCTATGATAAGCAGAACATTGATGTTTGCAGCGGTCTTTATGAATCACAACGTATCGAACGGGCTATCAATGTATATATCAAAATTTTAAAATTCTCTTGCATTATATAGTAGGCTTAGATGAAATAGATGATGTCACACTCAATGAACAATCATCAGTTTATGAAATGCCCGCTTCTGACAGCCCTGGCCCACCAAAAGTTCCTCTGTCGTGTGTTGCCTGTGTTGGGTCACTGACATGCAGGCCATGTACCCAAAGAGCCCACACGTCAGTGGAAGAACGGCACGGTGTCGTACGTCAGAGTCGAGGGCCACACTTGATGCACGCCCGGCTGAACACGCCTCATTGCTGCATTCTAACGCCTCCATCAAACCCGTGTGGATGATGGTGTGTCCCATGTGTAATCCCATGTGTAAAAACTAATGATATCTCGAGAATTTTATCGAAAAAATGGTATCTCAAGAATTTCATCAAAAAAATGATATCTCTACTCCTATAAAAGACTCAGTTGGTGATGATGGTGTGTCTTCCATCCGTCATTTCTGACCATTAGATCTACATCTAATGGTTGTGAGGTAAGTTGTGGCATTTTTGCAACAATAGCCCACTTCTCTGCTCCAATTTGAAGAAAATCCCTTATTATCTTGAAAGCAACCACATCCCTCCCTCGCCTCATCAAAACAACCTGAGAAATATATTTTGAGTGAAACATAATATATTTTTAGTGGTATATATGTATATCAAAACAAGAGTCTTTTCTTTCAAGTTTGTGAACAAGTACTATTCTACTTTGGATCCGTTGCAATGCACAGGCACATTGCTAGTCTCAAGAAAGATGATAGATAAGGTGAGGAGGAGTGGGGCGTGGTGGTGACTGGTGGTCGTACTGGGCGAAGGCATGGGGATGGACGGCGCATTATGTCTAGGTTTGTACTCTCTCTCACACACCCATGTAGGTGGGGGACGTGCACGAAGAGAAGAGGTGCACGCACGGCGCACATACTCTCATCTCTTTCCCAACCACACCCACGCAAGTACACAGTGGAGCTCATTTCTGTATGAAAAGGCAGCCCACGTGGTAATTTGACACATGTACTGGTTGTCCAATTGATGGAGGATCATCTACCACGGGTGAACAAACAAATTGCGACTTGACGCGTTATGTTAAAAAAGAGGCAAACCATGTGGGGCCTACCTTAGAGGCAAGGCTCTAAACACTGGAGTACTTTTGATGTGTCCCGTCAACTCGCAGAACAAGGAGAAGCTTGCTTAGTAAGCCGTCTCCCCCGCCCACGGGCGCTATGGCTCGCAGGATGAGGTGAGGCTTGCTTACTACTTACTAGTACGCCTTACACCCGCTCCCTCAACCACGCGCGCGGTGGCCCACAGAACGAGGAGAAAATTTTACTACTCCCTCCGTTTACTCCTCGTCCCTACCTTGGTTAGAGAGATTATCATATTGTTTGGAATAGATGTCCTTTAGTAGTACTCCCTCCTTTCCAGTTTATGGCTCAACTTCCTTGGAGTAGTATATAGGAGTAGTACTACTACAGCAATTTCCTTGGAGTCCGTGGTGCAGCAAGCTTCCCTAGGCTATGTTACTAGTACTCCCTCCTTTCCAGTTTATGGCTCAATTTCAAAATCTCTCCAACCAAGGTAGACGGTGAGTGGTGGAGTTAATTTCCTAGTTTGCACAAGTAATGTACACTCGTTTTTCTCTAAGAAGTTATATTTACCGAGGCATTAATTAGAACAAATGCATGCATGACCACTAAATTTCCATGAACTTCTACATGCATTGGTGAGTTTTCTCAATGCTTGCATCAGGTGATTTAACGCACCTCAAAATCCAACATGTGATGGTACTACTACTACTACGAGTAGAATTGAGACTTATAAAACGGAAAAAATGAATTTTTTAGACAAGCCCTATAAACCGGAAAGGAGGGAGTAGTAAGTAGTATACTACCTCCATAGTGGGTACGTACTCCATAAAATCAGATTTTCCCAAAACTAAGTCGCTCAACCTTTATTTGCTTGTTTCCCTTCTTACCTCATTACCTCGAACAGACTATGCCAAACTCCCCTGCCTTCCACGCGGGAAAAGACCTGCCCTCGCCTTTTTTAGTCCAGGTTTGTATTGATGGATCGCGTGAAGCAGCAAAAACCAAGCCGTGTCTTGTACTCCTCCATCGACGCTCGCTTTCATGAATTCTATACTTCCTCTCGCCGACATGTGGGACATATAGCAACCGGGTCGATGTGTCATGCACCAACTAACAGTTAAGAACAGCAAGGGAGACACACCCCAGTTGTACGGCCCAGTAGTAGTAATGAGCAATGAGACGTCAAATCACAATGCTGCACCTTCCCAGATGGACGAAGCAACCATTATTTCACACTTCACTTCGCCATCATCTCCTTCAAGAAAACCACATAGTATTGCTTCTGCCATTGTTCTGCCTCAAGAGGGACACGCACATCGCCTTTGTACATCATGACACGTGGGACCGCATGACAGGCCATGCTCCCCCACCCATCGCTCGGTAAAATCACCTCATTTTTACTACTTCCTATGTATCGGTTTACAAGGCATGCACGTTGTTCTAGGTTGAGAATTTAACTGGCTATATATGTGATGAACAGTATAGGTTTAGAAACTACATCCGCTTAAGAATCAAATGATATACTTTTTATGACATAGTAACTCATATTTAGTTAGTCAAATTGAAAGTGCAACTATCCCTAGGTGGTTTTGGTAATTCCTAACAACATATAGTTCACTGATCTAACATTATTCCAAGATAAATATTTCAGGAAAAGCTCAATGAATGGCATGGCATGGATGAGAAAAGTGGACCCCTCAAAATATTAAGGATAAAAGGATTGGCTCAAGCTCAAAGCTCAAGAATCTACATTTTATATTTTAATGATCCAAGATCACATTGAGTCTATAGGAAAAGCCAATACTATCAAGGAGGGATGAGGTGTTGCTCAATGAGGTTCTTGCTTCATAGTGCTTAGTGATATGCTCCGAAACCCTCAACTACTTTCCCACATCCACATATGACCTAAACCAAAAGTCAAACTCGGCCCAACCGATTCTCTCTATCCGGCGCCACCGAGTTCAGATGTCATAGCCACTGCCACAAACCCTAGGCAAATCGGTCTCACCGATAGGGATCTCGGTTTCACCGAGATGGGATTGTAATCTCTCTGTTTCCCTTCGTAACATTTTGGTACCACCGAGATAAGCAATCGGTCCCACCGAGATTGCAATGTAAACTCCCTGTTTCCTTTTCGTAACATTTCGGTCCCACCGAAATGAGCGAACCGGTCCCACCAAGTTTACCTGACCAACTCTCAGGTTAGCTTATTACCAAAATCGGTTCCACCGAGTTTGTGTAATCGGTCTCACCGAGATTACGTTATGCCCTAACCCTAACCATATCGGTCCTACCGAGTTGCATGTCGGTACCACCGAAAATCCTAACGGTCACTAGATTTGCTGAATCGGTCTGACCGAGTTTACAAATTCGGTCCCACCGAGTTTGGCAAGTTGTGTGTAATGGTTAGATTTTGTGTGGAGGCTATATAATCCCCTCCACCTCCTCTTCACTCGTGGAGAGAGCCATCAGAACAAACCTACACTTCCAACTTGCATTTTTCTGAGAGAGAACCACCTACACTTGTGTTGAGGCCAAGATATTCCATTCCTACCATATGAATCTTGATATCTAGCCTTCCCCAAGTTGCTTTCCACTCAAATCTTCTTTCTACCAAATCCAAATCCTGTGAGAGAGAGTTGAGTGTTGGGGAGACTATCATTTGAAGCACAAGAGCAAGGAGTTCATCATCAACACACCATTTGTTACTTCTTGGAGAGTGGTGTCTCCTAGATTGGCTAGGTGTCACTTGGGAGCCTCCGACAAGATTGTGGAGTTGAACCAAGGAGTTTGTAAGGGCAAGGAGATCGCCTACTTCGTGAAGATCTACCACTAGTGAGGCAAGTCATTCGTGGGCGACGGCCATGGTGGGATAGACAAGGTTGCTTCTTCGTGGACCCTTCATGGGTGGAGCCCTTCGTTGACTCGCGCAACCATTACCCTTCGTGGGTGAAGTCTCCATCAATGTGGATGTATGATAGCACCACCTATCGGAACCACGACAAAAACATCTGTGTCTCCAATTGCGTTTGAATTCTCCAAACCCTTCCCTTTACATTCTTGCAAGTTGCATGCTTGTAACATCCCAAATTTTCAATTTGGAATGTTATACACTAGATCATCAATGCATGTCATATTTTATTGCTTTGGCCTGATCCAGAAATTCTAAGGAACTCAAGGACCCTCGGAGACAGTTGGGGATTTTGTTATTTTCATATTTGAGTTTTCTCAAATTCGAAAATAGGATCATTTGATTTTATTTATTTGATCTTCAATTATTTCTATAATAAAAATATTAGAGAGGGAATAAATGACTTTCCCAAAATAAAGAAATATTGAGGATTTAATAAAAAAATCAAATAAGATTTATTTTGGAGTTTTTGCTATTTTATTTGAATTTAGGAAAAATTGCATGTTTTTAAAAAAACTGCATTTTAGGGCCAAGAAAATGTTCATCTTGTTCTAAATATTTTACTTAGACGGTGAAAATTTGTTTTGGCATTTTTAGATTTTTATTTATTTTTCTAGGATTTTTCTTAATTTCAGCGGAATTTTTTTTAAAAAAAATCTCCGCGCCCGACTGGGCCGACGGCCTAGCCGAGCCAGGCCGGCCTGCCTCCGCTCCACGCGACCGCCGCCGCCGACCCGGACTTGGAGTCCGAGCCAGACTCCTCTCCTGCCGCCGCCTAACCCCTTCGCCAAGCCGCCACCCCCCTCTTAAATACCGCCGCCACCGCCCCACCCCACCACCCGACTACCACGCCGACAAAGAAGAAGCGAGTCGCTGCCGCCCCGCCACCCCACGCCATCCCGCCGCCCCGCCGGAGCCCCGCCGGAGCCGAGCCGAGGTAGCCGCCCCGCCGCCCGGTTTTTTTAAAGAAATCGATCCGGTTTTTTTAGAACACCCTAGTTTCGGTTTTCTTAAATAGATCGGTTTTATTTTTTCAGTTTATTTATTTAGCGAGTGTTCGCCCGTTCGTTCGTTTTAATGGACGAATTCGCCATTTAGTTTCAGTTAACGAACGTTCGTTCATTAATCTGTTCGTCAGTTTTTTTCTTTTTTTCGGATTTTCCCGCGGTTATTTCAGATCGCGATTTCTGATCCGATTTTCGTTCTAGTATAACTTCTCGCTCGTTTATTGGAATCAGGTGATTCAAGAGCCTAGAGTTTCGTCTCGAAACCCTCTTTCTGTTTAACCTACTCAAACAAGTATTTGCTTCTGTAAATTTGACTTAGATCCAGATTAGTATACGAAGCTTGTTTCTTTCGCCGTTTGACTTTCGTTGCTTCGTTCGATTTGATTCTTTTTGCAAACTGGAGTTCTTAGGTTGAACTTTTTGGTTAGATATCTTATTTGAGTTTTACCCGTGCATTAGATGAGTACTTATTGTATGCTTGTTTGTTTGTGATAGAGTACCCGGAGTGCGCCGCTTGCTACTTTGAACCTCTAGGTTTCCCGGATCATCAGCAAGGCAAGTAACACTTTGATCATACCTCTTTATTACCCAGTTTTTATTGCATTAGATCAATCCTCAAACAATTGCATGATTAGGATCTGATTAATATGTGGGTTTTGGGAAGTAGATGAGGTAGTACCTATTACCTATTTTATTATCAAACCCTTGGGAGTTACTTCTATGTATGCTTATTATGCTATGCTATGCTAGTAGACGTGGATTGGGTGAGTATATCCATGACAGATGTGAGATTGTTAAATTAATGGTTTATTTAAGGTGGCAACTTAAACACACATCTGGGTGGATTGAGGCACCTGGGTATTCCAGCGATTGCCTGTTTTTCTTTATGGACTGCCACCCAGGCTCAAAGAGATCATGAGATTATTCATGCTAGAAACTTCCGTGTGCAGCCACAAGCTACTATGGGCTCTAGCATAGTTGACTAAGTCGTGCAAACTCTTATAGTGGTAGACTAGCAGATGTAGGGGATGTAGGTTGGTACTGTCTACCCGATCATAAGGTGCTAGCGCTTCTGAAAGACTATGTCTCGGTCATCCGTTTCTCAAACATCATGTAGTGCAAGAATCCCAACAGAGGAGATCGAGTCTTGTGGGGAAAAGTGCGCAAACCTCTGCAGAGTGTATAAACTAATCATGGTTAGCCGTGTCCCCGGTTATGGACATCTTGAGTATCTAGTACTTGGATTATTATGTGAATCTCATCATGTTACTTTAATTAATATTGTTGGGTTATAATGATGATGCTTAATTGGGACTGAGAGGATGTCTATCTTCTCAATGTTTAACAACCACCATGATAGTTAAATAAAATTTATTCCTTTGCAGTAGGGAAAAATTGGCTTTATGCAAAAACTGTAACCATAGAGCTTTCCACCAGCCATATATGCATGCAATATAGCTTTATTCTTTCACTACTCTCTATGTGTTACATTGCCAGCATATTCCATGTGTCAACCTGCTTTCTGCTGCAGCGCTCATGTTGCGCACTTTTCGCATAACGAGTAAGGTGCCTTTAGGTCGTGGTTCTATACTCGGTGATGCCGTTGGAGTTGATGGACTCACTTATCTTCCAAGCCTTCCGCTGTTATCGTTATTAGATGGCCTTAAGCCATATTTATTGTAATAAGTTCTCTTTTGAGACATTCGATGTAATAAGTGTGTGATTGCTACTCTGTTATAAATCCATCTAGTACTTGTGTGTCAAGACATCGATCCAGGATAACACTAAAGCACAGAGATCAGACTATTTGAGGTCTGGTTGCTACAAGATGGTATCAGAGCACACGCTGACTATAGGACACGACCACTAAGCTAAAAACCCTAGATCTCTACTCACTCTTCTAATTTCTGACTCCTCATCTTTTCTATTCTTTTAGGATGGCGGATGCAAGGAACAAGTTCACGCAACCGGATGAAGATACACCCTTTGGACGCCACCTGAAGGAAGTCACTAGATACCTAAACATCGGAGTACCAAGCTTCACCGGGACCTACAACGCCACTTTACCTGAAGAGGAGCGCTGGATGATTCAAGTTCAAGTTCCAGGAAGAACATTCATGCCTGTCACAGAGTCCATAGAGTTTTCCTTTGACGCACCAACCTGGAGTCTAGGAAAGAGCATGGCAGCCCACATCACTATGGGACGCATTGGAGAAGTTTACCACAAGGATCTCAAGGATACTATCTACCAGATTTGTGGGCACCGAGATGAGCAATGGGAGATGATCAGCACCAGGAAGGATAGATCAATTGCATCTTTCATCCAGGAGTTAAACCAGCACATTCGACGCCAAGAGAACCAGATGTGCGCAGGCATGATAGACCTAAAGAAGGCCATGACCAAGATCACAGAGCTGGAGGAAGAACTCAAGTCTACACGTGATGGATATGAGGAGGAAATAGCAACACTAGTGGAGAAGAACGATGATCTGAAGAAGAAGCTAAAAGTATTCATGGGATTTCCCGCGACTGGAGGAGAAGATGATGATTGCACTTGTCCAGAGAACTACATCATCATCGACGACACCGACTCGGACCCAGACGATAGCGATGATGACTATGTTGATGAAGCTGGAGCAGATATCATGGAGTCTTCAGCGGAGCAGTTTTTCTAGTCGACCACCATAACAGTAGTAGTATTATCCCATGTATCTAGTATAGTCTGAGCACTTTTGTAACGATAGTTAGACCGTTGTATTGCCATTATTTGATTGAATGATGTGATTTTTGTTTGAATTTGTCTCATGTGCATATGGGTAGTGTTTTCTCTCTAGACCTCATTCTATTCTATATTCTCATCTTTTTAAACCCTCAGATGCCTCCGAGATGTGACAATGGATTTGCTTTCCCACCGGAGCTCACTCAGCTGATCCAGCAGCAGAATGCCTTGATGCAGTTGCTAGTCCAGATTTAGAATCAGGGGAACAACAACAACAACAACCCACCACCGCCACCACCTGTTGATCACTTAACCCGTTTTCTTAGGCTGAATCCGTCGGTGTTCTCCAGTAGCACCGAGCCGATTGTTACAGATGATTGGCTCTGTGATACGTCTCCAACGTATCTACTTTTCCAAACACTTTTGCCCTTGTTTTGGACTCTAACTTGCATGATTTGAATGAAACTAACCCGGACTGACGCTGTTTTCAGCAGAACTGCCATGATGTTGTTTTATGTGTAGAAAAGAAAAGTTCTCAGGATGTCCTAGAAATCCACGGAGGCACTTTTCAGATTTAATAAGAATTTTTGGCGAAAGAATTAGTGCCAGGGGGCCCATGGCCTATCCACGAGACAGGGGGGTGCCCCCCCTAGGGCGTGGCCCCCTATCTCGTGGCCCCCCTGGACACCCTCCAACCTCAACTCCAACTCCATATATTCCGTCTCGGGGAGAAAAAAATCAGGGAGAAAGTTTCATCGCGTTTTATGACACAGAGCCGCCGCCAAGCCCTAATCTCTCTCGGGAGGGCTGATCTGGAGTCCGTTTGGGGCTCCGAAGAGGGGGATTCGTCGTCGTCGTCATCATCAACCATCCTCCATCACCAATTTCACGATGCTCACCGCCGTGCGTGAGTAATTCCATCGTAGGCTTACTGGACGGTGATGGGTTGGATGAGATTTACCATGTAATCAAGTTAGTTTTGTTAGGGTTTGATCCCTAGTATCCACTATGTTCTGAGATTGATGTTGCTATGACTTTGCTATGCTTAATGCTTGTCACTAGGGCCCGAGTGCCATGATTTCAGATCTGAACCTATTATGTTTTCATGAATATATGTGTGTTCTTGATCCTATCTTGCAAGTCTATAGTCACCTATTATGTGTTATGATCCGACAACCCCGAAGTGACAATAATCGGGATACTTCTCGGTGATGACCGTAGTTTGAGGAGTCCATGTATTCACTATGTGCTAATGCTTTGTTCCGGTTCTCTATTAAAAGGGGGCCTTAATATCCCTTAGTTTCCGCTAGGACCCCGCTTCAATGGGAGGGTAGGACAAAAGATGCCATGCAAGTTCTTTTCCATAAGCACGTATGACTATTTACGGAATACATGCCTACATTACATGGACGAATTGGAGCTAGTTCTATATCACCCTATGTTATAACTATTGCATGAGGAATCGCGTCTGGCATAATTATCCATCACTGATCCATTTCCTACGAGCTTTTCATATATCATTCTTCACTTATTTACTTTTCCATTGCTACTGTTACAACTACTACAAAAACCCAAAAACGTCTATCTTTACTTTTGCTACCGTTACCATTATTATCATACCACTTTTGCTACTAAATACTTTGCTGCAGATACTAAGTTACCCAAGTGTGGTTGAATTGACAACTCAACTGCTAATACTCAAGAATATTCTTTGGCTCCCCTTGTGTCGAATCAGTAAGTTTGGGTTGAATACTCTACCCTCAAAAGCTGTTGCGATCCCCTATACTTGTGGGTTATCAAGACTAATTCCTGGCGCCATTGCCAGGGAGCATAGCTCTATTCTCTTAGTCACTTGGGATTTATATCTGTTGATCACTATGAAGAACATGAAAGACGCTAAGACCAAGATTTTGCCCTCAACTACGAGGGGAGGTAAGGAACTGCCATCTAGCTCTGCACTAGATTCTCCTTCCGTTATTAGTAAGCTTGCGACACCTAAACCTACTACTACTATGAATTCTGATATGTCGCATGTTATTGATGATGCCACTTCTGCTATGCATGATGAAACTACTTCTATGCTTGATACTACTTTGCCATTAGGTGAATTTCTTGATGAACAACTTGCTAGAGTTAGGGGGAACGAAAATATTGAAGAACCTATCATTGATGATAGTGATGATGAAGGTCCCCCAATGATTATGTATTACTTGTTGTTCCTAAGGGTTATGTTATGAATGAAAAAGCTGTTATGGAAATCCTTGCTTGCAATGATAGAAATGATCTTAAGAAATTATTAGCTAAATGGAAGCAGCAGTCTCTTAATGCTAGAATGAAACCCGATCCTGCTTTTGCCACTTCACCTATCTGTGTTACTGATAAGGATTATGAATTCTCTGTTGATCCTGATATTATCACTTTAGTTGAATTTGATCCTTTTTATGGCTTTGAATTGGAAACTGTTGTGGCACATCTTACCAAGTTGAATGATATAGCTACCCTATTTACTAATGATGAGAAGTCTCGCTATTTATATATCCTTAAGATATTTCCGTTCTCATTAAAGGGTGATGCTAAGACTTGGTATAATTCTCTTGCTCCTGGTTGTGTGTGTAGTCCCTGTGATATGATTTATTACTTCTCGCTATATATTTCCTGCTCATAAGAAACAAGCTGCCTTATGGGAAATATATAATTTTGTGCAAATCAAAGAAGAGAGTCTCACACAAGCTTGGGGGAGGCTTCTCCGGTTACTTAATGCTTTGCCTGATCATCCTCTTAAGAAAAATGAAATACTTGATATCTTTTATAATGGACTAACCGATGCTTCCAAGGACTACTTGATAGTTGTGCTGGTTGTGTTTTCAGGGAAAGAATAGTCGATGAAGCTGAAATACTATTGAATAATATGTTGACTAATGAAAATAATTGGACTCTTCCCGAGCCAGATCCTGAAGTAATTCCTGAACCAATTAAGCCAACTCCTGAGCCTATTCCTAAACCCACTCCGAAGAAGAGAGGTGTTTTATTTCTCAGTCCTGAAGATATGCAAGAGGCAAAGAAATCAATGAAAGAAAAAGGTATTAAAGCTAAAGATGTTAAGAGTTTACCACCTATTGAAGAAATACATGGTCTTAATTTACCTGCTTAAGAACCATATTGTCTTGATAACCCGACACAGGTAGTAAAGGTAAATTCTTTCTATAGATATGATAAAGTTGAAATACCCTCTACTAAATTTCATAGCCCATGCTTAGATGAATTTGATGACTTTATGGCTAGAAAAGAAAGTTTTAATGCTCATGTTGGTAGAGAGTTAAAGAATAATGCTTTCGAGATAGGATGCGTAGGTGATAATCTGGCTAGAGTTAAGATGAACTTCACCGCGTTAGCAAATATACTTCTATGGTTGCTACTCAAGCTGAGCAAGTACTCAAGGCTCAAAATGATTTGCTTGATGAATTGAATAATAAAAATGACTTTGCTGTTAGAGTGGCTACTAGAACTGGTAGAATGACTCAGGAACCTTTGTATCCTGAAGGCCACCCTAAGAGAATCGAGCAAGATTCTCAGAGAAATAATTTAGAGGCACCTAGTTCTTCTAAAAAGAAGAAAAATAAAAATGATAGAACTTTGCATGCTTCTAGTGAATCGACTGTAGACACACCTGAGAATCCCAATGATATTTCTATTTCTGATGCTGAAACACAATCAGGTGATGAACATGAACCTAGTGATAATGTTAATGATAACGTTCATGTTGATGCTCAACCTAGCAAAGACAATGATGTACAGATTGAACCTGTTGTTGATCTTGATAACCCACAATCAAAGAACCAACGTTATGATAAGGGAGATTTTGTTGCTAGGAAGTATGGTAAAGAAAGAGAACCATGGGTTCAGAAACCCATGCCCTTTCCTCCTAAACCATCCAAGTCAAAGGATGATGAGGATTTTGAGCACTTTGCTGAAATGATTAGACCTATTTTCTTACGTATGCGCTTAACGGATATGATTAAAGTAAATCCTTATGCTAAATATATGCAGGATATCATTACAAATAAAAGAAAGATACCGGAAGCTGAAATTTCCACCATGCTTACTAATTACACTTTTAAGGGTGGAATACCAAAGAAACTTGGAGATCCGGGTGTTCCAACTATACCATGTTCCATTAAAAGAAATTATGTTAGAACTGCTTTATGTGATCTTGGAGCCGGTGTTAGTGTTATGCCTCTCTCTTTATATCGTAGACTTGAATTGAATAAGTTGACACCTACAGAAATATCTTTGCAAATGGCCGATACATCAACTGATATACCTGTCGGTAATTGTGAGGATGTGCCTGTTGTGGTTGCAAATGTCACTATCTAAACGGACTTTGTTATTCTTGATATTCCCGAGGACGATAGCATGTCTATTATCCTTGGTAGACCTATTCTTAATACTGCAGGGGCTGTTATTGATTGCAACAAAGGCAATGTCACTTTTCATGTTAACGGTAATGAGCATACGGTACACTTTCCGAGGAAACAATCTCAAGTTCATAGCATCAATTCTACTGAAAAAGTTCCAACTATCATTTTTGGAGGTTTTGAATTTCCTCTCCCTACTATCAAGAAAAAGTATGATATTCTTATTGTTGGGGATTTTCATATCCCCGTTGAGGTAACTTAGTGTTATTCGAAATTTCTCCGGTTCCGTGTTATTCGGAATGAGTTTGTTAACAAGACTTGATCAACCTTGTTAGTGGGTTCATTTTGATGATCACGAGATGGATGAAACTAGAAGGCACAACCTTCTGTACCCTCTTTTTACTTTCGGTTATTTAGAATAAATAAAGCAAAAATAGTGTTGTCCGTCTGTTTTCTGAATTATCCGTGCATTAAAAAATAGTCCGAAAATAGAAGTGCTCCAAATGCCCTGCAAATTTAGTATGATTTTTTCTGGAATATTTGAGGATTTTAGGCACTGAAAACACTGCAGGAGGGGCAAGCACCAGGCCACTAGAGAGGAGGGCGCCCCCCTGTAGGGCGCGCTCCCTATCTCATGGGCCCCTGGTGGCTCCCCTCCACTTATGCCAGCACCCACACACTTCATCTTCTACCCCAAAAAAATCCCCATCCAGCTCAAGCCCGAGTTCTAGCTCGTTTTGCTGCGATTTTCGATCTCTTAGCTCAAAGCTCCATTCACAAAACTGCTTTGGGAGATTGTTGCTTGGTATGTGACTCCTCCATTGGTCCAATTAGTTTTTGTTCTAGTGCTTTATTCATTGCAAATGTTTGCTGCATAGGTGACCATGTTCTTGAGCTTGCATGTTAAATTTTTGAGGTCCCAAGCAATTCCAATGCATGATATAGGCTCTAGGCACTTGTAGGAGTAGTTGCTATCAATCTTGTTTAGTTTTATTCACTTTTATTTTGGCGTTACTAAAATTTCAGAAATTTTCAGAAAAAGAAATATGCTTAGAAGAATGTACCAAGGTGGTTCCTCGGCAAAGAAAGGGCCAAGGATTGCTATACGTGAACAAGATGTTAATTTGCCAAGGGACGCAAATGTACGGGCTTGCGAGTGGCCATCCGATGATTTTATGGTTGAAGCAGGCTTCAAGGAGGAATTTGACACGTATGTGCATAATGCCGAGCTGGAGGACTTCTTACAAGATAAGTGTCCTCAATATTATCAATTGACCGATTCCTTTGTGCGGAGGTTCAAATATATTTCTGCGTGTAATTCTCCTAGTGTTATGTTTGATATTTATGATACATCTTATACCATGGATTTAGAGGATTTCACAACTGCTTGCAAACTCCCGCAGTGGGGTAATTTTAATGATCCTCCCAAATCTGAAGTTAGAGATTTTCTTGCTAGTATTACTGTGGGAGAATCCAGGGATGTAACACAAGCTACCATAGGGAGCATTCATTTTCCTGCTATACATTACTTTGCTCTCTTTATTGGTATATGCATTAACGGTAAGGACGAAGTATGTCACGTGTGTGCCCCTGATCTTTGTGTCCTCAAGAGTGCAGTGTCAGGTTATAATGGTTATAACTTGGGGGCAATAGTTGCACGTACGTTGCATAATAATAGTAAAAGGGGAGATTTCTTTGGAGGAATTTATGCAACCCGTGCGGCTAATTTTCTTAATATAGCTCCACAAGAGGGGGACATGATTGTACCTCCTGTTTATTTGGATAAAGAAGCTATGTTTGATCATCATTTTCTTGAGAGGAATGAAAAATTCCTCCATTATCGACTAACCTATAACAAACGCAACATCATCCCTGTTACTCTTCCTGCCCCCTACCTTTTTGATTATCAGACAAAAGGAAGATATGTTGTCACCAGGGAAGAAGCAGCTGAATATGAGAGGGGAATGGAGGCAGCTCGCCAACACACTGCTGCTCAGGAGGCGGTCGCCTCTGCATCTCAGTACTACCCCAGTTTCACTTATGGATACCAGCCAGGCGGTCACTGGTATTAAACCAACTTAGGCCAAAAGCCTAAGCTTGGGGGAGTATGTATTTCACACCGACTTTACATTCATGTTCACACACTAGTCGTCGGTGCTCATACTCTTTCATTGTATTATCCATGCTAGTTTAAATTTCTTTTTCTAGTTTTCTTCTTGTGTGTTTGATAAACCTTAATAAAAACCCAAAAAAATAGTTAGTTTAATTTCCATGCTTGTAGTAGAAATTAAAATGAAAACCCAAAAAGATTTCTCGTTCTTCTTTTTACTTGTTGGGAGCTTTCCCGTGTAAATAGTTTTCTTTTCTTTTCTTTCTTTTGGGGGTCGAGAAGACCATATTGAAAATGCTTAGTGGCTCTTATATGCATGATTGTTTATTTAATTTAGAGCCCATATTACTTGTCTTCTCTCTTGAGTTGAATGCTTGCAGATTCAAGCTTAGTCCAATGCACATGCACTCTTATTATTATACACATCGTTCGGTCATGCAAGTGAAAGGCAATAATGACGATATATGATGGACTTATTGGGATGAGAAAAGCTGGTATGAACTCGACCTCTCTTGTTTTTGTAAATATGATGATTCATCGTTCCTGAGTCAGCTATTATGAAGTAAACATATTTGCAATGACATTTAGAGATTATAGTTGCTTGTGCCATGCTTGATTAGCTATGAGTTATAATGGTTTACCTTGCGTGTCAACATGCTATTAGAATGATTGTGATGTGGTATAATGGGATGGTATCCTCCTTTGAATGTATTAAGTGACTCGACTTGGCACATGTTCATGCATGTAGTTGAATCAAATCAACATAGCCTTCATGATATTTATGTTCATGGTAGATTATATCCTACTCATGCTTGTACTCGGTGTAAATTAATTTTAATGCATGTTTATGACTGTTGTCGCTCTCTCGCTTGGTCGCTTCCAGCCTTTTGCTAGCCTTCACTGCATTAAGCGGTAATACTGCTTGTGCATCCAAACTCCTTAAACCCCAAAGTTGTTCCATATGAGTCCACTATACCTTCCTATATGCGGTATTTACCGCTGCTCCAAGTAAATTTGTATGTGCCAAACTCTAAACCTTCAAATGAAATTCTGTTTTGTATGCTCGAGCAGCTCATGTTTCAACTAGGGCTGCCTATATCTTCCATGCTAGGTGGGTTATTCTCAAGAGGAGTGGACTCCGCTCCTCATTCACGAGAAAGGGACGGTAACCAGGATGCCCAGTCCCATGATCCAAAAAGATCAAAGCAAATCAAAATAATTAAACAAAACTCCCCCAGGGCTGTTGTATGTTGGAGGCACTCGTTGTTTTGAGCAAGCCATGGATTGATGCTTGTTGGTGGTTGGGGGAGTATAAACCTTTACCATTCTGTTTGGGAGCTGCCTATGATGCATGTAGTATGGAAGATACAGCCATCTCATAGTTGTTGCATTGACAACAAAAGTATGCCGCTCAAAATGTTATTCAATCTCTATTTTAAAATCGAGCTCTAGCACCTCTACAAATGACTGTTTCCCTCTACGAAGGGCCTATCTATTTACTTTCATGTTGATTCATCACCCTTCTTATTGAAAAGCACCCGCTAGAGAGCACACTGCCATTTGCATTCATTATTATTGGTTTATATTGGGTATGACTTGACTGAATCTCTTTTACCATGAATTACAATGTTTAGTCAGTCCTTGATCTTTAAAGGTGCTCTGCATTTATGTTTTGCGGTCTCAGAAAGGGCTAGCGAGATACCATTTTGTTATATCATGTTATGATTATTTTGAGAAAGTGTTGTCATCCGAGTTTTATTATTATGGCTCGCTAGCTGATTATGTTATTGATATGAGTAATTGTGAGACCTATGTTTTATTGTGAGTATGGTTAGTTCATAATATTTGCTGAAGCTTGAATGCTGGCTTTTCATGTTACAACAACAAGAGCAACAAAGTTTGTAAAAGTTTTTCTTTATCACTTTCAGTTTATCAACTGAATTGCTTGAGGACAAGCAAAGGTTTAACCTTGGGGGAGTTGATACGTCTCCAACGTATCTACTTTTCCAAACACTCTTGCCCTTGTTTTGGACTCTAACTTGCATGATTTGAATGAAACTAACCCGGACTGACACTATTTTCAGCAGAACTGCCATCATGTTGTTTTATGTGTAGAAAAGAAAAGTTCTCGGAATGTCCTAGAAATCCACGGAGGCACTTTTCAGATTTAATAAGAATTTTTGGGACCCTAGGGCGCGGCCCCCTATCTCGTGGGCCCCCTGGACACCCTCCGACCTCAACTCCAACTCCATATATTCCGTCTCGGGGAGAAAAAAATCAGGGAGAAAGTTTCATCGCGTTTTACGACACGAAGCCGCCGCCAAGCCCTAATCTCTCTTGGGAGGGCTGATCTGGAGTGCGTTCGGGGCTCCGGAGAGGGGGATTCGTCGCCGTCGTCATCATCAACCATCCTCCATCACCAATTTCATGATGCTCACCCCCGTGCGTGAGTAATTCCATCATAGGCTTGCTGGACGGTGATGGGTTGGATGAGATTTACCATGTAATCAAGTTAGTTTTGTTAGGGTTTGATCCCTAGTATCCACTATGTTCTGAGATTGATGTTGCTATGACTTTGCTATGCTTAATGCTTGTCACTAGGGCCCGAGTGCCATGATTTCAGATCTGAACCTATTATGTTTTCATGAATATATGTGTGTTCTTGATCCTATCTTGCAAGTCTATAGTCACCTATTATGTGTTATGATCCGACAACCCCGAAGTGACAATAATTGGGACATTTCTCGGTGATGACCGTAGTTTGAGGAGTTCATGTATTCACTATGTGCTAATGCTTTGTTCCGGTTCTCTATTAAAAGGGGGCCTTAATATCCCTTAGTTTCCGCTAGGACCCCGCTTCAACGGGAGGGTAGGACGAAAGATGTCATGCAAGTTCTTTTCCATAAACATGTATGACTATTTACGGAATACATGCCTACATTACATTGATGAATTGGAGCTAGTTCTATATCACCCTATGTTATAACTATTGCATGAGGAATCGCATCCGGCATAATTATCCATCACTGATCCATTGCCTACGAGCTTTTCATATATCGTTCTTGGCTTATTTACTTTTCCATTGCTACTGTTACAACTACTACAAAAACCCAAAAACATCTACCTTTACTTTTGCTACCGTTACCATTACTATCATACCACTTTTGCTACTAAATACTTTGCTGTAGATACTAAGTTATCCAAGTGTGGTTGAATTAACAACTCAACTGCTAATACTCAAGAATATTCTTTGGCTCCCCTTGTGTCGAATCAATAAGTTTGGGTTGAATACTCTACCCTCGAAAGCTGTTGCAATCCCCTATACCTGTGGGTTATCACTCCGCAAGACAGCAAGGGTGTTGACCACTGCAGGATGCACAGATGCGGAGAGGGTGTGTTTTGCCGCACATCAGCTTGAAGGACCCGTAGCATTATGGTGGGAGAATTTCACAGCCACCTATCCTATTGAAACTGTCACATGGGATCCGTTTCAGCAGGCTTTCCATACAGCCCATGTTTCAGCAGGAGCTATGGCCATGAAGAAGCGTGAGTTTCGCAACTTGCGCCAAGGAGGACGGGCAGTTGGCCAGTATGTGGATGACTTTAGTAAATTAGCACGTTATGCCCCAGATGACGTTGCTACAGATGCAGCTAAGCAGGAGAAGTTTCTGGGAGGACTGAATGATGAGTTGAGCATGCAGTTAATGGTAGCAACTTTCAACAACTACCAGGAGTTGGTAGATCGTGCTCTTATGATTGAAGGGAAGTAGTAGCAGATTGAGAACCGCAAGAGGAAGTATGGACAAGGGAAGTACAATTCTGGAGCTCAAGCAGGTTACGCTTTTACCCGAAATCGGAGGACATTTCCAAATACCCATGGAGGAGGTAGCTCGCACAATCATAATGGCCCCAAGAATGGTAACAGAATGGAGGAAGCAACGGCGTAACTGCATTCAACCCGTCAACCCCAGCCAAGAGAGACCTGAGCCAAGTCACTTGCTATAAGTGCCTGAAGACCGGACATTATGCCAATGAATGTCCTGAAACCCAGAATGGAAATGGCAATGGAAGCTCTGGGAAGAAGCCGAACCCTTTCAATAGGGGACAGGTGAACCACGTTAACGTGGAGGAGGTTGAAGCCCAACTAGATGCAATAATAGGTAAGTTTTTGGTTAAGTCATTTACTGCAATCATTATTTTTGATACTAGTGCATCGCATTCATACATATCAAGGGGATTTGTGGATAAGTTTAAACTGCCCACCAAAGTTCTTAGAACACCTATGTTAGTAAGCTCACCGGGAGCGGAGTATATGGCCAGTCGAGGATGTTTTCAAGTGCCATTGAGTATAAGCATGTTTTCCCCTCAAATTTAATCATTTTGGAATCACAAGGTTTGAATGAAATTCTGGGTATGGATTGGCTATCGATGTATGGAGGAAACATCGATTGCGCAAGTAAGACGATTTTGCTTACAACGCCAGAAGGAAGAAGGATCAAGTATGTATCCCAGCATGTGCCGAAGAGGACTCAAGTAAATTCTTTATCAGGAGTTGTACAGGAGGAAGTACCAGTGGTGAAGGATTTCCCTGATGTATTTCCAGAGGAATTGCCAGGCAAGCCACTGGATAGAGACATTGAGTTTTTGATTGAGCTTTTGCCATGCACAGGGCCAATATCTAAGAGACCATACAGGATGCCTGCAAAAGATTTGGAAGATATTAAGAAGCAGATTAAGGAGTTACTGGATAAAGGATATATTCACCCAAGTTCTTTGCCTTGGGGATCGCCGGTACTTGTAGTGGAGAAGAAGGACGGATCATTGAGGATGGTTGTTGATTATCGAGGATTGAATGTGGTAACAATCGAGAACAAGTACCCACTGCCGATGATCAATGATCTGTTTGACCGATTGCAAGGAGCTAAGGTATTCTCCAAGATTGATTTGCGATCAGGATACCATCAATTGAAGATTCGAGAGCAGGATATACCAAAGATGGCTTTTACCACCAGGTATGGGTTGTACGAGTACACCGTTATGTCATTTGGTCTGACTAACGCACCTGCATATTTCATGAACATGTTGAACAAGGTATTTATGGAATTTCTGGATAAGTTCATCGTGGTGTTCATTGATGATATTTTGGTCTACTCAAGGAATGAAGAAGAGCATAAGGAGCATTTGCATTTGGTACTTGAGAAGCTCAGAGAACATCAGTTATATGCTAAGTTCAGCAAATGTGAGTTTTGGTTGAAGGAAGTTGGATTCTTCGGACATGTTATATCCGGAGATGGAATAGCAGTAGATCCCACCAAGGTTATCACTGTGACAAATTGGGTAGCACCAACGATAGTTGGAGAGATCCGGAGTTTTCTTGGACTGGCAGGATACTACCGGAGATTCATTGAGAATTTCTCGAAGATTGCGAAGCCCATGACAGAGTTGTTAAAGAAGGATACCAAGTTCAAATGGACTGAGGAATGTGAGGCCAGTTTCTAGGAGTTGAAGAAACGTTTGGTTACCTCGCCAGTGATTCTGCCATATCAGAGCAAGGATTACGAGGTGTTTTGCGACGCTTCATGTTGAGGACATGGAGTAGTGCTTATGCAGGAGGGAAGAGTTGTTTCGTATGCTTCGCGACAGCTGAAACCTCATGAGTTGAATTATGCCACACATGATTTGGAGTTAGCAGCCGTAGTGCATGCATTGAAGACTTGGAGACATTTTCTCATTGGAAACCATTGTGAATTGTACACGGATCACAAGAGATTGAAGTACATTTTCACGCAGAAGGAGCTGAATCTCAGGCAAAGGAGATGGTTGGAGCTCATCAAGGATTATGATATGAGATTGCATTATCACCGTAGAAAGGCTAACGTAGTAGCCAATGCGTTGAGCCGTAAGAGCCATGTAAACACACTCATGACCGGAGATTTACCGAAGGAGTTAGTCGAGGACCTTCGTGAGCTATGTTTGGAGATAGTTCTGAGAGGCTATGTAGCAGCATTGGAGATTCAGTCTACTTTGATGGATAAGATTAGAGAAGCTCAGAAGACTGACAAGGAGATTGCCTCTATAAAGGAGAAGATGAACAAAGGAAAAGCTAAAGGATTTCGTGAGGATGAGAACGATACCTTATGGTTTGAGGACCGCGTTTATGTGCCTAATGACCCGAAGATCAGGAAGTTGATTCTGCAAGAGGCCCATGATTCGCCGTATTTGATTCACCCAGGAAATACCAAGATGTATTTGGATTTGAAGGACACTTTCTGGTGGACCGGAAGGAAGAAGGATATTGCAGAGTATGTAGCAGTATGTGATGTATGTCAGAGAGTGAAGGCAGAGCATCAGAAGCCAGCAGGATTGTTACAGCCATTGCCAATACCCGAATGGAAGTGGGATAAGCTAGGCATGGATTTTATTACGGGATTGCCCAGAACTCGTTCAGGCTATGACTTGATTTGGGTTGTAGTCGATCGTTTGACGAAGGTAGCTCATTTCATCCCAGTGAAGACTACTTACACTAGTGCTAAGTTGGCTAAGATATACATGACCAGGATCGTATGTCTGCATGGAGTTCCTAGGAGCATTGTATCAGATAGAGGAACCCAGTTTACCTCAAAGTTCTGGAATCAGTTGCATGAAACTTTGGGTACCAGGCCAGAATTCAGTACAGCTTTTCATCCGCAGACAGATAGACAGACCGAGAGAGTCAATCAAATTTTAGAGGATATGCTGAGAGCTTGTGCGCTAGATTATGGATCTAGTTGGGACGATAATTTGCCATATGCAGAGTTCTCTTACAACAATAGTTATCAATCCAGTTTGAAGATGGCCCCTTTCGAAGCCTTGTACGGAAGGAGGTGCAGGACCCCATTGTCGTGGGATGAAGTTGGAGACAGCCAGTTGTTTGGACCGGATTTGATTAAGGAATCTGAACAGAAGGTGAAATTGATTCGCGATAGGCTCAAGGTAGCCCAGTCCAGGCAGAAGAGCTATGCAGATTCAAAACGCAAGGAGACAGTTTACAAAGTCGGAGACCGAGTTTATCTTCGAGTATCTCCACTTCGAGGAGTTAAGCACTTTGGAGTTAAGGAAAAGTTAGCGCCACATTTTGTAGGACCATACAAAGTTTTGGAGCGTATGGGAGAAGTAGCCTACAAGTTGGAATTTCCCGAAGGATTGTCAAGAGTTCACGACGTATTCCATGTTTTCCAGTTGAAGAAGTGTCACGCAGAGATGGCTGATATACCGCTGAGAGATATAGTGCCACTGGAAGCGATTCAGTTGGACAGTGATTTGACTTATGAGGAGAAACCAGTCAAGATTCTTGAGTATGCCAGCCGAGTCACCCGTAGCAAGGTTATCAAGTTTTGCAAAGTTTAGTGGAGCCACCACACGAGGATGAAGCCACCTGGGAGTGAGAGGAAGATCTGCTGAAGGACCACCCTCACCTATTTTCTAGCCAACCCGAATCTCGAGGGCGGGACTCATCTTAAGGGGGGTAGGTTTGTAACATCCCAAATTTTCAATTTGGAATGTTATACACTAGATCATCAATGCATATCATATTTTATTGCTTTGGCCTGATCCAGAAATTCTAAGCAACTCAAGGACCCTCGGAGAGAGTTGGGGATTTCGTTATTTTCATGTTTGAGTTTTCTCAGATAGGATCATTTGATTTTATTTATTTTATCTTCAATTATTTATATAATAAAAATATGAGAGAGGGAATAAAATGACTTTCCCAATATAAAGAAATAATGGGGATTTAATAAAAAATCAAATAAGATTTATTTTGGAGTTTTTGCTATTTTATTTGAATTTAGGAAAAAATGCACGTTTTTAAAAAACTACATTTTAGGGCCAAGAAAATGTTCATCTTGTTCTAAATATTTTATTTAGACGATGAAAAATTGTTTTGACATTTTTAGATTTTTATTTATTTTTCTAGGATTTTTCTTAGTTTCGGCGGAATTGTTTTTTTATTTAAATCTCCGCTCGGCAGACAGGCACGACCACCCAGACCGAGCCAGCCAGCCCGCCTCAGCGCCTGCGACCACCGCCGCCGACCCGGACTTGGAGTCCGAGCCGGACTCGTCTCCTGCCGCCGCCTTGCCCCCTTCCCAAGCCGCCACCCCTCTTAAATACCGCCACCACCCCTCCCACCCCACCACCCGACCTCGCCCACGACAAAGAAGAAGAAGAAGAATAGCCATTATGCCAAGAGCCCGCCACCCCACGTCGTCCGGCCGCACGAGAGCCCGCGAGCCGAGCCGAGGTAGCCGCCCCGCCGCCCCGGTTTTTTTTAAGAAACCGATGCATTTTTTTAGAAAACCCTAGTTTTGGTTTTTTCAATAGATCGGTTTTATTTTTTTGGTTTATTTATTTAGCGAGAGTTCGCCCGTTTGTTCGTCTTAATGGACGAATTCGCCATTTAGTTTCAGTTAACAAACGTTCGTTCGTTAATCTGTTCGTCAAATTTTTTTCATTTTTCGGATTTTCCGCGGTTATTTTTGATCGCGATTTATGATCCAATTTTCGTTCTAGTATAACTTTTCGCTCGTTTATCGGAATCAGGTGATTCAAGCGCCTAGAGTTTTGTCTTGAAACCCTCTTTCCGTTTAACCTACTCAAACAAGATTTTGCTTCTGTAAATTTTGACTTAGATCTAGATTAGTAAACAAAGCTTGTTTCTTTCGCCGTTTGACTTTCTTTGCTTCGTTCGATTTGATTCTTTTTGCAAACCGGAGTTCTTAGGTTGAACTTTCTGGTTAGATCTCTTATTTGAGTTTTACCCGTGCATTAGATGAGTACTTATTGTATGCTTGTTTGTTTGCGATAGAGTACCCGGAGTATGTCGCTTGCTACTTTGAATCTCTAGGTTTCCGTATCATCGGCAAGGCAAGTAACACTTTGATCATACCTCTTTATTACCCAGTTTTTATTGCATTAGATCAATCCTCAAACAATTGCATGATTAGGATCTGATTAATATGTGGGTTTTGGGAAGTAGGTGAGGTAGTACCTATTACCTGTTTTATTATCAAACCCTTGGGAGTTACTTCTACATTTTCTTATTATGCTATGCTATGCTAGTAGACGTGGATTGGGTGAGTATATCCATTACAGATGTTTGATTGTTAAATTAATGGTTTATTTAAGGTGGCAACTTAAACACACATCTAGGTGGATTGAGGCACCTGGGTATTCCAGCGATTGCCTATTTTTATTTATGGACCGCCACCCAGGCTCAAAGGGATCATGAGATTATTCATGCTAGAAACTTCCATGTGCAGCCACAAGCTACTATGGGCTCTAGCATAGTTGACTAAGTCGTGCAAACTCTTATAGTGGTAGACTAGCAGATGTAGGGGATATAGGTTGGTACTGTCTACCCGATCATAAGGTGCTAGCGCTTCTGAAAGACTATGTCTCGGTCATTCGTTTCTCAAACATCATGTAGTGCGAGAATCCCAACGGAGGAGATCGAGTCTTGTTTGGAAAAGTGTGCAAACCTCTGCAGAGTGTATAAACTAATCATGGTTAGCCGTGTCCCCGGTTATGGACATCTTGAGTATCTAGTACTTGGATTATCATTTGAATCTCATCATGTTACTTTAATTAATGTTGTTGGGTTTTAATGATGATTCTTAATTGGGATTGAGAGGATGTCTATCTTCTCAATGTTTAACAACCACCATGATAGTTAAATAAAATTTATTCCTTTGTAGTAGGGATAAATTGGCTTTATGCAAAAATTGTAACCATAGAGCTTTCCACCAGCCATATATGCATGTAGTATAGCTTTATTCTTTCATTACTCTCTATGTGTTACATTGCTAGCATATTCCATGTGCTGACCCGTTTTCGGGCTGCAACGTTCATGTTGCAGACTTTTCAGACAACGAGTAAGCTGCCTTTAGGTCGTGGTTCTATACTCAGTGATGCCGTTGGAGTTGGTGCACTCACTTATCTTCCAAGCCTTCCGCTGTTATCGTTATTAGATGGCCTTAAGCAATATTTATTGTAATAAGTTATCTTTTGAGACATTCGATGTAATAAGTGTGTCGTGGGAACGAACACCTATGGGGCAGGGCCCCTTTCGGTCCGGCGGGGGCGGAGGCCGCACGAAGAGCGGATCGAGGCGAGGCACGCGAGCGGTTTTACCCAGCTTCGGAGCTCTCCGGAGAGATAATACTCCTACTGCTGCTTTGTGGTTTGTATTGTGTTCTTGCTCGGGAGCGCTGTGAGCTACAGTACACACTAGCTGCGAGACCGAGCGTGAGTGCTTTCTGGTTTCGAACCCCCTCTACGTTGCGTATGGGCCTCCTTTTATATGCTCAAGGGGTCACCGACAGGTGGCAACGCATGCAAGGGTACAAATGGAAAAGAGGTGCGGTTGGTACACCTACTTCTACAGTGTATCATACCTAACCCTGACGGCAGGGGACAAAAGCATTAAATGCCCGTCTGCGTCGCTCAAACAGTGCAGAAAAGGACCGTCAGGGGCGCCACTGCTTGCCATGATGGCCATCTTGTCATCTTCGCTTGCCACCTCGCACTGCTTGGCTGCACAGCCTCTCGCCACGCACGCCTGGAACGGCCCCAGGGCGACACGTTGGTGGATGCGCTGGAGTGTAGGTACAAAGTGGTAGCCTGCCGCGGCAAGCGTCTTGCCGCGATCGTTGTCTTGTCGCGCCCGGAAGCTTGTCGCTCACCGGGCCTTGCCTTGATTGGCCTTCCCGGCAAGCTCCTCTTGCCGGGGCGTTGGCCTTCCCGGCAAGCTCCTCTTGCTGGGGCCTTGTTTTCTTGGCTTGAACACTTTGTTCTTGAATGGCTCCAAAGGAACCACGGAGGACCTTGGCGGTCACCCGGCAAGCCTTGCCGCTGGTGTCTTGGATCGCCCGTGCACAAGTTCGGGATACTAGGGTACCCTACTCTAGTACACCGACAGAGCCCCGGCCTGGGCCATACACGTGCCGAAGGCCATGGGCTGGGCCCAAAACAGGCACGGCACGCTGCCTGGGCCATGCCGTATCTTACTCCGTATCCACCGCGCTCTCCCCTAACAGAACGCGTCGAATGCGGCGTCGTGGGAGAGGTCGTGGGTGGTTCTTTATTCGGAAAAAGCGTAACGTTCGCCTCCTCCCTCTTTATAAGCAGGGGAAACAGGGGCAGTTTCCCCATCTCGCCAGTTGCTGTTCCCATCTCAGAAATCTCCGCCGCTCCCCCCTTCTTCCAAAGCCGAAAGAGAGCGGCGCTCCGCCCCCCATCACCGCCGGCGCCACCAACGCCTTCAATCTCTCCCACCACCTCCGCCATGGCTCCCAAAACCGGGAAGGGCGTGAAGTCGGCCGAGGCGCTACGGCTCGAGGCGCTGCGAAAGGAGCGGGCCACTTTCCCCCCCGAGCTCGCCGCGAAGGAGCTGAGGGAGTGGTACAACCTCTTCTGGTCGACGGAGACGCGAGCGCATCCGCGCACGAAGGTACTCTCCGCCGCCGCTTCTGAACGGGCCCCAAACGGATACCCTTTCTTCACGCTATTCTTCTACTGTGGGCTCTGCCCGCCTTTCTCTAAATTCTTCTGCGATATCATGAACACCTACGGGTTCCACCTCCTTGACTTCACCCCCAATGCTGTTCTGACCATGGCAGTTTTCGTACATCTCTACGAAAACTTTGTCGGAGTCCACCCAAACGTAGCCCTTTTCCGCCACTTCTTCATGCCCCGGGTCGAGAGAGGGGAGCCCTTAGCCGGCGAGATCGCCTGGATCTCGAGAGCTGGCAAGAAGGAGTCGTATCTGGAAGGAGAGCTCCGCAGCAAGTGGGAGGAGTGGAGAGCTGAGTGGTGTTGGATTGTTGAGGAGAACCCGTAGCCGTTCACTGCCCAGCGCCAAGCCCCAGTAGTGCGCGGCAACGATTGGAGCGCCCTGGCCGCGGATGACGACAAGCTGAAGATTGCCATCACCCGGATCTTGCGCCTAAGGCTTGCCGGGCTCACTGTAGGCGCCGTTGGTGCAGATTTTCTCCGCCGCCGCATCGCCCCTCTACAAGAGAGGAGGAGACCCGCCTGGGAGTTCGGGGGTCCGGCGGATATCATGAGGCTGCGCCCGGGCCTCAACTTCAATTTCACTGTGCTGGAGCTGGATGCGATGCTCAAGGAGTTGTTCAAGCATGACCCTCAGCATCCCGAATGGTTCAGGTTGCCGGCGGGTGTCGTTCCGCTATGCAACAATTCCTCGCTCGACCGCATCCGTGCAATGATGCCGCTGTGCGACTCGCATGGACTTGTCCCAACTTGGCAAGAGCCTGCGGATGACGTCGTGCAGCAGTTCTTCAACGGCTTGGTGGAGGTGGCGGTCCGTGCCGACGAACAGAGAAGCCTCACCCGCGACACCACCGATGCGGAGATGCGGCGCATCGCCACCAGGGCGGAAGAGGCGGCGGCAGCCACTGCCGCGGGCGAGTTTGGATTCACCGTGGAGGAGGCAGAGGCAGCCGAGGCGGCGAGCCTTGCCGATCGAGATGAGCTTGCCGGAGAGCTTGCCGGCGAGGGAGAGCTTGCCGAGCTTGAAGCCAAGTCGAGCGAGCCCGCCGAGGGTGCGAGCGGCCGGCCATCTTCAAGCAGCTTGCCGCAGGCACAGCCCCCAGCGCAGCCCCCACCTCCACCAAGAAGGCGTCTCCGCAGGACCGGGGACGTAGCAGGGCGGCAGACGGGTCAACAGCCGCCACGCCGCGGGACACACTCTACCGCGGCAAGCACTATTGCCGCGGGAGCGTCTCACGCCGCTGCGGCAACTGGAGCTGGGTCTTCCCGGACCGCCGCTTCTGATCCTGCCACTGCCCCCGCCAAGCGGTCAAGGGAGCCTACTCCTCCGCCTCGTCGCGCTGAAAGAGGGCCGGACTTCGACCTCTCCGCACTCAGCTCTGACGAGGAAGAAGAAGAGTAAGATTCTTTGTTATACTTGTAGTTCTTCAATTTTCGTTGTTTTTGTCTTGTATCTGATTTGCTTGTCTCTGAACTGTTTCCTTTTCAGGACTCTGGCCCAGAGAGCGGCGAAGAGAGCCAAGGCTCCGGTGATTATCATCGAGGACGAGCCCACCGCGACGGCAGGGGGCGCGCCCGAGACCACCTTGCCGGACCCGGCAACCCTTCCCCAAAGCAGCCCCCAGCGCAGCCCCCAGCGTAAGTATATGGTTTACTTTTTTGTTGTTAGGCGCGCATGGGTGCTCTTTATTTGCTGATATCTGATTCTTTGTTTGTGTAGGAGCAGAACAACCTCACCAGGAGCACCCAGAAGCCGCCCCCGAGATGTCATCTGCTTCGACTACACCGCCAAGGGAGGATTCCCCGGCAAGGGAGCATTCTCCGGCAAGGGAGAAGTCTCCGGCAAGGGACAGTTCTCCGGCAAGGGACGGCACCAGCGACCCCCCAGTGGTGGAGCCCATGACTGAAGATCCCAGCACAGGTAATCCTCTTGCTTGAAAACTTCCCTTGGGTTCTTCTTTTTCTGATTTTCTTTTTGGATTTTTGCTTGACTTTTCTCCCCCTTCCGGCCTTCAAATCCACCTTCCACGGAGCCGATGGAGACTGAGGGCGCCGGCGAGGGGAACGTGCGCGGTGACACTGATGCCGCCGCCACCGAAGAAGAAGCCGGCGCAGATGATCCTGCCGACGAAGAGGCCGCCAAGGCTGCCGCTGCAGGAGCTGGCGAGGGGTCCGGCGATCACACTGACGACCCTGAGGCCGCAGGAGCACAAGGTGCTACGCCGACCGCCGATCCCCCTGCCACCGCCGCAGCGTCAGGCTCCGAAGAGCCCAGCCCGGCGCCTACTTGAAGGCCGGCGACGGCGTCTTCATCAAGCTCCCCTGGGCGTCAAGCTCCAGGGCGCCGGTCGAGGGAGAAACTTTTGATGGAGAAGTGCTTGCCTCCGCTGGGCTGACGCTGGTCGATGCGCCAAGCAGTAGCACCGGCGAGTCTGAGGAAGAGCAACTACTGCGGAAGCTGGTGTCGCTCTACCGTGCCCGACAAGCCAAGGTGGAATCCCGGGAAGCGCTTGTCGCGCAGGCGGGAGTGGATATTGAGAAGCATGCAGAGGAGCTCCGGAGTCGCAACCAGGAAGCCCTCCGGTCCATTGCAGAGGAGCGAGCGCAGCTCGTCGAGGCGCGGAAAGCCTTCCTTCTCGAGAAGGCCGAAGCTGAAGAGCAACAGTGGCTTGCCGCCGAGGAGCTGTTTGCGCGGGAAGGCGAGTTGGTGCAGCGAAAGGTTAATCTGGACAGCCATGAGGAGGAGCTCGCCGCACGCGAGCAAACATTTGGCGGGGCTCTCAAGGAAGCAAAGGACACTGCCGCAGCAGCCGAGGCCGCCAAGAAGGAACTGGAGATGAAAGTGGCGCAGCTGGAGGCCGATCACAAGATGGGTGGCGAAGAGCTTGCCGTGCTCAAGCGTGAGCGCGAGAAGGATGCCCTCGCCCACGGCGAGCTGCAGGGTCGTCTCGTCGAGAAGGGCAAGGAGCTCAGCGCTGCCAAGGACTCCAATGCTGATCTTGAGTTGAAGCTGGCCACATTGACCCAGACGCTGGACAGCGCCAAGGAGCGGGAGGTGGCCCTGAAGGAGGAGATCAAAGGCAACGAAGCGCTGTTGGCGAGGGCCGCCGAAACCCAGAACACCTTTAGGGAGACGGTGGAGCTCTCGACAGAGGGCCTCGTGAACATCGCTACCGTCATTGACGGGGAGCTGGTGCAGCTGGGGGTGGAGGATCTCGGGTACTCCTCCGACGAGAACCTCCAGCCCAGCGCCAAGCTCACTTTGTTCTTCAAGGGCGTGGCGACGGCCCTCCAGCGACTCCAGGAAAGGATCCCAAAGCAGCTGGCCGACGAGTCGCGCACGATCTGCACGAGAGTTCTGGAAAAGGTGTTGGTGAAGGTGGCCTTCCGCAACCCAGGCCTCAACCTCACCAACGTCCTCAGGAAGCTGCCGGCGGATGCTGATCTGGACGCGCTCAAGGCCCTTGTCGCACCCATTGTGGACAAGGTGAATGAGGTCAGGAGGGTTGATGGCGACCGCGTAGATTAGGCCGCCCATTTTCTCGTTTCCTTGTCGCTGTTGATCAAGTTACGAGAACAACCCATTAGAGCTGCGAAAGCTATCTTGTAATATAACTTTATTTTGGGTATCGACTGCTATGTTATTTCCTTTACTTGATTCCTTCCTTTGTATGTTTTTGCCCTACGCTTTTAGGGAACTTGCCGGCGCAGGCACCTTGCCGCGAGCGCTGAGTGCGGAACGTCAGCAGCCTGCTGGCGGTGCCGCTACCGACAAGAAACCTTGTCGCAACTAGTTGCAGCACACTTAAATTGTTGAGCGGACTCGAAACAAAGTAAGGGCGCAACTAGCTACGAGTTGGTTCCTCCGTGCACAGGTTTTCCATACAAAGCATGGTCGTTCAAGGAAGATAACTCAAAATTTTTAAAACTGATTGCTCAAACTTTGGCAACTTAGCTTTTATGTCGTTTGCTTCCCCATAAGGTGAGACTTTCTTGAACGACGCCTGGTCCACACCATTATCTTCTCCTTCCCCCCGGCAAACTTGTGGGCGAGGGAACCTTCCTTTTCTTTGAGAAAAAAGAAAGAAGAGAAAATAAAGATATGGAGCCTTGCGGCTCGTTATTGCTTACCGGGGGTAAGTGCTGCACAAAGTGTCAGATAACACATGCAACAAATAGAAAGCATGAAATTGACAAGATGTGCGGAGCACATGAGCTTTATTTATGCACGGGGTCTGCGCCCGGCTTTGTACAAAGGGTTACATGCAACAGCAGCAAGGCTTGTACAAAAGGTGGTTGCCGGAACAGGTTCTGGGAACCGCGCCTTACGGGTAAAACTTACGAAGATGCTCAATGCTCCAGGAGTTGCTCACCGGAAAGCCATCTTCGGTCTCGAGGCAGACAGCGCCGGGCCTAGTGACTCGTTTCACCCGGTAAGGGCCTTCCCACTTCGGCGTCAACTTGTTTGAATTCTTGGCGGACTGAACGCGCCGAAGAACAAGGTCGCCTTCCTCGAGACTTCTGGCATTAACTTTGCGGCTATGGTAGCGACGCAAAGCTTGCTGGTATCGAGCAGCTCGTACAGCAGCCTGAAGACGGTCCTCCTCGAGGAGCAGTGCATCATCTTGTCGCAGCTGCTCTTGCTCAAGCTCATCATAAGCGAGCACTCGAGGAGATCCGTATACGAGTTCCGTGGGGAGAACTGCCTCTGCTCCATAGACTAGAGGGAAAGGTGTCTGGCCAGTGGCTCGATTTGGCGTCGTCCTGATCGACCAAAGAACCACCGGCAACTCCTCAATCCAGTTTTTTCCGCACTTGTGCAGCCTATCGAAAGTCCTGGTCTTGAGCCCGTGCAGCACTTCAGCATTTGCCCTCTCCGCTTGACCGTTGCTTCTTGGGTGAGCAATGTAGCGAAGCGCAACCTTGGCGCCAAGATCTTGGACGACCGCATGAAGGTGCAGCTCATGAATTGCGTGCCGTTGTCGGTGATGATCCCGTTAGGGACCCCAAACGGCAAACAATCGACCAAGAACTTGATCGCCGATCGTTGTCACCTTCCTCATCGCTTCCACTTCCGCCACTTTATGAACTTGTCGATTGCAGCGCATAAGTACTCAAAGCCCCCGACAGCTCGGGGAAAGGGGCCGAGGATGTCGAGCCCCCAGACCGAATATGGCCAGGATAAAGGGATCGTCTGGAGAGCTTGAGCTGGCTAGTGTATCTGCTTGGAATGGAACTGGCACGCTTCACACTTGGTTACTTGTGCAGTTGCATCCTGGAGGGCTGTTGGCCAAAAGAAACATTGCCGGAATGCTTTGCCGGCAAGTGCTCTTGCGCCAATGTGGTGACCACATATGCCTCCATGTATCTCCGCCAACAGCTTTTGTCCTTCTTTCCGAGGAATACACTTCAATTTCACACCGTTGAGTCTTCTTCTGTACAGTATGCTGTCGACAAACTGGTACATACTTGACTGCCGGGCTACTTTTTCCGCTTCTTCTTGCTCTTCGGGAAGTTCTCCTGTCTAAAGCAAATGGACAATCTGCTATGCCCATGCTGGAGCTTGCGGCTCGAAAACAAGGACTAAAGGCACATATGCTGCTGCGGGAACATTCGCTTCTACGGCGAGAACCTGCGGCTCAGCCGGAGCTTGATGTTCCCCGGCAAGCTTGCCGGAGCAAAACTTGTCGGGAGTGTCTACTTCAACGGAACAAGCCCTAGGGCTTGTTGGAGCAGACTGCTCCTCAGCACTTTTGGTGTTGATTTTGGGGACCTTCTTGGCGGTGGCTTCGGGGAGCTCTGCCGGAAAGTAGTCACCAGAAATCAACTTCCTCTTCTTGCTCTGTCCAGTTGATGGTGTTACAGACGGTTGAGTCAGTTTGAGCACAAAGATCCCTGGTTCCACAGGTAACTTAAGTGCGGCGCACTTTGACAGGCCATCTGCAATGTCGTTCTGAGCTCTTGGGACATGTTCCATTTGTAGGCCGTCAAAGTGCTCTTCTAACTTTCTCACTTTGTCAACGTAGGCTTCCATCAACGGACTCTGATAATTCTTGTTCACTTGGCGGACGACAAGCTGCGAGTCACCCCTGACAATGAGCTTCTTGATCCCAAGGTCTACCGCAATCCTGAGACCGGCAAGCAAACCTTCATACTCTGCAGTATTGTTTGGAGCTTGCTCCTTGGGAAAGTGCATCCGACTACGTGACTTGAGGTGCTCTCCGTGGTGCGACAAGTAGCACGCCAAGACCGGCGCCTTTGCAGCGAGAAGGCACCATCAAAGTACATCAGCCACTCTTTGCTTGCTTCCTTGACGGGATGCTTGTCTCGAATTTCTTCATCCGGTGTTGGCGCCCACTCTGCTATGAATTCTGCCAATGCCCGACTCGGATAGTTGAAGTGCTCTCAAACTTGAGGCCAAAGCTTGACAGTTCCAGTGCCCACTCGACAATCCTCGCTGCTGCTTCGGATTCTGCAGATCCTCTTCAGCCGAAAGCGAGTGACAATCTGTGATCTCATGTGCTTGGAAGTAATGGCGCAGCTTTCTCGAGGCCATGAGAAGGCCGAAAGCAATTTCTGCACACCGAGTACCTTGACCTAGCCCCCGCAGAAGGGAGATGACAAAGTAAACTGGGCGCTGCACCATTTTCTTCTGTTTCTCCTCCTGTGTCTGCGCAGATCCATCCTTGTCGGGACCAGAACTTGTCGGGGAAGCCCCCTGCTTGTCGCTGGATGCGTCTGCCGTGGTCGCTGGCTCATCATCTGCCTCCCTCTCCGCTACTAACGCAGCACTAACCACTTGATTGGTTGCCGCTAAATACAGCAGCAACTTCTCTTGTGGCTTAGGTGCGACAAGTATTGGAGTGGAGGACAGGTATCTCTTCAAGTCCTGCAGCGCAGCCTCCGCTTCCGGAGTCCATTTCATTGGACCTGCCTTTTTCAATATTTTGAAAAATGGCAGGGCGCGCTCAGCAGACTTAGAGATAAACCTGCTGAGAGCAGCTACACAACCGGCAAGCCTTCGTACATTGTAGGATCGAAAGTATGTCTAGAGGGGGGGTGATTAGACTACTTGACAATATAAAAGTTTAGCCTTTTGATTAGGACAAGTTTTTAGCAAGTTCACAATGATGATCAAGTAAAGTATCACCCTACACATGCAATTCTAGAGTATTGGCAGCGGAAAGTAAATTGCACATGTAGTAAAAAGAGGTGGAGAAGAGCAAACGCAATTTGGAGACACGGAGATTTTTTTCTCGTGGTTCCGATAGGTGGTGCTATCGTCAATCCACGTTGACGGAGACTTCAACCCACGGAGGGTAACGGCTGCGAGAGTCCACGGAGGGCTCCACCCACGAAGGGTCCACGAAGAAGCAACCTTGTCTATGCCATCATGGCATACGCCCACGGAGGACTAGCCTTACTCGGGGTAGATCTTCACGAAGTAGGCGATCTCCTTGCCCTTACAAACTTCTTGGTTCAACTCCACATCTTGACGGAGGCTCCCAAGCGACACCTAACCAATCTAGGAGGCACCACCCTCCAAAAGGTAATAGATGGTGTTGTTGATGATGAACTCCTTGCTCTTGTGCTTCAAATGATAATCTCCCCAACACTCAACTCTCCTCACCGATTTGGCTGTGGTGGAAGAAAGGATTGAGTGGAAAGCAACTTGGGAAGGCTAGAAATCAAGTTTCATATGGTGGGAGTGGAGCAACTTGATCTCAACACAAGGGTAGGTAGTTTTCTTCTCGTAAATGTAAGGTAGGAGTGGTAGTTCTTTCGATGGCTCTCTCCATGAATGAAGAGGGGGTGGAGGGTATTTATAGCCTCCACACAAAATCCAACTGTTACACACATTTGACCAATCTCGGTCGGACCGAAGTTGACAACTCGGTGAGACCGAAAGTTCAAATCTTGTGAGCGTTGGGATTTTCGTGGGACCGAAAATACAATCTCGGTGAGTCCGATTCTTCCAAAGACTAGGGTTTGCCAATCTCGGTGGGACCGACTTTATCATCTCGGTGACACCGATATGATGATGTATGTTCTGAAGCTTGGCAACACTAGTTTCGTGAGACCGAGTTTGGAATCGGAAAATCCGAAATTTCTAGGGTTTGGGTATATGGTGAGGTGGTTCATCTCGGTGTGGTGAGTTTATGGAATTGGTGAGACCGAGATTACTTATGAGTGTATGTTGGAATGAAAGATTGCTGATAGTTTGGGAGATAGATCACTAAGCACTTTGAGCAACCAGATCATTATCATAACCTCATCCCCTTTTAATAGTATTGGCTTTCCTATAGACTCAATGTGATCTTGGATCACTAAACCAAAAATGGATAGCATTTTGAGGGGTCCACATCTTTAGTCATTGCCATACCCGTATCACTGAACTTTCTGAAATGATTCTCAAGAAACAATTAGTTCAATGATATATATGTTGTTATTAATTACCAAAACCACCCGGGGATTAGTTGCACTTTCAATCTCCCCCTTTTTGGTAATTGATGACAACATATAGATCAAAGCTTCGACAAATGATATAATCAATGAATAATATCGTCGCTTTGAGAAGTATGTGATAAGCAAGAGCTCCCCCTAAATTTGTGCATTATTTAAGATTTGCGTTTGAATGCAAATGCACAATCGATTAGGATCATGGGTCACTCTTCCATGTCACATACATCTTGGTGGAGCGCACAAAATGATAAGAATGAATAGCATGCACCCAATCACCAAGACATGAGTAAATGATCATACAAGATATGAATAGCATATGATAAGCATTAAGCACACATTAAGGCATAGTATGATCAAGCACTCATCAAAGTAGAGCAAACGTAGTATCAAACACACGGAATGTCTCGAAAAACTCAAAAGTATCTCAAAAAGACCGCAAATGAAACGAAAGAGCAAAAGCGAGCACTCTCTCTCTCGAAGTCCTATGATCTATACAATTTCTCCCCCTTTGGCAACAAGTTACCAAAAAGTTCGAAAGGTATAGAGCTAAACGTCACTAGGGACTCTGCTGGCGGCTCCTGTCTGGGTTGATGGAGTTGAGATAGCTGCATCTGCAAAGGCTTCTGCTGATGTCTGTGGAGCTGGAGGAGTGGACACTGGAGCTGGAGCTGGAACTGATGGAGCTGTGGGAGGTGCTGATGCTGTAGTCCTGGTGTCTGTCACTGGGATAGCAGCTGATCTGGGTCTTGTGGGAACCAGAGCAGGCTGCTCATAGTCATCCTGGACAAGGTCATCCTGCATCTCCTGCATGAGCTCTGCCTTCTCCCTCTTAGCTTCCTCGATATCTGCCTCAAGCTTGTTGACAGTGACTTGCACTTCAGTCAGCTTGACATCCAGAGCATGGAACTTGTCTTCAACTATCCTCTCAAGACTCTCCTGAGACTGCACAATGCTGGCCAGGCGTTGTTCAATCCTCTGGGTAGCTTCAAGGAGCTGCTCTCCAACACTCTTGGGTTTAGCTGCTGCTGCTTGCTGCTTCCTTCTCAGCTTTGGCTTGTTTGGCAGCTTCAGACTTTGCTTGACCTTCAACAGACGTGGGATCATCCTCACCATCACAACTTCATTGTCCTCATGTTCAGGCTGCAATGGCAAGTGTGGTCGTATCCAACAAGTAGGTGCCCGTGCCAAACTTGGCATTGATAAGCATCTGAATGTGCGGGCAAATCCACATGACCTCTTCAGTCTGCTGCAATCCTTTTGATAGTCTCAACTATCGTGTCCATCACCTTGAAAGGTGCCTTCGATCTAGTATATGCAGCATGTTGATAGAATAGCCTCTTATCATGCGATGATCTCCACTTGGGCATCAAGGTATGCCTCGAATTGTGTTCGTGGTAGGAAGACCTGCTCGGAGATGATACACCGAGCCGAGCTTCGAGATCTCTACATCCTTAGCTGGTACCTCATTGTACATATTTTTCATAGACTCATGGTTTTTCTTGGGAATTCCATAGACATCAACATCATCTTCTCTCTGCCTTTGGAGCATTCAGCAAGGCTGCCCATTCTTCAACAGTTGAAGAGAATCTCGTCCTTCACCATCCATACAATCCTCGCCATCCGGATAGAAATGAGCCGTGGCATAGAATTGCATGATCATCTCATCATTCCAAGCACCAACCCGACCAACAAAATCAGCAACACCACATGCAAGAAGCTCTCATGCACATGTGGAAAGTAGTCTCTATGCTCTTCACTTTGTCAATGTATGCTCACCAACATAGCGAGTGTCAAGAATAATGGGCTTCTTGTCCATAAGCACAGTCTCATAGAAATCTTGCTTTGCTCTCGGTGTGGAACCTTGGGTCAACAGCAGTCCTTCTTCTCACATATGGATCAGCTTGTCTCCATAGCCCGAGACCTTTGTCCTTTCTTTCCTTCATGTTTTCAGCTCGAGGATGAGCATCATTGTGAATTGGCAGTTTCGACGAGTTTCAAGAACACAGTGCCTCATCATCCGACTCACCGGTGGTACATTGTCTTTCTTCTTCTCTGAAGCGTGGATGTTTCTCACAGCTTTTCTTGGGCTTGGCAGCAGGCTTGGCTTGAGCTGCCTTTCTTTGGAGCGAAGGCTTAGACTTTGAAGGTGCTCCTGCCCTGATGGCATCACCCATCAACTTAGGCTTCTGAGGAGGAGGCTGGGGTGCTTCCTCATCAGAATCATCAGAATCTGCTGCTTCATCATGCACAATCCTCTTCCTCTTGGAAGTTTTCTTTACCTTGCTGGATGTTTCTTCTTCCATACTCAGCTTCTTGGCAACAGTGGACTTCTTCACTTTACTGGTGCCTTTCTTGGTTTGTCGCCCTTGATGCTCTTTGGCAACCACTTTCCTCTTAGGCTTAGATGTGATCTCTTCCTCAGCAAGAAAATCAGAATCTTCTTCATCAGAATTCTTCTTCTTCCTGGCCCTGGTGGCAGCAGGAGGCAAACCACTTGGTGTGCTCCTCTCACCATCATCAGAAAAGCTGCTGGCTTCAGGACTAGTGCCTGCCTCTGGAATCTCAGCAACTGGTGATTCAGACCTGTTCTGGCTGTCACTGGCATCTGACATGGCTGACAACCTATGAATAGATTAGGTATAGGCAGAATAGAAGAGTTATCACAAACTGCAGAAGATTTTGCAAAAAAATGAGTTCAAATTTCAGTTTTAGGTTTTCACAGAATGCATTTCGGTCAGACCGAGTCTAAAATTCGGTGAATCCGAAGTGTCTAAACAGAACCATTCACACCACTTTCGGTTGGACGAAATGGGTTTCGTCTAGCCGAGAACACTAGGGTTTCACTAAATCCTCATTTCGGTCACACCGATTTGCACAACTTCGGTTGGACCGAAAAGTGCGATCAATGGCGAGAGGCCAAATCGGTCATACCGAGAATGTAGAATCGGTCACACCGAGATGTGTTCGCGAAACCTAACCCTAAAACTTTTACTCGAATTTCGTTCTAAGAACTAATCTGCTGGATAGGAAGATCTCAAACGTGGCAAGACGCTAGGCAAACCAATCGTGCATAGAATCGGAGGTTGAAGCACGAGAGGATCAAACTCACCCTAACTTGGTGGAGTTTCTCTCGGCGGCAACGGCGGAGAGATGTCCGCTGACGGCGACGGAGACCTGCGGCGGCGGCGCAGGCGACGGGAGACGATCCGGAGACCACGGCGACGGCAAAGAAGGGTTTGGGGCGAGGCGTTTTGAAGAAAGAATCAACGCAGCTGCCCTCGGTATATATACCCTTTAGTTGTCGGTGGGACCGAGTTGTAAAACTTCGGTGGCACCGAGATGGATAACTCGCGATTACACACTTGATCACGCCGAAATTTGCAACTCGGTTTCACCGAGGTGAAAACCTAGATCAATCCAAGTGCTTTCGGTCTGTCCGAGTGTGAGTGGGTTGGTCTGACCGAAAATACTTGGAAGGTTTTGGAAGTTAAGTTTTTGACGGATCGGTGGCTCCGAGTGCTCCTCACTCGGTGGGTCCGAAAAAGACTTGATCAAAGTTTGTGATATAAGCATGAATAGAGTTTGAGACAAGAAAGCATATATAGCTAGGGGAGGAACTTAGGCATTCTTGTCCATCCATTTGGTCAGAAAAAATCCAAAAGACCAAAGCAACAAATGGATGTCCTCGAATGGATAAAATCATGCATCCAACATGCTCACACAATAAGATAGCAAATGAAATATGTGTCAAACATGCACAAACAAAGCACTAGCTACTATCACACAATTTGTCGATGACTAGGTCATCTATATATGAGTATATTGACTTAGGAGTCAAATGAGAACATTTGATCATAGGTCATACTCATCGCTTAAGCACAAGTGGGGTTACCACTTTTACATAAAGCATTAATGTGTTCACATCATTTGAAGATGCTTTAGCTCAAATCTTTAGAGCAAAGCTCCCCTTGATGTGAGAACCCTTTTAAAGGGTCAAACTAACCTTGGGTTGTCGTAGAAGACTTCATGTAGATGTTGAAGATGTGGATGCTCAATGTTGATGAAGATCATCAAGAGTTGGGAGCAATCCTTTGGATTCGGCACTTTCAATACCTACATGGGTTAGTCCCACAAGGAACAAACAAGGATATCCATGGACATAGATTGAAGTACACAAAGATGATGTCCATGAAAGCAATGATTACCTTGTCCCTTGACTTACCAACAAGAGGGTTTGTGACTCCATGAACTAGTGCAAGATGTGGAAGTTGATTGCACAAGTTCTTGCCAAAATGAATGTGAGTGAAGTATGTTGGCGGAGTCACCCTCAAGAACTCTCTAGTTCTTCTTCTTGGGATCCACATCATCTTGATGGGAATCCTTGGGGTAGTAGTTGAGCTTGACGAAGTAGAACTTGACGTTTCCTTGGGAACCCACTTGACCATGGCCTTAGGTGCTTCAATAAATGCATCAATCTCCTCTTGAAGCTTGTCCTTGCCTTTTAGCTTGTGGTCTTGTGGTGGAAGGTCATCTTGAGCTTGTTCCACATTGGAAGAAGTAGGATCATACTTCTCCTTTTGAGAAACAAACTTTGGAGTGGGATATTGACCTTCTTCCCATTCAACACCCTCGGCGTTGAACTTTCGCTCAAAACCAATTCCTTGATTCTTCCGTGCCTTCCTTGCTTGCGAACAATTTCCTCAAAGTTCTTGCTTCCGGCAAGGCTCTTGTAGACACCTTTCTCTATAATCCCTTTCAATAAACTATTTTCTTGCTCAAGTGTAACTTGGCTTGAAACATTGTTAGTGGAATCAAGAGAACTACTAGAAGTAACAACATTGGATTTAGCATGGTTATTGTTACTACTAGATGAAGAATTTTCTTATGCTTGTCATGCTTAGTTTTAATAGGTGGCAAGAAATTAGACAAGAGAAGTCGTTTGGCAAGATATGAAGAACTCTTCTTTGAAGATCGTCATTGATAGCTTTTAGAAACTCATGTTCTTGCTCTAGATTGAGCTTCTCGAGCGTAGCTTCTCATGAGATCTTAGGAGCTCTTTATGATCTTCTTGAGTTGTTTCATGAGCTAACTTAAGAGTGTTTAGTTCTTTAGTTAAGCGCTCAATCTCCTTCATAGCATTGTCATTCGACTCTTCTCGACTATAAAGACTACTAGCATGTTCATCATTACTAGGCTCACTAGATTTATCATGTAAAAGCTCATCTTCACCAAGCAAGTCATCCTCATCACTATCAAAGTCAATGAATTCAGGGTGTGATACCTTGGGGCCTTTAGCCATGAAGCATCTTCCAATTCCCTCATTTGGTGAATCAAATAAGTCATAGGAGTTGGAGTTGGAGGATACGAGAGCAAGACCGCAACACCTTCATCTTGATCAGTATTCGGAGTTGGAGTGATAGCTTCTTTCGGAGTGATTGTCGAGTCGGGCCGGAGACCCATTCACCTACATGAGCTTGATGTTTTCTTCTTGTGTAGCTCCTTGATGACTTGTCTTTCCTTTCCGAATCCTTGCTTCTCCGAGAGGATCTTCGCTCATAACGATCATCTCTACTCCTTCTCTCTTTCCGAGGTGACTCTTCTCTTGAGCTTCTTCTTCTTGGAGATTCTTCTCTTCTCTTGTGGGGAGCCGAACACTCATTTGAGTAGTGTCCGGTCTTCCACAATTGTAGCAGATTCGATCACGACTAGAAGATCTCTTTTCATCATATGATCTAGACTTTGAGCTTCTTTCCTTGCTTCTACTCTTGTAGAATTTGTTGAAGTTCTTCACCATTAGGCTTATCTCTTCATTGGAAACTAGCTTGTCACTTGAGGTTGTGGGAGCTTCACATGTAGCTTTGTAAGCACCACTTGACTTGTTGTGAAGCTCTTCCTTATCTTTAAGTGTCATCTCATGAGCAACAATTCTTCCAATGACTTGGTAGGCTTGAGATTCTTGTAGTTTGGCATCATTTGGATCAAAGTGCACACGGTGTCATACTTTCCATCCAAAGCTCTGAGAATCTTCTTGATGATGAATCGGTCGGTCATTTCTTCACTTCCTAAGCCGGCAATCTCATTTGTGATGAGAGCAAGCCTAGAGTACATTTCAGCGACTCCTTCACCTTCCTTCATCTTGAACTTGTCAAGTTGACCTTGAAGAACATCTAGCTTTGATTCCTTCACGGACTCGGTACCTTCGTGCATTTCACCAAAGTATCCCAAATCTCTTTTGCATTCTCAAGACGGCTGATTTTGTTGAACTCCTCGACACAAAGCATTGAAGAGAATGTCACAAGCTTGAGCATTGTTTTGCAACATCCGCAATTCATCCGCTGTAGCTTCACGATCCGAACTTTTCCTTCCTCAAGAACTCACCTTGCAAGCCAACACAAATAATGCCCCATGCGGCGGGGTTATGTCCAAGAATATGCATTTTCATTTTATGCTTCCAACTAGCAAAATTTGAACCATCAAAGTAAGGACCTCTACGAAAATTACCCTCACTAGACGCCATACTCTCCTAGGTTGTGAAACCAAGCTTATGGAGTCCAATGCAATGGAAACCAATACAATGGAGACCAAAGCTCTGATACCACTTGTAGGATCGAAAGTATGTCTAGAGGGGGGGTGATTAGACTACTTGACAATATAAAAGTTTAGCCTTTTGATTAGGACAAGTTTTTAGCAAGTTCACAATGATGATCAAGTCAAGTATCACCCTACACATGCAATTCTAGAGTATTGGCAGCGGAAAGTAAATTGCACATGTAGTAAAAAGAGGTGGAGAAGAGCAAGCGCAATTTGGAGACACGGAGATTTTTTCTCGTGGTTCCGATAGGTGGTGCTATCGTCAATCCACGTTGATGGAGACTTCAACCCACGGAGGGTAACGGCTGCGAGAGTCCACGGAGGCTCCACCCACGAAGGGTCCACGAAGAAGCAACCTTGTCTATGCCATCATGGCATACGCCCACGGAGGACTAGCCTTACTCGGGGTAGATCTTCACGAGTAGGCGATCTCCTTGCCCTTACAAACTTCTTGGTTCAACTCCACATCTTGACGGAGGCTCCCAAGCGACACCTAACCAATCTAGGAGGCACCACCCTCCAAAAGGTAATAGATGGTGTTGTTGATGATGAACTCCTTGCTCTTGTGCTTCAAATGATAATCTCCCCAACACTCAACTCTCCTCACTGATTTGGCTGTGGTGGAAGAAAGGATTGAGTGGAAAGCAACTTGGGAAGGCTAGAAATCAAGTTTCATATGGTGGGAGTGGAGCAACTTGATCTCAACACAAGGGTAGGTAGTTTTCTTCTCGAAATGTAAGGTAGGAGTGGTAGTTCTTTACGATGGCTCTCTCCACGAATGAAGAGGGGGTGGAGGGTATTTATAGCCTCCACACAAAATCCAACCGTTACACACATTTGACCAATCTCGGTCGGACCGAAGTTGACAACTCGGTGAGACCGAAAGTTCAAATCTTGTGAACGTTGGGATTTTAGTGGGACCAAAATACAATCTCGGTGAGTCCGATTCTTCCAAAGACTAGGGTTTGCCAATCTCGGTGGGACCGACTTTATCATCTCGGTGACACCGATATGATGACGTAGATTCTGAAGCTTGGCAACACTAGTTTCGTGAGACCGAGTTTGGAATCGGAAAATCCAAATTTCTAGGGTTTGGGTATATGGTGAGGTGGTTCATCTCGGTGTGGCTGAGTTTATGGAATCGGTGAGACCGAGATTACTTATGAGTGTATGTTGGAATGAAAGATTGTTGATAGTTTGGGAGATAGATCACTAAGCACTTTGAGCAACCAGATCACTATCATAACCTCATCCCCTTTTAATAGTATTGGCTTTCCTATAGACTCAATGTGATCTTGGATCACTAAACCAAAAATGGAGTCTTGAGCTTTTGCCAATGTTTTCCTTAGCATTTTGAGGGGTCCACATCTTTAGTCATTGCCATACCCATATCACTGAACTTTCTGAAATGATTCTCAAGAAACAATTAGTTCAATGATATATATGTTGTTATTAATTACCAAAACCACCCGGGGATTAGTTGCACTTTCATACATCCTTGACGCGCTTTGGTGCTTCAATCTGCTCAATAGCCTTGATCTTGTCGGGATTGGCTTCAATCCCTCGCTGAGACACGAAGAACCCGAGAAGCTTGCCGGAGGGGACTCCAAACACACACTTCTCGGGGTTGAGCTTGAGGTTGATCTTGCGCAGATTTGCAAAGGTCTCATCTAAATCTTCGATCAGGGTTGCCTTGTCCTTGCTCTTGACCACTATGTCATCCATGTAGGCTTCCACATTTCTGTGCAGCTGTGGCTCAAAAGCGTCATGGACTACTCTTGCAAATGTTGAACCGGCATTCTTTAATCCGAAAGGCATCCGTACGAAACAGTATGTGCCACATGGAGTAATGAATGCGGTCTTCTCCTCATCCTCTTCTGCCATGAAGATCTGATGGTATCCTGAGTATGCATCAAAAAATGAAAGCAAATCACATCCGGCCGTGGAGTCAACAATCTGGTCAATGCGCGGCAAGGGAAATGGGTCTTTGGGACAAGCTTTATTAACATCGGTAAAGTCGATACAAAGCCTCCATTTCCGTTTGCCTTGGCGACGACTGAGATTGGCCAACCACGTAGTATGGAGCACTCCTCTGACAAGGCCTGCTGCTTCCAACTTCTTGATTTCTTCTGCAATGAATTCTTAGTGCTCCACTACTTGCTTCCTGACTTTCTGCTTGACGGGCCGCGCATGAGGACAGACGGCAAGGTGGTGCTCAATTACTTTCCTGGGAACACTGGGGATGTCAGACGGTTGCCACGCAAACACGTCGACATTCGCCCGTAGGAAAGCAACGAGCGCGCTTTCCTATTTAGGGTCGAGCGTGGCACTGATGGTGAAGGTACCACCAGTGCCGTCCTCCTTGGCGGACACCTTCTTGGTCTCCGGTGGAGCCGCCTTTGTCTTCTTGCACTTGCCGGTGGAGCTCGATGGTGCGTCCTCGACGGTAGCGCAGCACTCCGAAGAGGTGCGCTTGCCGGAGTGGGCATCAGAGCTCTTGCCGGACTTGGTCTTCCTCTTTCCCCCGGGAGCTTCAGCGGCAAGTGGCTTGCGTTCAGCTGCGGCTGCTACTTCCCGGTAAATCTTGTCGGCGCAGATAAGAGCATCCTTCTTATCGCCAGGGACAGAAATGACACTTATCGGGCCTGGCATCTTGAGCATGTTGTATGCATAGTGAGAGGCTGCCATGAATTTGGCGAGCGCTGGATGGCCGAGTATTCCATTGTAGGGCAATGGAAAGTCAGCAACGTCAAAAGTGACCCTCTCAGTCCTGAAATTCAGCTCGCTGCCAAATGTCACCGACAACGTGATCTTCCCTTTCGGCTTGCTCCTTCCCGGATTGATTCCTTGGAATGTACCAGTCTCCTCAAGCTCGCTGTCAGGGATCTGGAGTTTATGGAGCACCGCGGAGGAGATCAGGTTCAAGTCGGCCCCGCCGTCAACTAGCACCTTAGTGACTTTGAGGTTGCGGATAGTTGGTGACACCAACATCGGCAAGCACCCGACCGCAGTTGTGCGATCTGGGTGGTCCTCAATATCAAAGATGATAGGCGTGCTGGACCATTTCAGAGGCTTGCGTGACTCGGCGGGTGGTTACTCGCGCATTGACTTCCCGCACCCATGCTTGAGCTGGCGGTGCGAAGTATCTGAGAAGCACCGCCGTCAACGCACAGGACCTCTGTGGCTTTCTGAAACTCCTGCTCATCAGCCTCGTCATCGTCCATATCTTCGTCTTCGTCGTCATCTTCATCCTTGTCGCGGCCGCGGGGAGGTCTGTCTCCTTGCCGCTGCTTAGCCTTGCCGCGGCGTCCTCCCCGGCCGGGGTGCTTCTTGCCGGATCCTCCAGTACCTTCTTGGGCCTTCTCCTTGTCGCGTCGCTCATACTCAGCCTTTTGTAGCTCGACAAGCTGCTCGACTTTCTTGCAGCTCTGGAGATCATGGCCCTTGGTGCGGTGGATCTTGCAGTACTGCTTGCCGGAGCCGTCCTGCTTGTCGGCGGTCGCCACGGCTTCGGCTTCCTTGGCGCCACCTCCGTTGCCGGACTGCTCAACGACTAGCACATCTTTGCCTTTTTTTTCTTTCTGTTGTTCCGCCGCCGGTTTTTCCTTGCCGGGGCGGCATCCTCGCTGTCAGATCCTCTTGCTCCTGCATTCTCTCCGGGGAGTTTCCTCCCTTCCTCAGCACGTGCGCACTTGTCGGCCAGGGCATATAGCTCACTAACGTCTCTAATCTTGCACATCGCCATCTCCTCCCGCATCCTGCGATTCGCGCGCTCGATGGAACAGCCGATGACCGTGGCAGGGTGGACATCTGGGATGTTGCGCTGTACTTGGCTGAATCTCTGAATGTACTTGCGCAGGGGCTCTCCTTCCTTCTGGGCGAGCAGATGAACATCGCTTTCCTGGCCATGAGGCTTGTGGCCGCCTGTAAAGGCGCCGACAAACTGATGGCACAGATCTGCCCAGGAGGATATGGAGTTGTCCGGCAAGTCCATGAGCCAGGATCTGACGTTAGGCTTGAGCACCAGCGGGAAGTAGTTGGCAAGGATCTTGTCGTCTCACCCCCCGGCAGCTTGCACCGCGATGGTGTAGATGCTGAGGAACTCCGACGGATGCAACCTGCCGTCGTACTTCTCTGGTACATCTGGCTTGAAGTTCTTCGTACTGGGCCACTGGACTTGCCGCAGCTCACGAGTGAATGCAGGGCAACCTACCGCGTACGGCAAGTCGCCTGGTTCCCCTGGCACATGCATGTCGACAGTGGGCCCAGCGCGCTGGTCTGATTGACGCCGCGCTTCTCTTTGACGCTCGATGCGAGTACGAGCATCTTCTTGCTGTCGTTCTTGAAGAACTTGGCGTTGATCGCGACGAGCTCGTGGATCTGATGACGCGGTGGAATCAGTGTCGAGGTTGATCCGGCGAGTCGGCGATCTTGGCCTTCGGGGTGGAGTGTGCATGGTGGTTGCACCCCCACCGGGCTTGTCGCCATCGGCTCGTGCCTGGCAATCTTGCCGCGGTTTCGATGTACTCGGCTGCCGTGGAGTGTCGCCGTTGGCGAAGCCGATGAGACTCTGAATGGTGGCCCTCCAATCGTCGAACTTGTCCGCCATTGGAGGGTAATCCAGGAGCAGTTGGGCTCGGGCCAACGCTTCTTCTGGAGTTTTGGGTGGCGGTGGCGAACGGTGCGAGGAGCGGGATATGCTCGGACTTCCAACTGGGTTGGAAGGAGCAGTATCCCGTCCAGGCGACCGTGTCTTGCTCGTGCCAGCATGTTGGCGCGCATGCTGGTCTTGAGCATCCCGAGATCCACCAGCTCGATCTCGGTCCAACGAACGTATGGTACTGCGAGTACTATGACGCTGTTGGCCCCGCACCTCCTGAGATGGGCGCGGTGCATGTACGGACGCCGAGGTTTGCGAAGCCTTGTCCTTGGACCTAGCAGCAGTGTGAGCTCCCTCGTCGACGCCCGCTCTCCCATCGGCGTCTACCCCACCACCCGTTTGCTCCGGTGGCGGTGGGATCGACGTGGACGGAGCAGCCACCTCCGAAGCCTTCTTCTTCGGTGGCATCTCGATGAAGATGATGAAGATCTGGCTCGCGTGAACGCCGGATTGGGTTCACACAACCTCGACGCCCCCTACCTGTCGCGCCAAAGATGTCGTGGGAAGGAACACCTATGGGGCAGGGCCCCTTTCGGTCCGGCGGGGGGCGGAGGCCGCACGACGAGCGGATCGAGGCGAGGCACGCGAGCGGTTTTACCCAGCTTCGGAGCTCTCCGGAGAGATAATACTCCTACTGCTGCTTTGTGGTTTGTATTGTGTTCTTGCTCGGGAGCGCTGTGAGCTACAGTACACACCAGCTGCGAGACCGAGCGTGAGTGCTTTCTGGTTTCGAACCCCCCTCTACGTTGCGCATGGGCCTCCTTCTATATGCTCAAGGGGTCACCGACAGGTGGCAACGCATGCAAGGGTACAAATGGAAAAGAGGTGCGGTTGGTACACCTACTTCTACAGTGTATCATACCTAACCCTGACGGCAGGGGACAAAAGCATTAAATGCCCGTCTACGTCGCTCAAACAGTGCAGAAAAGGACCATCAGGGGCGCCACTGCTTGCCACAATGGCCATCTTGTCATCTTCTCTTGCCACCTCGCACCGCTTGGCTGCACAGCCTCTCGCCACGCGCGCCTGGAACGGCCCCAGGGCGACACGTTGGTGGATGCGCTGGAGCGTAGGTACAAAGTGGTAGCCTACCGCGGCAAGCGTCTTGCCGCGATCGTTGTCTTGTCGCGCTCGGAAGCTTGTCACTCACCGGGCCTTGCCGGGAGGCGAGGCGCGTCGCGGCAAGTTTCTTGAAATGCCTTGATTGGCCTTCCCGGCAAGCTCCTCTTGCCGGGGCGTTGGCCTTCCCGGCAAGCTCCTCTTGCCGGTGCCTTGTTTTCTTGGCTTGAACACTTTGTTCTTGAATGGCTCCAAAGGAACCACGGAGGACCTTGGCGGTCACCCGGCAAGCCTTGCCGCGGGGTGCTGCGACTGCCCGTGCACAAGTTCGGGATACTAGGGTACCCCTACTCTATTACACCGACAAAGCGTGTGATTGCTACTCTGTTATAAATCCTTCAAGTACTGTGCCTGTTAGCATTACTGATCCAGGGATGACACTAAAGCACAGAGATCAGGCTGTTTGAGGTCTGGTCGCTACAATGCTTTACTTTCCGCTGCTCATACACTCTTTGCATGCTTGCTTGAATTGTGTTAAGATTGCTTGACTTGCGCTAAGTTAGCTAAAATCTGCCAAAGACTAAAATTGGGAAAAGGATAAGTTTTTATTTGGTCAACTAGTCTAATCACCCCCCTCTAGAGATACTTTCGATCCTACAAGTGGTATTAGAGCTTTGGTCTCCATTTGCTTTGATTTCCATAGCTTTTGGTGGTCATAGCCTTGGTTTCAAACCTAGGAGAGTATGGCGTCTAGCGAGGGAAATTATCACCGTAGAGGTCCTTACTCTGATTGTACTAATTTTGCTAGTTGGAAGCATAAGATGAAAATGCATATTCTTGGACATAACCCCGCCGTTTGGGCTATTGTGTGTATTGGCTTGCAAGGTGAATTCTTTGATGGGAGAGAACCGAACCGTGAAGCTAGCGCGGAAGAGTTGAAGATGCTGCAATACAACGCTCAAGCTTGCGATATCCTCTTCAATGGACTGTGCCCCGAAGAATTCAACAAAATCAGCCGCCTTGAGAATGCAAAGGAAATTTGGGATACTTTGATTGATATGCATGAAGGTACCGACTCCGTCAAGGAATCCAAGTTGGATGTGCTACAAAGTCAACTTGACAAGTTCAAAATGAAGGATGGTGAAGGTGTCGCTGAAATGTACTCTAGGCTTGCTCTTATCACAAATGAGATTGCCGGCTTAGGAAGTGAAGAAATGACCGACAAATTCATCATCAAGAAGATCCTAAGAGCTTTGGAGGGAAAATATGATACCGTGTGCACATTGATCCAAATGATGCCCAATTACAAAGATCTCAAGCCAACAAAAGTCATTGGAAGAATTGTTGCTCATGAGATGTCACTCAAGGATAAGGAGGAACTTCACAACAAGTCAAGTGGTGCTTACAAAGCCTCATGTGAAGCCCCCACATCATCAAGTGAGAAACAAACCTTCAATGAAGAATTGAGCTTAATGGTGAAGAACTTCAACAGGTTCTACAAGAGTAGAAGCAAAGAGAAAAGCTCCAAGTCAAGGTCCTACAATGACAAAAGATCTTCTAGTCGAGAGCGTAATTGCTACAATTGTGGAAGACCCGGACACTATTACAATGAGTGTACGGCACCCTACAAAAGAAGAGAAGAATCACCTAAAAGTAGAAGTAGAAGAGAAGAATCACCACCAAGAGAGAGGAGGAGTAGAGATGATCGTTATGAACGAAGAACATCCCGGAGAAGCAAGGATTCGGAAAGGAGGGACAAGTCATCAAGGAGCTACACAAAACGAAGACATCAAGCTCATGTTGGTGAATGGGTATCCGGCTCCGACTCCGACAATCACTCCGAGAGAAGCTATCACTCCGACTCCGAATATACTCAAGATGAAGGTGTTGCCGGTCTAGCACTTGTGTCAACCAACTCCTACGACATATTTGATTCACCAAATGAAGGACTTGGAAGATGCTTCATGACTAAAGGCCCAAAGGTAACACACCTCGAGTATGTTGATTTCAATAGTGATGAAGATGACTTGGTAGGTGATGATGATTTACTTGTTGACAACTCTAGTGATGAATACTATGATGAAACGTCAATTAATCATGATAATCAAGATAAAACGAATGACAATGATAAGGAGAAGATTGAGCTCCTAACTAAAGAACTAAACACTCTTAAGTTAGCTCATGAAACTATCTTAGAAGATCATCGAGAACTTTTAAGGGCTCATGAGAAGTTACGCTTTGAAAAGCTTAACCTTGAGCAAGAGCATGAGTTCTTAAAGCCAATCAATGATGATCTCCGTAAGAAAAGTTCTTCTTACATTGCCAAGCGTTTACTCTTATCTACTTACATGCCTCAAGTCAAGTCTAGTAACAAGAACAAGAAGGATTCTTCCTCTAGTAGTAACAATAATCATGCTAAATCCAATGTTGTTGCTTCTAGTAGTTCTCTTGATTCCACTAATGATTCTCTTAGCCAAGTTACACTTGAGCAAGAAAATAGCTTATTTAAGGGAATTGTAGAGAAAGGTGTTTACAAGAGCCTTGCCGGGAGTAAGCAATTTGAGGAAATTGTACGCAAGCAAGGAAGGCACCGGAAGAACCAAGGTGTTGGTTTTGAACGAAAGTTCAATGCCAATGGAGTTGAGTGGGAAGAAGATCGATACCCCAGGACGAAGATTGTTCCTTAACAAGAGAAGTATGATCCTACTTCCTTCAAAGGGACACAAGCCCAAGATGATCTCCCACCACAAAACCACAAGCAAAACGGCAAGGACAAGCTTCAAGAGGAGATTGATGCATTTGAAGAGGCTCCTAAGGCCTTGGTCAAGTGGGTTCCCAAGACTACGTCAAGTTCTACTTCATCAAGTACGACTGCAACTCCAAGGATTCCCATCAAGATGATGTGGATCCCGAAGAAGAAGAACTAGAGAGTTCTTGAGGGTGACTCCGCCAACATATTTCACTCATATCATTTTGGCAACAACAAGTGCAATCAACTTCCACATCCTGCACTAGTTCAAGGAGTCACAAACCCTCTTGCTGGTAAGACAAGGGACAAGGTAACCTAATGCTTTCATAGACATCATCTTGTGTGTGCATCACTCTATGTCTATGGATATCCTTGTTTGTTTCTTGTGGGACTAACCCGTGTAGGTATTGAAAGTGCAACTCACTCCAAAGGATTGCTCCAAATGATCTACATCAACATTGAGCATCCACATCTTCAACACCTACATGAAGTCATCATCAACAAAACCCAAGGTTAGTTCAACCCTCTAAGGGGGGATCTCACATCTAGGGGGAGCTTTACTCTAAGAATTGAGTCAAAGCAACTCTAATGGTGTGAACACATCAATGCATTATGTAAAAGTGGTAACCCCACTTGAGCTTAAATGATGAGTATGACCTATGATCAAATGTTCTCATTTGACTCCTAAGTCAATATACTCATATATAGATGACCTAGTCATCGCCAATTGCTTGATAGATGCTAGAATTGGTTGTGCATGCTTTGCCACATATTTCATTTGCCATTTTATTGTGTAAGCATGTTGTTTGCATATTTTACTCATTAGAGGACATCCACTTGTTTTGATTGATTGGTTTCTTTTTATTTTGCCAAGTGGATGGACAAGAATGCCTAAGAACCTTCTCTAGCTATCTATGCTTTTCTTGTCTCAAACTCTATTCATGCTACATCACAAAATTTGATCAAGTCAGATTCGAACCACTGTGTGAGGAGCACTCGGAGTCCCCGATTCGTCATAGACTTAAACTTCCAAAACTTCTTTGTGCATTTCAGTCTGACCGATTCATCCATTTTGGTCATACCGAGATCACTAAGTCGATCTAGGTTTTCAATCTTGGTGCAACCGATTTGAACTTTTTGGTCACACCGAGTTGTTGTAACTGTTAGCAGTTATGCATCTCGGTGCCACCGAGTTGTTCCACTCGGTCACACCGACAGGGTCGGGCTATATATACCCACGGGCAAAACTTTGGAAATTTTCTCCGAACTCTTTCGCCCGCGCTTAGCCCGCTCTGCCTCCAGGGTATCCGGATCGTCCTCCTCGTCACCAGCTGCCTCCTGCCGCTGGTCTCCGCTGCTGTCAACGGGAATCATCCCCGCCGTTGCTGCCATAGCGAGTTCATCGCTGAACTAGGGTATGGACTCGATCACTATGCTATTCCTATCTGATTCCTAGCACATTGTGTTCGCCATGAATCTTGCCACGATTGAAACTATCTTATCTAGTCAAAACACTCCGTAGATTAGAGATGAGTTGAAAATTTAGGGTTAGGTTTCCGCCGAAACCATCTCGAACCCACCGAGTTCTAGAACTCGGTTCCACCGATTCAGCTAAGGCCATTGCACATGTGATTCTTGGTCTGACCGAGAATTGCAAATCGGTGTGACCGAGTTCAGGACTTTGTGAAACCCTAGCAGTCTCGGTGCCACCAAACTGTGACTCGGTCTGACCGAGTTCACTAGTTTAGGTTCCAAAAGCTGCTTCGGTATCACCGAGTTTACAAATCGGTAGATCCGAAATGCTTTCTATGGAAAACTAAAACTAAGTTTTTGACTCATTCTTTTGCAAAAACCTCTGTATTTTGTGATGCTCATCCACTTTATCTCATCTATATCTATTTTCTCAGGGTCTGCTGTCAGTGTGTGCAACATGTCTGATCAGAGTGACAGCCAGAACAGGGAAGAGGAGCAAGTTCAAGTGAGTGAGGGCACTAGTCCCTCTAGCAGCTATGATGGCAGTAGGAGCACCCCAAGAAACTTACCCAAAGCTGCCACCAGGGCCAGAAAGAAGAAAACCTCAGAATCTGAGGATGAATACTATGTGGCTATTGAGGATGAGGCCACTTCCAAGAAGAAGGTGCTCAAGAAAGAGAATGTCTCAGCTGCAGCCACTAAGCCAGGAATGCAGAAGAAGGCACCTGCAAGAAGGATTCCCACTTCCAAACCTAGGAAGGTTGCCACTGGGGAAACCATGAAGTTTACCATTGAGTCAGAAGATGAAGTTGTTGGCCAAGACAAGAAGAAGAAGAGAGCCAGAACCACCACTGCCAAAGTTCTTGGCAACCCCTCTATGAGGAGAGACTCAAAAGAGGAAGAAGAAGAGGTTGCTGCACCAGCACCCAAGGCTCAGAAGCTTATGGGTGATGCTATCAGGTCAGGGGCTGCTTCATCAAAGCCTAATGAAGCACCCAAGGATGCCTCCAAGCCCAAGACTGCACCTAAGAGGAATACCAGGAACATATCTGCTGCTGAGAAGAACAAGGCAGCAGTGCCTGAAACTGTTGCTAAAGAGGAAGATAAGGAAGAGCATGTCTTGAGAAAGTTGAAGCCAAAAATTCCAGATCATAAAGATGCTCATCCTGTAGCTGAGAACATGAAGCTGAGAAAGGATGCAAGACTCAGACAGTGGAGGTTGACTGATCCTTATGCAGTCAGGAGGAGAACTGTTGTAGACTACAGGTTCCATACAAAGGAACAGTAGGATTTCTTTGAGACAGTGTTGCTGGACAAGAAGCCAATAGTGTGTGACATGAGGTGGGTGGACTGGAAGTACACGAAGGAGAATGAAGAACACTATCCTGGTGTGTATGACAGTTTCAGTGCTTGTGGAGTAGAAGACTTTGTTGGGCAGAAGCTCACAAAGTGGAATGATGAGCTAATAGTGCAATTCTACTCCACAGCACACTTCTATCCAGATGGCAGGATAGTATGGATGTCTGAAGGTACTAGGTACCAATCATCAATTGAAGAATGGGCTAATTTGATCAATGCACCTAAAGAGAAAGAGGATGACTTGGATGTCTATGCCAAGAAGAAGATGGATCACAACACTATGGCACATATGTACAGGGAGATCCCAGATGCTGCTGTTGAAACACACAAGTTTGGATCAGTACATTACCTTCTGTCAGGACTGCCAACCATCAACTGGATCCTCAAGAACACTCTCTTGCCCAAGTCAGGTGATCACAACATGATCAGAGGCCATGCAATAAATTTGCTACACTTATTTGATGTGCCACAAAAGTTCAAGGTCATGAGTCTTATAGTTGAAACTATCAAGAGGACAGTTGCTGACCAAAAGAGAAGTTGTGGGTATGCCCCACAAATCTAGGAGCTGATTAATTCCAAGATGGGCACTGGCACATACTTGTTGGATAAACATCACATGCCTATCTACCCAGACTTTGAGGACAACCAAGTGGTTATGGATGAAGATGAACCATCTTCTGTGCAAGCACAAGCAAAGAAGGAGAAGGCAAGGACAGAGAAGGCTACCAAGATGCCAACAATGGAAGAGGCATCTCAGTACTTTCTGAAGAGCAAACAGGATCAGCTTGGCTACTTGATTGCATCTAATCTGAGGATTGAGAAGGGGCTGGCCACCTGACTCAAAACCAGGAGAGCCTGGAGAGGATCATGGAGCAGAAGTTCATGACTTGGATGTGAAGGTAACTGAGATCCAGTTTGTTGTTGAGCAACTTCAGGATGATATGCAGGAGAGGAAGGGCAAGACAACCACTGAGGCATTTGCCAGAGTGCCTAGAGCTCGAGAGATCAGTTGCAAAGCGATGGCACCACGAGCCACTTCATTTGCACCAGCTACAGCTCCAGTGCAACCAGCTCCAGCACCTACTCCACCAGCTCCATCCACATCTACTAAAGTCTTTGTCCAAGGAGCCACCTCTACACCACCACCTGAAGATCAAGCCTGAGAGACGATTTAGTGCTATGCATTTTCTATGAACTTTTTGGTAACTTGTTGCCAAAGGGGGAGAAAAATGTATAGATCATAGGCTTCGAGAGAGAGTGTTGCTTTTTATTCTCTCTTGCTTTGGTGGTTGAACTTTATTTGCTTGATTGAGATACTTTATGTCTGTGCGATACTTGGATGATCATGTGTTTGATCATATGCTACATTAATGCTTGTTGGATGACATTATCCTTTTATCTCTATATGATCATTCATTTTGCTTGGTGATGAGTGCATGTATTCAATTATTATCATTTTGAGCGCTCCACCAAGATGTATGTGACATGTAAGAGTAATCCATGAGCCTAACTCTTTGTGCATTTGCAGTCCAAAGCAAATCTTAAACTATGCACAAATTTAGGGGGAGCTCTTGCTTATCACATACTTCTCAAAGCGACAATGTTTTTCACTCTTATTATCATTTGTCGAAGCTTTGATCTATATGTTGTCATCAATTACCAAAAAGGGGGAGATTGAAAGTGCAACTATCCCTAGGTGGTTTTGGTAATTCCTAACAACATATAGTTCATTGAGCTAACATTATTCCAAGATAAATATTTTAGGAAAAGCTCAATGAATGGCATGGCATGGATGAGAAAAGTGGACCCCTCAAAATACTAAGGATAAAAGGATTGGCTCAAGCTCAAAGCTCAAGACTCTACATTTTATATTTTAGTGATCCAAGATCACATTGAGTCTATAGGAAAAGCCAATACTATCAAGGAGGGATGAGGTGTTGCTTAATGAGGTTCTTGCTTCATAGTGCTTAGTGATATGCTCCAAAACCCTCAACTACTTTCCCACATCCACATATGACCTAAACCAAAAGCTCGGCCCCACCGATTCTTTCTATCCGGCGCCACTGAGTTCAGATGTCATAGCCACTGCCACAAACCCTAGGCAAATCGGTCTCATCGATAGGGATCTCAGTTTCACCAAGATGGGATTGTAATCTCTTTGTTTCCCTTCGTAACGTTTCGGTACCACTGAGATGAGCGATCGGTCCCATCGAGATTGCAATGTAAACTCCCTGTTTCCTTTTCGTAACATTTTGGTCCCATCGAAATGAGCGAACCGGTCCCACCGAGTTTACCTGACCAACTCTCTGGTTAGCTTATTACCAAAATCGGTTCCACCTAGTTTGTGTAATCGGTCTCACTGAGATTACGTTATGCCCTAACCCTAACCATATCGGTCCTACCGAGTTGCATGTCGGTCCCACCGAAAATCTTAACGGTCACTAGATTTGCTGAATCGGTCCGACCAAGTTTACCAATTCGGTCCCACCGAGTTTGGTAAGTTGTGTGTAACGGTTAGATTTTGTGTGGAGGCTATATATACCCCTCCACCTCCTCTTCACTCGTGGAGAGAGCCATCAGAACGAACCTACACTTCCAACTTGCATTTTTCTGAGAGAGAACCACCTACACTTGTGTTGAGGCCAAGATATTCCATTCCTACCATATGAATCTTGATCTCTAGCCTTCCCCAAGTTGCTTTCCACTCAAATCTTCTTTCTACCAAATCCAAATCCTGTGAGAGAGAGTTGAGTGTTGGGGAGACTATCATTTGAAGCACAAGAGCAAGGAGTTCATCATTAACACACCATTTGTTACTTCTTGGAGAGTGGTGTCTCCTAGATTGGCTAGGTGTCACTTGGGAGCCTCCGACAAGATTGTGGAGTTGAACCAAGGAGTTTGTAAGGGCAAGGAGGTCGCCTACTTCGTGAAGATCTACCGGTAGTGAGGCAAGTCCTTCGTGGGTGACGGCCATGGTGGGATAGACAAGGTTGCTTCTTCGTGGACCCTTCGTGGGTGGAGCCCTCCATGGACTCGCGCAACCGTTACCCTTCGTGGGTTGAAGTCTCCATCAACGTGGATGTACGATAGCACCACCTATCTGAACCACGACAAAAACATCTGTGTCTCCAATTGTGTTTGAATTCTCCAAACCCTTTCCTTTACATTCTTGCAAGTTGCATGCTTTACTTTCCGCTGCTCATATACTCTTTGCATGCTTGCTTGAATTGTGTTAAGATTGCTTGACTTGTGCTAAGTTAGCTAAAATCTGCCAAAGACTAAAATTGGGAAAAGGATAAGTTTTTATTTGGTCAAGTAGTCTAATCACCCCCCCCCTCTAGACATACTTTCGATCCTACACAAATGGATAACCGAGAACTACGTGCGCTCCCTATAAACCGAGACGGAGAGGGTAGTACAGTACGTATCTTTTTAGATCAATATAGTCGAGATTCGCCGAGGAGCAAAACCAAGTGGTAGGCTGCTCCTCTCGTGTTGGCGTAGCAACTCAAGCAGGGTCAGTCCGCACACGAAATGGTGACACACTTAACAGGACCCCTTTGGACGACATGTGGCTCATCCACCATCTTGTTCCACATGCGATGCACCAAATTACAGTTCGGAGCAGCGGTTGGACTTGGAGGCACCCCGCTCGTAGCACCGCAGTAGTAGTAAATGAGCGATGAGGGGTCAAATCACAAAGCCCCACCTTTCCCACATTAAGCTGGACGGACGAAGCAACCATCATTTCACTCTAGGGCGCAAGAGCATAAAGAAAAGAGAAAACCAATGATGCATGTGGCAGCTACCTAGGGCACCCTAGGGTAGGGGCCTCCACTACAAATCTTTTTTTTAAAGTGCCTCCACTACAAATCCGCTTCTCCCTCGTCCTCTTGAAGAAAACCGATGATGCGTGCGGCGGTAGGGTTTGTAGGAGTACTACGGTGTGCAGGGCCACGTCATAGTAAACAGGAGAGGGATTAGTTCGAGTCGACGCCTTAATATGTGTGGGCTGCTTGGTTTTACGGTAATGAGGAAGCATTTTGGGTTCGGGGACCAGTGGAGATATACGTACAAAAAATTGTGGACGTAGGTTCGACCGGAAGGCAATGATGCATGGGCCCTGCATTTTGATATACCCGCGGCCGCATCAAATTTGCTACTTTGCTCAAAACTAGGAAGGTACATGCATTGAACGCATGAGATTTGGAAACCAAATTATGAATAAATACACACTATAGCATGTAAAGCTTTGAGTCATATATGCATGATGTAGATGTTTGTTTAGTTCTTATAGTTAATCTCATTCAAAATCAATTAGTTTTATAAAAAGGTTAAGATTTATGGGATTGTGCATTGTAAAGCATAAAGTAAAAAAATAATGGCAATTCATTTAGAAAAAAAGTTTGGGTAATTATGATACGAAAGATTCTAGAACAAAGGAGAAGTGCTTGTGTTTTGGGAAAGCATGCACGGCCCACGTCTCTTATTGGTTGATATGTCACGAAACAAGATACGAGACGGGAGTTAACGTACCGTGCCAAAGTGTTTTGGGATTATTTGGTTTGCAGAAGATGACTTACACACCTAGACGGAGGGAGTACAAATATAAAAAAATGAATTGCAGTTAAAAGAATGGCATTTCTAACAAAATTGTGAATGTGAACTACATATGTGTGCACGTGACCAGCACATACATTGTCAATGCAAAATTTAATGCAAGAAATAACTTATGAGTAACATGCACGAATTGATGATGTGGTGCTTGCATGCATAGAGTAGAAAAAACAATGTGATTTATGACTTGCATGCATGACGTGTTCTTGTGCCATAGTTGCATGTCTAGGAAAAAAGCTACTAGTGGGTTGTACTAGCTATTTAGGAATAGAAGATGTATACATGGAAGTTGTAGGGAAAGAGATGACATGTATCAATGCCCATGAGTAGGGATTGGAAAAGAGATGTCATTTGTTCACATCATAGGAACTTCTCTATTGAATCTAGAGATGACATGTATCTCAATTCCTATGAGGAGGGATTAGAAAAGAGATGTCATTTGGTTCACATCATAGGAACTTTTTTATTGAATATACGCTAATGTTTATTTTCCTTTGAAATTATGGGAGTATAGGAATCCATTCATATGAACCAAGTGGCTCTAAAGCTATAAAAATGATATCATGTTTATTTCCTTTGAAATGTGGAGTATATGAATCTATTCCTATGAACCAATTGGCTCTAAAGAAAAAAAATCCTATAAAAATCATATCATATAGAGTTCCTATGATATTCCTCCACACCAAAGGATGGTTGAAATTGCTGCAGGTGATACGATGGTCTTTCTTTGTAGACTCTTCCTCCATCTTTATAGTTACCTCTCGAAGATGAATGAAATGATATATACTAGGTATTCTATATGTGCATTTTGGTACACAAAAACTCAGTAAATGTTTGTGAGGTTCGAATTTTCTATAAAGCTATATGGAGTGCATTTTGGAACAAAGGGAGGAGCATACGGAACTTGCTAACACTCACGTGGAAGATTTGTGTGTAGGAGTGGCTGCTCTGTTAAATGACATGGCAAAACTGACACTGTCGGATGCCGATCTAACGGTTCTTACGGCGTTCGTCAGGAAACGTCTTGTGGTGAACGCTTGTCGGATAATGATTTACGGACACATGCATTGCATTGATACGTGCCCCCTCTCTCTCACGCACACATGCACCCTCATGAGTCACGACTCTCCCGAGTCCTCTCGCACCCACCGTCTATCCACAGGTAGATGTCACACACATATGTGCTCTTAACACCCTACCCTCAGAACTTCTAAAAAACAAAAGACGTCGCGCACGTTTTATTTTAGCTCACACGTCACACACTTATACTATTACTCTTGTGGCGAACATTCTTTGGGCAAAGTATATTGTACTCTCACGAAAAGAAGCGGTGCACACACGCACTAGTTCTCTCATACCCACTCGCGGGTACACATAGGAGCGCATTTTTTTGAAGTTGGTACAACAAAATCATTTCACTATATATATAAGCACGAGCCTTAGCACTTGCTTTACTAGTGTTCCTCTCTTTCGCTCTCTCATGCTCTCCAGATCTAAGCAAGACATAGGTGGCCACAATCTCTCTTTGCTCACGGCTGGTCACAAATCCGGCCGGACCACCTCGACCGGGACAGGGGTGTAGATGCATCGTTCACGCTGTCGTCGGCGGCGTGGGAGGAGACCAACGGCTGCCCGCGCGTCCCGATCGGCGGCCGCGCCGGCTCGGGAGGGCCTCCGACCCCTTCTTCCTCCTTGCGGTATTGTGGCTAAGATGCAGCCTCCCGACGCCATGTTTGCCACATGCCGACGACCCCCAGGTATATATTCCTTCAAAACCTGCCTTGCTCTACTGCCCCAGCTCCCCATGTGGCTGTGTGGATCTTTTTCTACTTCCGTCGGTTGTTCCAAAGCCACCTAGACTTTTACTACTATTAGAGGTAAAGCTAGTTCATACAGTCGAATCTAGGAGTTGGTTCAAACAGGGAAGAAACTGGGAAAGTTGTAGCATGAATCTAGGACTTGGTTCTAAGAGGAAACAGGGGAAAGTAGTAGATACTAGCTACCCAACCGGTCTATTGGTTGAAAAGGCGAAGAAAGCTTGGTGGATGGCGAAGGTGGGGGAAGTGGACCTGTCTCTTGGTTGAAAAAGGAAAGGAAGTGAGGGGTGTTGGGGGACAATGCAAATGAGAATGAGCACGTATAGATTTCTTGTGCTCACATAGGAAAATGTCGTTGAGGAGATAAAAAATGGGACAAATGCAGACATGCTGCCTGAGTGTTTGCCACTCTCGGCAACCACATCTGCCTCACCACTTTATGCCCCTGCTGTCCCTACGCCCATATCGCTACCGTTAATGTAAAATCACATGAAGCATTAAGCAATGCCACCTAATGTCACTATAAGTAATGGTCTAGTGTCGTCGATAAATTGAAGCAATGCCACCACCATTTTATGAAGTGCTTCCGTCTTGCTTTATATCCCATGAATTGTGTTTTTGTAGTTACACTTAAATATCACACCTCTAACATTGCTTCATCCCAGTGGAACTGCACAAATTTGATTGCACATTTACTGACCATGTGTTACTCTCATGACAGTAATACTAATGCTATTGTTCTGCATGTTAATCTAGTTGCAGTGTTGATGTGATGTGATGCTACTTACTTAAGGGCACTTTCATACTGTCAAACTAGTGCCAATTATAACACAATAGATGTTGCTGTTAATCATACGCCACTGCAAATATCTGTCACTGTTTAAATAACCGTATTTTGTATTTGCGCAAACAGGGATGTCTGTTTCCATATCGTCTCTATCTGCGCAATCAAAAGTACACACCTTAATTTTAGTACAACTGCACAAAATGAGATGGCTATTCTTAGCTGTCGTCCTCTAACCACCAGTCTTCCAGGTATTACTACATTGGTAGTAACTAGGTAGAATGACCAACGTAATCTAAAAGAAGCTGATTCATACGTTTTACTTCCTGATTGCAGTGCAGGGACAAGCGAAAACAACTGCATCCTAGTCCAAAATGCACTTTCTACGAGGTGAACCATGGACCGAGGACTAGCTGGCATAGCTGCACGGAGGTTTTTGGGACAGGTGCGCCGACAAGAGGCATTGTGCTCTGCTTGTTTCTACAAATAGCGGTGCTTAAATTTAGTGGAATGCACAAGAATCTCAGTTGGTCAATACACTACATGGTTCAGTTCAGCATTCCAGTTGAGAACACAATTATAAGTGGTTATTCTGGAATGAGGGAACCTAACCCTGGATGGTGGCAACAAGAAAAAACCAGAGTGAACTCCAGGAAATTTAAGCCTGCCGGGAGTCCCTTTGCTCAGAGAAGCCTTCGTTGTTTTTTCCTGATTTGTAAATCTTCCCACAACTTTGTCTTTTGGTGTGAACTAGTATATGTTTGTTATGTTCTATGAATCATTGAGATGTATAAAATTGCTTAACTTATGCTTTTCAAGTTTTTTATGAAGCCAAGTTTAATGTGAGTGTACCACATGAACGCTGGACTAGCGTGTGAATGTTTGGAATTTACATTGTGGCCTCAGTTAACTGCATGAACCACTATAACAAGATACGTAGTTGCTTATATGTCAGACAGCAGATTATTGATTTTTAGCTGGTCGATAGCCTACTGTTGAAGCGAGCTGAGCCAATGTGTCGTGTTTTGCACAACTGCTTACAAGTGGGGTAGCACCAACAGTGTTTACAAGTACTTATACATAAGTCAGCGCACATTTCTCGAACGAGTACTCTATTTCATCAAACACACACTGCTCGTATGATAAATCGTGACAACTTATGTCTTACCATGCCATATTCACGAAAAAACTATTGAGGACGCATCTGTTTTGGCAACAATTACGATGGTTCTCACATGATTCACGGGCCCACAAAAGTAGCAATAGTTTCCATAGACGGATTCAAACAGAGTACTAGCCCCAGAGGGCTTGATAATAGGCAAGGTTCGAATAAGTAGACACAATCCAAACTAGTATCAAACACTAGCTAGGGCAACTATTTTCATGCCTCGATCTAATTTGGGCTGGACACAAGACGGACCTTGCCATGAACATCATCGAGGACGTCCGGCAGCAGCTCAATCCTGTGATCTTCATGAAGATAACCTTGTGGCCTTGCCACTCATAAACTTCTTTCTGGAGGCATGCCACGTCATCTTCATGCGTAAGCTTGACAAGAACAGTAAGCCTTGACAAATGAAGGAGTAGCTTTGAACTTCTTGTGCTTCAGTACACCCTGGACAACATGCCTGACAACAGTGAGGCTGGAATACAACTCGCGATCGGTATAAGCGCAAATGGCTTCCAGGATCCAACAGCCTAAGAACTCTATTTTCCCAGTGCGTATATTCAGGTCATGCGCCTCATAGTGAGTGACATGTACAACCACACAACCTTGTCTGCATCAATGCTCTAATTGAAACAGAAACAAATTCCGAATTACATTCTAGTATAAGAAACACAAGTTATTTAAACCACTATGTATAGCATGGCATCGAAGCTAATAAAATTTTGCATTATTCATCACCACATACTTAGATGAAAAACCACAATCTAAGATCGGCAAAGAAGAAAATCACCTTGGGCAGCTCAACGGGGGGGACACATCCTCGAAGGGGGAAAACTGCTCCTGCAGTGCCACGGGGTTGTAACCTCAAATGGGACGTTGACCATCTCAGTAGTGGTCGTGAGCATATCTGGGGTCGGCTCGGTGGCTGCCTCCATCTTCTTGGAGCTCTCTGTCTCGTGGGGATCAGCCTCCCGCGTCTGCTCCAATATCGGCAGATCTTTGCCTGGTTCTCCTTGGTCCATCATGGAACTGACAAATACTAGGAGATCACTAAAAGGAAAACACAATCACAATGACAATGAAACAGAAAAGAGAGTGAGGATCGGTTACTACTTTGCAAAAGTTCTTTTTTTTCTCTGAATGAAAATATACCAATATCATGGATCAGCTTACCTTCCCTTTGTTGGGAGAGAAGAACAGTGGCAGATGCGAGTGTTGGCTTTCTTGAGGACGGTGAGGGAGAAGGGGATTCAGCGAAAAGTGAAATGATGGTTGCTTCGTCCGTCAAACTTAGACTGCGGGGAGGTGGGGTTTTGTGATATGACGGCTCGTTACTGTCGCGCTACGACCGGGGTGACTCTCCGCCTGCATACTGCCTTCTAATTTGGTGGATGGCATTTAGGCCCGCATGTCGGTGAACAAAAGTAAAACAACATTCAGTAGAGGGAGACGTTTCGATGACCTAGGAGGAGCCAGAAGTGGTAGTGTATCCACTGTACTAGTAGTAATTGTTTTTCTGGTAGCTGTAGAGTGTCTCCACTGTACTAGTAGTAATTGTTTCTCTAGGCCCAAGACAAAACAGCCCATCCACTCTAGTAAATAATAAAATCAATTCAAAAGCCCATATATTTACTTAATGAGAGGCGCTACCCACACCCAGCACACCGCCCCCTAAAAAAAGCTGGGTGCTCTTCTTCCTCCTCACTCCCACCCACCTCACGTCAGCTCGCTCCACTCATACCCCCAAATTCCTCACCGCACTCCTACAGAAAACCCCAGCTCCCCTTCTTCCTGCAGAGAAACCCCAGCTCCCCTTCTTCTTCACTCTCATTACAACTAGGCTCGCCATTCGTTACTCTGCTCAAATCCGTGGGCGCGACACGATGCCCTCGGGGAAAATGGAGTCAGCTGACCCTAGCGCCAAGAAGATGAGGCTCCCGCTAGCGGCGACGCCTGTTGTAGATCCCGCACCCAGCAGCGCGGGGAGAAGCGGCGACCCCGCCCCCACCGGATCCCAGGAACCCGTAGAATCTCGAGTGGACCACATCAGCAATCTCCCGGACGCCGTCCTTGGGGAGATCATCTCGCTTCTCCCCACCAAGGATTGCTGTCGCACCCAAGTCCTCTCAATTCGGTGGCGCCCTCTATGGCTCATCGTGCCCCTTAATCTTGACTGTTGTCAGCTATCTCTTTTCAATGATTTTGAAATCCCTAGAGCGATCATCTCCTCCCACCAGGGCTCTGTTCAAAGCCTCTGCATCCCGTCATGCTACCTGAGCAAGCATACCATGCCCTGCACAGTGGACGCCTGACTGAAATACCCCGAAATCACAGAACTACAGCTGCTTGAGTTCTACTATTCCCCTGGAAATCACCTACCAGATACCGAACGCCATCTACCTGTGCCCTCAGCACTGATGTCCATCTCGCAGTTTTCCTTCTCTCTCCAGACCGCCACCTTTGCGCTATGCGACCTACCAGACAATCCGGTACTAAACATTCGACTCCCATTTCTCAAGAAACTTTCACTTGTGCGGGTTCGTATATCGGAGGCCTCACAGCATCATCCACCCCGGTTGCCCTGCCCCGGAGTGCTTGGTGCTTGTTTTCACAGTTAGAATCGGTTGTCTCCAAATAAAGTCGCCTAACCTTGTAAGAATTGGAATTTCTTTTGACGGAAGGCAGCTCATCATCCAAGATGCCCCTTCACTTCAAAGGTTGATCCTTGATTCTAGTTATTCACCGTCGCAAATAACCGTTGTCTTTGCGCCTAAACTGGAGACCTTGGGTGTAATACATGATCTCTATGCTCATTTCAAGATGGTGTTTGGCTCCACAGTTCTTCAGGTACTTTATATTATCATCTACACTTGTAACCATAAGCTGCATTTCAAAATTTCTGCGCATAAGTTATATATCATCTCGGAGTACACATTTTGTACTAATATTATGTTCTATGCTCAATGAAGAGTTTCTCCATGGATAGCCTATCAATGGTGCTGGATTCTGTCAAGATCTTATATATCCAAATGAATAGTTTTGATATAAACAAGATTATTGGCTTGCTGCAATGCTTTCCATGTCTAGAGAAGTTGTATATAAAGGTGATAATTTCACGCACATTGGAAGCCCGCATATAGTGTACTAGATTTAACCGTTCAGCTATTGCTCTTTCCACACTCTTTTTTAGACCTTAACTATTTTCAATCTTCATGTCTATTTAGGAAACAGGACGGGGTAAGAAAGTTATAACCAATCGGTGGATTCGTAAGCACCGGGAATTTCTCACTTCTCATGACATTCGATTGAAGACAATAACGCTAGAACGATATGTAGTCAACCATGCAAACCCTAGATTTGTCACATTCTTCCTGCTGAATGCGAGGTTACTATTGTCCATCAGGCTTAAGTTTATCGGCAGCATGGTTTGGATGGATGGGTATGTCGAAGAGCAAAAAAAGGAGTTTCAGGTGGGCAAAAGAGCTTCTAAACATGTCGGGCTTCTATTTACAACATATTGTGGTCATAATCCAGTAAATTTTATGACCCAGGAAGTTCATTCTATGGACCTGACCGATCCATTTGACTGTGACTGCCCAAAACAGTGCTGGGGTTAGATGTTGTTGCCCTTTTCAACCTGGGTTTTGTCTAAACCTGATGAACAATTAACCCTCATGCTTTTGTACAGTTTGTAAGCTGGAGTTAGATGTTCTTGCCCTTTTCAACTCGGCTGTGACTGTCATATTTTCTTTGAAACAAGGCAAATGGCTTGCCATTCGTTTAATTTAGAGTGAAATATTGTAACAAATCCCAACCAAGGGAAATAACATCACTCTCGCCGGCTGCTTGAGCTCACTGTGCATTACAGAAGCCAATTGATTAGCCCCCACCAGCACCCACAAACTTATTTCGAACTAGCACACCAAATGGGCTGTAAATTTTCATAGGAAAGGCTGCATGACCATGACAGATTTGGATTCTGACATTTGGGACCCACGAGGAAATAGCCTATCCAAGGTGGTGTCGACTTACTAGCTATTCAACAAATGTTTCTGCCTACCAGCCGTTGGATTGACATCCAACATTTGTCGTGTATCTTCTATCTCTGGTCTTCTTCCTCCAGCCGCCCAAACCAAACCACCCCGTAGGCTCCGCCTGCTCCCGCCTCCCATGGTTGGCTGCGCCTCCGCCGCCCTACCGTACCCTCCAACGTTGGCCAGTCCCTCCCTCTATTCCCCCACACGTCATGTTATTCTCCAGCGACGTCAGCCAAAACACGCACCCGCACCCGAACTAGTCAACCCTCGTACTCCCCTTCGCCTACGGCTGGACCGACGCATCTTCCACGACTCCTATTCATTCCGTCTGAGGCCTCGCTGTTATCCTCGGCCTTGGTTCGCTCGCCGTGCGCGGTGCGCCGCCCTCTTGGGTTGTCAATGCCATCAACAACCGAGAGGAACAAGGATATGACTGTGCTTGGAGAGGATGACAGTAGGGACCCACCAGCGTCATGGCAGTACGCAAGCAAGTGCTTCGTTATTACAAGCCGATAAAATGGTTCCTCCTAATGGTTGGACATCTGGGGCTCACGCCATTGTCAACGTAGTCAATGAACGAGAGAATTACACAATGAGCGACTGACACTAGGGACCCAGCAGGTCACGCAGTTGTTATTTACTTTTTTAGGAACAAGTATTTGTTATTTATACTAGTTTTAGCGATGGATCAAGGTAACAACGGGGCTGTGTGGGGGTTGTGGCCCGTCTAGCCGGGGTTTTATTTATGTTTACCACATCATGAGCCCAGTTGTGTTTTTTGTTGCTGATAATGGCTAGCCCACTTCTTTCTTTAAAGAAATACCCAAACGAGGCCTACTTGCTTTATCAGCCCTGCTGGGCTGCAAATGTTTCAAGACGAGGAGAGAGTTTCATTCGGTTTGCCCAGAAATGGGCTGAAATGGGTTGTACATTTTTAAAACACATCAAACCTGGAATTAGTTTCATTTTTTTAATTACAAGATTTTAAATACCATTGATTTTTATGCCTGGAAAATTATTTGGATTTTATATTTATATAAATTATTTTTCAAAATAGTTTGAATGTGACTCGATATTTCGGGATTAAAAACAGTTGACCGCACCGAAATATGCAAAATTTCGTATAAGTTTTAATCGTGGCCACAATATGGGGTGTAATGCTAACAAAAAGAAGATGGGCTCCAAAAAAATTCTTAAGAATTGGCAAATGGGCTGTAAATTATTAGAAATAATGGCAGATGGGTTGTATGCTGTTTTCCACAGATTTGAGGCTGACTTGTGCACCTACTATAGGTTGATGCGTATGCTTTCCTAAAAAATAAGGTTGACGCACACGCAACGCCGTGTCAACTTTGTCAACACACAAGAGCAGTGACTGTTGGATGTCCATCCAACAGCCATCGTGCTTCTTCAATCTCTACTCTTCCTGCTCCAAATACCAAACAAGCACCGGGGCTGCTGCTCCCTCCTCCAGCGACGGCTATCTTTCTTGCAGAGCCTCATTGCCCCATCGTTCTCCCATCGCCGGCCTAGCCATCCCTCTACTCACCCACACTTGCTATTATTCTCCGGCGATGGCAGACGAACCAGTAAACCCTTGCACTCCCCTGCGCGTGGGAAACAACTGCCAAGTTTTCCCTGGCTCCATGCCGTTCGCGTCCTAGGCCTCGTCGTCGTCCATCGCCCTGGTGCTCTCAGCGCGGTGTGGTCAACGTGGTCAACGAACGACATGCATCGGAAGTGGACTATACGTGGAGAGGCTAACAGCTGGGTCCACGACCGCACGCAAGGAAATGCCTCCTTATTACGTGCAAAATAATGATTCCTCCACCTGACAGCTGAGACCCACCGGAAGGGCCTCTGTATTTCGCGAAAAAAACGTTCCCCCGCTGACAGGTCGGACCCATCAGCTATATCTTCGCACGCAAGGAAGTGCCTCGTTATTACGCACACAAAAACGAATACCCCCTGCTAGCTGGGACCCACCATAGTGGGAGGCTGACTTGTGGGCCTACTAAGATGACGGGGACGGAGGGCTTTGTCAACTTAGTCAATATGAATGATTCTAGCTCCAGTGACCATACGATGTCCATCCAACGGTCGTAGTGCTTCTTCAACCTCTGGTCTTCTTGCTCCAGCCGCCCAAACAAGCATCGACCGTGTCGCCTGCTACTGCCTCCCGTGCCCGGCTGTGCTGCCACGGGTTTGTCAACATAGTTACATTTTTTAGGTGCTTCAACATAGTTACTATAGGAGATAAATTCACAACGAAGCCGGGAGTTAGCAGGTATCATTTATTATCACGAGGGCAGCAAGTATCAGCTGGGTTTTGGGTTGCCCCGTCTAGGATTTCTTTTTTAACATGCGCACACCACGACATGCCGGTTTGTATTTTTTTGAGGGCCGTCATGTATCGACTGGCCTATGGACCTCCCATCCGAGGTTTTATTTTCCTGAAACATCGGCAACCCAATTTATGTATTTTTTTGAAGAAAACGCAGAGGTCTGTTCTATTTTTCTATATAAGAATAGGAACACCTGGTCCAACTTATGTTTCCGTTCTAACTATATTATATATATTTAAATTATTTTATATGTTATTATATATTATTGTTATTGTCATCATATATTTAACAGATACTTACATATGTAAGAAAACAATATCCCACATATTATTAACTTATAAAAATAATTTCTTAACAATAAAATCCTACATTTTTTTGGCAACAAAAATCCTGGTGATTGTGTACAAAAGCTTGGTAAGATTTAAGGACCAATGTAATAATAAATCACTTATTATTTAAATATATTTATAACAAAATGCTCAGCCCCTGTTTATTTTTTGATAACATTGCTGCGCCCAACCCAACATTATAATTAGAATTAGCCCAGCAAAATCATGTATTTCGAGAAAGTGCAAATGGCCTGTAATTTTTTAGGAAAAAAATAAATGGGCCGCATGGATGCTACATTATTTGTTCACCCAGCCCAGCAAATGGACAGTAATTCTAAAAAACAGAGATCAAATTGATTGTAAATTCTGAAAAAAAAATGGGTTGAATATGTGCCACATTTTTTGAGGCTGAAATGTGGGCCAATAGGTCGAAGCCAATGCAAGTCGTTGTCACTTAGTCAACAAATGATTTTGACATCGTTAGCCGTTGGATTTACATCCAAAGACCGGCATCCATCTTCAATCTCTCGTCTTCTTCCTCCACCGCCGCCGGGACCACCTGCTCCCGCCTCCTCCTGCTAGCAGCTCTGCTTAGCACGCTTCGCTGTGAAGCACTACCCCACCGTTGGCCAGGCCATCCCTCCTCCCGTCCACACCTCCTGTTTTTCTCCACTGATTGCCGAACCACACCACACCAGAACCAGTTAACCCTCGTACACCTCTCCGTCTGCGACTCTACTCCCGTGTATTCCCATCCCTGGCTTGTTGCTGTCCGGGGCCTCGCCGTCGTCCACCACCTTGGATGCGCTCGGCGCGGAGTAGTCAACATGGTCAACGAACGACATCCATCAGAAGTAGACTATGCGTGGAGAGGCTGACAGCTGGGTCCATGGCCGCATGCAAGGAAATGCCTCCTTATTACGCGCAAAATAATGATTCCTCCACCTGACAGTTGGGACCGACCGGAAGGGCCTCTGTATTTCGCAAAAAAACGTTCCCCCCACTGACAGGTCGGACCGACCAGCTATATCTTCACACGCAAGGAAGTGCCTCCTTATTACGGACAAAAAAATGAATACCCCCTGCTAGCTGGGACCCACCATAGTGGGAGGCTGACTTGTGGGCCTACTAAGTTGACGGGGACGGAGGGCTTTGACAACTTAGTCAATATGAACGATTCTAGCTCCAGTGACCGTACTATGTCCATTCAACATTGGTAGTGCTTCTTCAACCTCTGGTCTTCTTCCTCCAGCCGCCCAAACCAGCGCCGATCATGCCGCGTGCTCCTGCTTCCCGTGGCCGGCTGTGATGTCGCGGAGGCCTCACCGCCCCTACTACTCCCACCGCTGGCCAGGCCTTGTGGCGATGGCAGCCTCACACCGCAGTCAAACCAGTGAAGCCTCATACTCCTCTCCACGAGGGCATCCACTATCGCGTCTTCCCCGGCTCCGCGTCATCCCCTTCCTAGGCCTCGCCGTCGTCCACCGCCTTGGTGCTCTCGGCGCGGCATGGTCAACGTGGTCAAGGAACGACTTCCATCGGAAGAGTACTGTATGTGGAGAGGCTGACAGCTGGGTCCACGGCCTCACCAAGGAAGTGCCTCCTTATTACGCGCAAAATAAATATTCCTCCACCTAACAGCAGGGACCCACCGGACAGGCCACCGTATTTCGTGAAAAAAACGTTTCCCCTTGACTGTTGGGACCCACCAGCTACATCTTCGCACGCAAGGAAGTGCGTGACAGTCGGGACCCACCTGGTCAAAGCATACGTAGAGATGTCATTCTGGTCGCGAATGTGTATGTACATACTTGTCGATGTAGAGGCGCGCACGTGTGGTAGTAGAGGCGCGCACGTAGCATGTACACGTACGTACAGGGGCCAGGGTGCAAGAAAGAAAATACGGCCACATACGTACATACGGGCAGGGTCTCGAACGCCTACTCACTCATACGTATGGCCAGGGCCCGTGTCTATGGCTGTGGCTAGGTCAGAACGGAGAAACTGCATCATCTCGTGTTCATGGGGAGGCAACAGAATGCGTCGTGTTCATCGGGAGGCAACAGAACGCGTGTTGTTCATCGGGAGCCAACCGGCTTGGACGGAACAGGCGATGGAAACGAGGCCTGGTGTACCGCAGAACGGAGGAAATGGCCTTGTGTTTGACCGGCCACGGTGGAAACAGGATCCTGTTCATTGGGAGGGGTCTGGCATACCGCAAAATGGAGGAAAGGGACCTCCTACGGTCGAAACGGGGTCCTGTTCATCGGGAGGGGTGTGGCGTACCGCAAAACGAAGGAAACGGACTTGTGTTGGAGCGCTACTGTCGAAACGAGGGTCATGTTCATCGGGAGGGTTGTGGCGTACCGCAAAACGGGACTCCACGAGATACTGTTCATCTCCACCGTCGACCTCCTCCAGCCTCCACCTGCGACTGTTCATCCACGGGCTCCTGTTCATCCAGCCTCCACCGCGTGCTCCTCCACCGGCTATTGTTCAACCAGCCCTCTCCACGGGGGTCCTGTTCAACCACCCCTCCACAGGCTACTATTCACCCAGCCCTCAATCGGCTACTATTCAACCAGCCCTCCACCGGCTACTGTTCAAACAGCCCTCCACGGGGTCTTTTCATCCAGCCCTCCACGGGGTCCTATTCATTCACCGGCTCGATCGATTGGGGTACTGTTCATCCAGCGGCAACGGCCTCTACTACCACGGGTTCCTGTTCATCCAACCCCCCACCGGGAACTGTTCATCCAAACCCCCCAACAACGCTCACTGTTCATCTATAGGCAGCATCGATCGGCTTCAGTTAGCAGCAGTAGCGAAGGAATCGCTCGATTAGGTTCAGTTAACAGCCATCGATCGATCGCTTGGGTCAATCGCTCGGGTTCAGTTAGAGCCCAATGCCTCGCTCGGGTTCAGCTAGAGCGCAATGGTTCGCACACACGCGCGTACGTATAGGAGACACGCGCATCGCTCGGCCCCCGACTACCCACCATAACCGGGAACTCCCCGATATTTTCCTTGCCCTCGCTTCTACCATGTTTTTTCCGTCATGGACAGCCCAAAGAATGTCATGCAGCTACGTCTCCGGCCCACCCAGGACGAAAAGCCCATTTTCTGTCATGATTTTTTGTCATAGAAGTAGGACCCCACCACATCTATGATGATACCGAGTTTTGTCACAATTATCATCATAGAAGTGTCATAAGTGTGACAGAAAAAAAAATGTTCGGCCCAAAATGTCACGGATGTGTCTTTTTTTGTAGTGATTGTTGGTGTCAAAACTAGCAGATCTCGAGTAGGGGGTCCCAAGCTGTGTGTCATGGATCGATGGGTAACAGGAGACCGGGGACACGATGTTTACCCAGGTTTGGGCCCTCTTAATGGAGGTAATACCCTACTTCCTGCTTGATTGATCTTGATGAATATAGAGTTTACAAGAGTTGATCTACCTCGAGATCATATGTTGTGGTCTAAAACCTAAGGGTATGATGAATAATATCATAATGGTCTAGCATATCCCTATCGACTAGCCCGGCATTGGCTTATATAATGTACCAGAGGCCTAGGATAACAAGAGTCCTTGTCGAATACGTCGGTGGAGAGGAGTCCTTGTCTTGATCACCAAGTCTTGTGGAATCTTCCTCGTGTATACATCGGTTATCCAAACTGGCCCATGAGTAAACGGCCATGGGGATCCTTGGTCCAATCCAACTGATCGGGAGACGACATGGTGAGTACCCCCTAGTCCAGGACACCGTCACTCTTAGTGAGGTAGCTAGTATATCATAGACTAGCTAGTATCATACTCCCTCCTATCCGGTTTAGGCTGGTTGTAACGGTAGTATCATAAGCGGTATCATGCATAACTAGACTTTCTGGATGATGTGGCACACAATTAAATGAGAAAAGAGAGGATGTGGTATCATATTAAATGGTGTACTACTTCGTGTGATGCATGACAATTAATAAGGCAACCTAAGATACTAACTTATGATACTATGCATTACGGAAGTAGTATCATACACTAGTATATATCATATGCACGATACTAGTATATGATACTCCCCATTACAGCCAGCCTTAGACTAGCCACAATGGGTAGTAACATAGGGTAGTAACATGCCCATGTTACTACTCTATGTTACTACCTCTATAGTGGGGAGTAACATATGTGTGGTAACATGCAACACTTCATTTATTAGGCTATAGACTCATCTTGTCTTGATATGTGTGATGTTACTCATACTAGTAGTAACTAGCTATATGTCACCACATGCCTCTCTTTCTTCATTTATTGCTTGCCACATCATCTATTTTATCTAGATATGTGTGATGTTACTACCTATGTTACTTCCATTGTGGATAGTATGATAGGGATCAATTCAAAAATCTCACCAACCAAGGTAGATGGTGACTGGTGGAATACTTTTTGTAGTTTGCAAAAAACACCCATTTAATGCTTTTGTTTTCCTCAAAAAATTATGTTTTCCAATGTATTAATTGCAATACATGCATGCATAAAGTACATGCATTGGTCAACTTTCTCTTAATACTTACATGCAATGATTTAATGCACCTTGGAATCTGAACATGTGATGGGGAACAACCAAATTGAGCCTTATAAAATGGAAAAACTAAAATTTTGAGATAAGCCTATAAACCGGAAAGGAAGGAGTATATATGCATGATACTAGTGTATGATCGGTAATACCTCCGTAATGCACGCATGCATAGTATCATAAGTTAGTATCTTAGGTTGCCTTATTAATTGTCATGCATGACACAAAGTAGTACAACATTTAATATGATACGGTATCATGATATGATACCACACCCTCTATTTCCTCATTTAACTGTGTGCCACATCATCCAAAAAGTCTAGTTGGAATGCATGATACCGCTTGATACTCCCATATTATGACCAGCCTTAGGGTGGCCATAGTGGGGGTATCATAGCCTGTATCATGCACTTGGGAATAGAAAATATGATGATATGTCAAAGAAGCAGTAACATAGGTAGATACCGTAACACATATATATATATATATATATATATATATATATAAATGCTATACTACTTTGTGTCATGCATGGCCATAAATACGGTCATCTATGATATATATACTACTCTATGATACTATATATGCACTATGAAGGTACGTATGTAGTATCATACACTAGTATCATATGCATGATACTATATATAGTATATGATACTGATATGTCTCCAACGTATCTATAATTTTTGATTGCTCCATGCTACTTTATCTACTGTTTTGGACTATATTGGGCTTTATTTTCCACTTTTATATTACTTTTGGGACTAACCTATTAACCGGAGGCCCAGCCCAGAATTGCTGTTTTTTGCCTTTTTCAGTATTTCGAAGAAACAGAATATCAAACGAAGTCCAAACGGAATGAAACCTTCGGGATCGTGATTTTCCAACCGAACGTGATCCAGGAGACTTGGACCCTACTCCAAGTAGTGCCCGAGGATGTCACGAGGGTGGAGGGCGCCCCCCCTAGGCGCGCCCCCCCTACCTCGTGGGCCCCTCGGAGCTCCCCCGACATACTCCTTCCTCCTATATACACCTACGTATCCCCGTACGATCAGAACGGGAGCCAAAAACCTAATTCCGCCGCCGCAAGCCTCTATAGCCACCAAAAACCTCTCGGGAGCCCGTTCCGGCACCCTGCCGGAGGGGGATCCCATCACCGGGGGCCATCTTCATCATCCCGGCGCTATCCATGACGAGGAGGGAGTAGTTCACCCTCGGGGCTGAGGGTATGTACCAGTAGCTATGTGTTTGATCTCTCTCTCTCTCTCTCTCTCTCTCTCTCTCTCTCTCTCTCTCGTGTTCTCTCTCGTGTTCCCTCTATGGCACGATCTTGATGTATCCCGAGCTTTGCTATTGTAGTTGGATCTTATGATGTTTCTCCCCCTCTACTCTCTTGTGATGAATTGAGTTTCCCCTTTGAAGTTATCTTATTGGATTGAGTCTTTATGAGAACACTTGATGTATGTCTTGCCGTGATTATCTGTGGTGAAAATGGGATATCATGCGCCACTTGATGTATGTTTTGGTGATCAACTTGCGGGTTTCGTGACATTGGGAACCTATGCATAGGGGTTGGCACACGTTCTTGACTCTCCGGTAGAAATTTTGGGGCACTCTTTGAAGTACTTTGTGTTGGTTGGATGAATCTGAGATTGTGTGATGCGTATCGTATAATAATGCCCACGGATACTTGAGGTGACAATGGAGTATCTAGGTGACATTAGGGTTTTGGTTGATTTGTATCTTAAGGTGTTATTCTAGTACGAACTCTTTTATAGATTGATCCGAAAGAATAACTTTGAGGTGGTTTCGTACCCTACCATAATCTCTATGTTTGTTCTCCGCTATTAGTGGCTTTGGATTGACTCTTTGTTGCATGTTGAGGGCTTGTTATATTATCTATCTATGTTATTATTGTTGAGAGAACTTGCACTAGTGAAAGTATGAACCTTAGACCTTGTTTCCTACCATTGCAATACTGTTTACGCTCACTTTTACCACTTGTTACCTTGCTGTTTTTATTATTTCAGATTACAAAAACCTTTATCTACCATCTGTATTGCACTTGTATCACCATCTCTTCGCCGAACTAGTGCACCTATACAATTTACCATTGTATTGGGTGTGTTGGGGACACAAGAGACTCTTTGTTATTTGGTTGCAGGGTTGCTTGAGAGAGACCATCTTCATCCTACGCCTCCCACGGATTGATAAACCTTAGGTCATCCACTTGAAGGAAATTTGCTACTGTCCTACAAACCTGTGCACTTGCAGGCCCAACAACATCTACAAGAAGAAGGTTGTGTAGTAGACATCAAGCTCTTTTCTGGCGCCGTTGCCGGGGAGGCTAGGTAAGTGAAGGTATATCTTTAGATCTTGCAATCGAATCTTTTTGTTTCTTGTTTTAGCACTAGTCTAGTTTATAAAAGAAAGCTACCAAAAAAATGGAATTGAGTTTGTCTCATACGCTTCATCTTTTTAATATCTTTCGTGAGTATGATGGAAAGGATAATTGTGCTCAAGAGGTAGCAGATACTCCCCACTATATAAGGCTGGCCATAGTGGTGGTATCATAGCCGACGATGTCATACACTAGGAAATAGCAAGTATGGTGATGTGGCAAAGAATTAAATATATATAGAGAGAGGGTTATAGTAACATATAGGTAGATACCGTATCATGTTAAATGTGATGCTAATTTGTGTCATGCATGGCAATAAATATGATCTATGATACTATACTCTATGTATTATACTATGCGCTATAATTAATTAAAGGTAGTAGCATACACTAGTATCATATATATATATATATATATATATATATATATGCATGATACTAGTATATGACACTCTCCACTATGAGTAGCCTAAGTATATATAGCCTAACTAAAACACCCACATGTATTTGTAGTAGGGTTTTTGACTTTAATTAATTATATATGCACTAAAATGCAATGCAAGGTAAGTGCAAAGAATGACTTAAACATAGCAGACGACCTGAAATGGGCCAAAATGATGTAGCTAGTAACTGACGATTCGTAGTCCGAAGTGCTGCATCTCCTTTTGGAAACTATGATCCTTCTTGTGAGATGTTCCTATAGAAGGTGCGAGCACCAAAACTTGTGCCAAACTTTACCAATTTTTTCCATGCGATAAGTGAGAGCACGCGATAGTGACACAATGATTTTTGTTATTTTCTAGACTCTATATGCATTTCCTGAAATTAAAATACCAACAAGGCCTACGCCTCTGGCCGCACCCTACGGCCGAACTGTTTCAAGTTTTTTCCCGTTTCTCGCACAATGAATGAAAACTCGCAAAGCAACACACAAATGGTCTTGCTAACACGCACCTGTAGTTGCGACTATATATATATATATACACATACAAATGAGATCTCTATTTTTTGCATATTCATAGTTTGAGATTGCTAGCGAGGCCTGCCGCCTGGTAATATGTACCAGAAAATCAAACCATAGGGTACAATCGTGATTTCTTACCGTGGAAAAAAATTCGAGGCGAATCGATTAACTCAGGTTTTCATTCAAACAAAAATATGATGTTAGGTAATGTAAATGTTTTCAAAGAGCACACGGTTCACTCACGAAAGCCGTGTGTCCACTAAACCGTGGCCGATGCCCCCCCCCCTTTACCATTCGCGTGATCTGAGTCGTGCGTTCTGATTGGCCAGAACCCAAACCCCATGGATCGTACATCTACATCATTGGATTCTCCTTGATCGAACGGCGATCCTCATCCCTTTCGACAACATACGTAAATGTTTTCAAATATCCCCTCCCAAAAAATGTTTTCGAATAGCACACAGTTCACACACGAAAGTCGTGTGCCTACCAAACCGTGGCCGATGCCCCCCCTTGCTGCGCGTGCGATCTGAGTCGTGCGTTTTGGTTGGCCAAAACCCAAACCCCACGGGTCATACGTCTGCACCGTTGGATGCTCCCAGATCGAACGGAAATCCTCATCCCTTTCGACAGGAAATGCAGTCCGGCTAGGAATTGATTTATATGCCAAAATGCACGGTAAATGCCAAAAAATGTCTTACATATAGCACACGGGACCTGAAATGCGCCAGCAAATCAAACCCGTGGTATAATTGTGATTGCTTTACATGGGAAAAATTTAGAGGCAAAACGATGAACTCACATCTGCATTTCAAAATTAGTACGTCTTCATTTCAAATGAGATTATTCTGTTTGTGCACACGAGCGCTTAGAGGCAACCATTTGCATTGGCCTCATGCGTGCGGCGACCGGGGATATTTTTCACCCTTTTCACCTAGGCCGCCAACACCCGGAGTCCCCAACACCCCCCACCGTCCTCCCACGTTTCACTCAACTAGTCCACCCAATCTCCATCGCCAGCTCCCCCCGCCCCCAGATCCACAGCAGAACCCTCTCCGACGTCGCCGTGCTCACCCCGGCCGTGTGCCCGCTCTTCGCGTCAAGCCTACCTCCACTGCCATTCCCAACACGCGGCGGCCCGCGCCTCACCGTCTTCGTTTGCTCACCAGCCACCCTCAAGCATATCGATGCAGTAACCCTCGCCTCTCTTGTGGTCCGGCGGGGTTTGCATCAAGAAGCCTGTTAGTTACTGCTCTCCATCGCGGTGAGGAAGATTTCCTCGCAATCCCTCTTCCAATTTCGTTCCATATGTTCCCAAATTGGCTATAAAATAACAGAGAGCATATATATGTTCATTATCTACCTTCTTTACTACATATAAGTTGTATTTGTTCCAATAAGTTACTGCCTATTTACAGATCGCGGGCACCCGAGTCACACAAACTTAACAAATTAGCCGTACATTTCCTAAATTATTGCATGGCATGTTTATAAAGCTTGATACCAAGCTGTTAGTTTTATGCTTATCATCCTTTCCCGAGTTTCGCATGTGTTCTTTGTAGATGCCGAGTAGCAGTGACAGCACTCATGCTTCAGGCGATGTATCTTCATCTGATTCGGACAACCTAGGTCTTCAGCAAATTGTGAGGGATCAAGTAATATTAAACGGGATAGAGCTGCAGCAATTACCCTTCCGGTCAGGATACGGAGGAATGCTCCAAGGAAGCCCACACACCAGCCTAAAGGTGTATATGAAGTAACCGAGGTTGATTTAAAGTCTTGGGCTCCAACTAAACCAGATAAAGAACGCACGAGGTTCAGGAGTGTGTGTGGATTTGTTGGCAGGGCAAGGCTCAACATTAATATGTCGGGGTTTCGGAAGAGTGGCATAGAAACACAGCGAAGGATAGTCTGGGAGATCATGGATCACTTTAAAGTTCCAGAGCAGTGGAGAATGTAGGTGGAACATGCTGCACTGAAGAAGGCTAGGGATGCTTGGAGAAACTGGAAGCACGTGTTGTACAAGAAGTACTTGAGTGAAGGCAAGGACCCAATCCCCGCATACCCCCAAATTACAAAGGCAGACTGGGCAGAATCCAAAAGGGTTAGGGAAACTAAAGAGTTTGCTGAGAAGAGTTTCAAGCAATTGGAACTTCAGAAGAAGAACATGCACCCCCACCGTATAGGTGTGGCAGGATACTACAGCATGAAACTGATATGGGAACAGGAGGATAAATAAGCAGTAGCGGTGGGTGGGAATCTGGCCTTTAGTGAAATCAGGGGCGAACGCGTCAGAGACTACTTGCGAGCATGTGCAAAGAGGCGTGATGATGGAACTTATTACTTTGAAAACTCACGTGACGCCAAACTATATCAAGTGATGTTATAGGCTTCCAAGATCCCTGGAAGGTTCTACAGGAACTCAGGGCCATGTGACATTCTGTCCATTGCTCTAGAAACAAAAGATCCCCCTGGCCGTGCAAGGGGTATAGGTGTTAATGTCCCGCACAAGAGGGATTTCACACTCAGCAAAGAAGGGAGGCTCAGCATGAAAAAAGCAAGGAGTGAAATGAAGCAGAATGCATTATATGAAAGGTTGAGGAAGGAGATTTATCCGGTTGTTCGAAAGGATGTTGAGGAGTCAATGATGATGCATAAGACTCTAACACTGACAGATAGCCAGCAGATGGGAGGGGAGGCGGGCATGGAGGATGTTGTTTATTTAGCAACAACACTGCACAAGAGTAGCTGTGCATCAGCTGACCCCGGCGACACTGAGACTGCAGCTGCTCGTGATGATGATATATCTGATCTATCTGGAATGAAAGACAAACTGAAGGGCGTGCTTACACATTATGAAGGTACATTAAAATGTGCAACAGCCTGGGTTTGCCCACCCTTCTTGTAAGATGACCTCTTCTTGGACAATGTGCCATTGAAGCCAGGTTGTGTGAAGTGCTACGTGACTAAAGTAAAGCCTGGATTCAATGAATTTTCCCTCAAGAATGTCCTAGGAGACTTCAATGAGCAAAGGAACTTAGGAGAAACATTGTTACATCACATCCAGAGGCCACGGAAGGAAATAGAATTCATCGATGAGATCCCTGAAGCCCCGCCAAGAGCAACCACTATCACCCCTCAAGCAGTGACGCTCTCCTTGCCACAGCAGCTCTTGCGGGCTGATGGATCAACCTGTGATCAGCTGGCCCGACTTTGTGGCGTATAGTGTTGGGGAACGTAGTAATTTCAAAAAAAATCCTACGCACACACAAGATCATGGTGATGCATAGCAACGAGAGGGGAGAGTGTGTCCACATACCCTCATAGACCGAAAGCGGAAGCGTTAGCACAACGCGGTTGATGTAGTCGTACGTCTTCACGGCCCGACCGGTCAAGCACCGAAACTACAGCACCTCCGAGTTCTTGCACACGTTCAGCTCGATGACGTTCCCCGTACTCCGATCCAGTAGAATGTTGGGGAATAGTTTCGTCAGCATGACGGCGTGGTGACGATCTTGATGTTCTACCGTCGCAGGGCTTCGCCTAAGCACTGCTACAATATTATCAAGGAGAACTATGGTGGAGGGGGGCACCGCACACGGCTAAGAGATCAATGATCAATTGTTGTGTCTATGGGGTGCCCCCCTCCCCCGTATATAAAGGAGTGGAGGAGGGGGCCGGCCAAGGGAGGTGGCGCGCCCTAGGGGGGAGTCCAACCCCAACCGGGAGTAGGACCCCCCCCCTTTCCTATTAGGAGAGGGAGAGGGAAGGAAGAGGTGGGAGGGAAGAAGGAAAGGGGGGCCGGCCCCCCTCCCAATTCGGATTGGGCTTGGGGGGGCGTGCCCCCTCCTTTGCTTCTTCTCCCTCCTTTCCACTAAGGCCCTATAAGGCCCATATACCTCCCGGGGGGTTACGATAACCTCCCGGAGCTCCGGTATTGTCCCAATCTCACCCGAAACCTTTCCGATGTCCAAATATAGTCATCCAATATATCGATCTTTATGTCTCGACCATTTCGAGACTCCTCGTCAAGTCCGTGATCATATCCGGGACTCTGAACAACCTTCGGTACACCAAAACTTATAAATTCATAATAAAACTATCAACAAAACCTTAAGCGTGCGGACCCTACGGGTTCGAGAACTATGTAGACATGACCGAGACTCGTTTCTGGTCAATAACCAATAGCAGAACCTGGATGCTCATATTGGCTCCTACGTATTCTATGAATATCTTTATCGGTCAAACCGCATAACAACATACGTTGTTCCCTTTGTCATCGGTATGTTACTTGCCCGAGATTCGATCGTCGGTATCCAATACCTAGTTCAATCTCGTTACCGGCAAGTCTCTTTACTCGTTACGTAATGCATCATCTCGTAACTAACTCATTAGCTACATTGCTTGCAAGGCTTATAGTGATGTGCATTACCGAGAGGGCCCAGAGATACCTCTCCGACAATCGGAGTGATAATCCTAATCTCGAAATACGTAAACTCAACAAGTACCTTTGGAGACACCTATAGAGCACCTTTATAATCACCCAGTTACGTTGTGACGTTTGGTATCACACCAAGTGTTCCTCCGGTAAACGGGAGTTACATAATCTCATAGTCATAGGAACATGTATAAGTCATGAAGAAAGCAATAGCAACATACTAAACGATCAAGTGCTAAGCTAATGGAATGGGTCTAGTCAATCACATCATTCTCCTAATGATGTGATCCCGTTAATCAAATGACAACTTATGTCTATGGTTAGGAAACTTAACCATCTTTGATTTACGAGCTAGTCAAGTAGAGGCATACTAGTGACACTATGTTATCTATGTATTCACACATGTATTATGTTTCCGGGTAATACAATTCTAGCATGAATAATAAACATTTATCATGATATGAGGAAATAAATAATAACTTTATTATTTCCTCTAGGGCATATTTCCTTCAGTCTCCCACTTGCACTAGAGTCAATAATTACACAGTAATGATTCTAACACCCATGGAGTCTTGGCGTTGATCATGTTTTGCTCGTGGAAGAGGCTTAGTCAACGGGTCTGCTACATTCAAATCCGTATGTATCTTGCAAATCTCTATGTCTCCCACCTGCACTTGGTCTCGGATGGAATTGAAGCGTCTCTTGATGTGCTTGGTTCTCTTGTGAAATCTGGATTCCTTTGCCAAGGCAATTGCACCAGTATTGTCACAAAAGATCTTCATTGGACCCGATGCACTAGGTACGACACCTAGATCGGATATGAACTCCTTCATTTGCTGCTTCCGAAGCAGCTATGTACTCCGCTTCACATGTAGATCCCATGACGACACTTTGTTTAGAACTGCACCAACTGACAGCTCCACCGCTCAATATAAACACATATCCGGTTTGCGATTTAGAATCGTCTGGATCAGTATCAAAGCTTGCATCAACATAACCATTTACGACTAGCTCTTTGTCACCTCCATAAACGAGAAACATATCCTTAGTCCTTTTCAGGTATTTCAGGATGTTCTTGACCGCTATCCAGTGATCCACTCCTGGATTACTTTGGTACCTCCCTGCTAAACTAATAGCAAGGCACACATCAGGTCTGGTACACAGCATTGCATGCATGATAGAGCCTATGGCTGAAGCATAGGGAACTTCTTTCATTTTCTCTCTATCTTCTACAGTGGTTGGGCATTGATTCTGACTCAATTTCACACCTTGTATTACAGGCAAGAACCCTTTCTTTGCTTGATCCATTTTGAACTTTTTCAAAACTTTATCAAGGTATGTGCTTTGTGAAAGTCCAATTAAGCGTCTCGATCTATCTCTATAGATCTTGATGCCTAATATGTAAGCAGCTTCACCGAGGTCTTTCATTGAAAAACTTTTATTCAAGTATCCTTTTCTGCAATCTAGAAATTCTATATCATTTCCAATCAATAATATGTCGTCTGTATAAACCCATATGCTTTGATCACACTATCAAAGCGTTTATTCCAACTCCGAGAGGCTTGCACCAGTCCATAAATGGATCGCTGGAGCTTGCACACTTTGTTAGCATCCTTTGGATTGACAAAACCTTCTGGTTGCATCATATACAACTCTTCTTCCAGAAATCCATTTGGGAATGCAGTTTTGACATCCATTTGCCAAATTTCATAATCATAAAATGCGGCAGTTGCTAACATGATTTGGACAGACTTAAGCATCGCTACGGGTGAGAAAGTCTCATCGTAGTCAACCCCTTGAACTTGTCGAAAACCTTTTGCAACAAGTCGAGCTTTGTAGACAGTAACATTACCATCAGCGTCGGTCTTCTTCTTAAAAATCCATTTATTCTCGATGGCTTGCCGATCATCGTGCAAGTCTACCAAAGTCCACACTTTGTTCTCATACATGGATCCCATCTCAGATTTCATGGCTTCAAGCCATTTTGCGGAATCTGGGCTCATTATCGCTTCCTCGTAGTTCGTAGGTTCGCCATGGTCAAGTAACATGACCTCCAAAATAGGATTACCGTACCACTCTGGCGCGGATCTTACTCTGGTTGACCTACGAGGTTCTGTAGTAACTTGTTCTGAAGTTTCATGATCATCATCATTAGCTTCCTCACTTATTGGTGTAGTCGTCACAGGAACCGGTTTTTGTGATGAACTATTTTCCAATAAAGGAGCAGGAACAGTTACCTCATCAAGTTCTAGTTTCCTCCCACTCACTTCTTGTAGGATAGGAAGTATGTCTAGAGGGGGGGTGATTAGACTACTTGACAACTTAAAAGTTTAGCCTTTTGATTAGGGCAAGTTTTTAGCAAGTTCACAATGATGAGCAAGTCAAGTATCACCCTACACATGCAATTCTAGAGTAGTGGCAACGGAAAGTAAATTGCACATGTAGTAAATAAGAGGTGGAGAAGAGCAAACGCAATTTGGAGACACGGAGATTTTTCTCGTGGTTCCGATAGGTGGTGCTATCGTCAATCCATGTTGATGGAGACTTCAACCCACGGAGGGTAACAGCTGCGAGAGTCCACGGAGGCTCCACCCACGAAGGGTCCACGAAGAAGCAACCTTGTCTATGCCATCATGGCCTCGTCCACGGAGGACTAGCCTTACTCGGGGTAGATCTTCACGAAGTAGGCGATCTCCTTGCCCTTACAAACTTCTTGGTTCAACTCCACATCTTGACGGAGGCTCCCAAGCGACACCTAACCAATCTAGGAGGCACCACCCTCCAAAAGGTAATAGATGGTGTTGGTGATGATGAACTCCTTGCTCTTGTGCTTCAAATGATAATCTCCCCAACACTCAACTCTCCTCACCGATTTGGCTGTGGTGGAAGAAAGGATTGAGTGGAAAGCAACTTGGGAAGGCTAGAAATCAAGTTTCATATGGTGGGAGTGGAGCAACTTGATCTCAACACAAGGGTAGGTAGTTTTCTTCTCGAAATGTAAGGTAGGAGTGGTAGTTCTTTCGATGGCTCTCTCCACGAATGAAGAGGAGGTGGAGGGTATTTATAGCCTCCACACAAAATCCAACTGTTACACACATTTGACCAATCTCGGTCGGACCGAAGTTGACAACTCGGTGAGACCGAAAGTTCAAATCTTGTGAGCGTTGGGATTTTCATGGGACCGAAAATACAATCTCGGTTAGTCCGATTCTTCCAAAGTCTAGGGTTTGCCAATCTCGGTGGGACCGACTTTCTCATCTCGGTGACACCGATTTGAGTCTGAAGGTTCTGAAGCTTGGCAACACCAATTTCGGTATGACCGAGTTTGGAATCGGAAAATCCGAAATTATTAGGGTTTGGGTATATGGTGAGGTGGTTCATCTCGGTGTGGTGAGTTTATGGAATCGGTGGGACCGAGATTACTTATGGGTTTATGTTGGAATGAAAGATTGCGATAGTTTGAGAGATAAATCACTAAGCACTTTGAGCAACCAAATCATCATCATAACCTCATCCCCTTTTAATAGTATTGGCTTTCCTATGGACTCAATGTGATCTTGGATCACTAAACCAAAAATAGAGTCTTGAGCTTTTGCCAATGTTTTCCTTAGCATTTTGAGGGGTCCACATCATCAGTCATTGCCATACCCATATCAATGAACTTTCGAAATATTCTCAAGAAATAATTAGTTCAATGATATATATGTTGTTATTAATTACCAAAACCACCCGGGGATTAGTTGCACTTTCAATCTCCCCCTTTTTGGTAATTGATGACAACATATAGATCAAAGCTTCGACAAATGATATAATCAATGAATAACATCGTCGCTTTGAGAAGTATGTGATAAGCAAGAGCTCCCCCTAAATTTGTGCATTATTTAAGATTTGCGTTTGAATGCAAATGCACAATCGATTAGGATCATGGGTCACTCTTCCATGTCACATACATCTTGGTGGAGCGCACAAAATGATAAGAATGAATAGCATGCACCCAATCACCAAGACATGAGTAAGTGATCATACAAGGTATGAATAGAATATGATAAGCATTAAGCACACATTAAGCATAGTATGATCAAGCACTCATCAAGATAGAGCAAGCGTAGTATCAAACACACGAAATGTCTCGAAGAACTCAAAAGTATCTCAAGGAAAACCGCAAGCGAAAGAGCAAAACGAGCACTCTCTCTCTCGAAGTCCTATGATCTATACAATTTCTCCCCTTTGGCAACAAGTTACCAAAAGTTCGAAGGTATAGAGCTAATCGTCACTAGGGACTCTGCTGGCGGCTCTGTCTGCGTCGATGGAGTGGAGATAGCTGCATCTGCAAAAGCTTCACAAGTCTGTGGAGCTGGAGGAGTGGATCTTGGGCTGGTCTTTGGGCCGATGGAGCTGTGGGAGGTCTTGATGTAGTAGCCACAGGGTGCATCCTTTGGAATAGCAGCTGATCTGGGCTTTGTGGGCACTGCAGCAGCTGCTCATAGTCATCTGGACTAGATCACCTTCCATCTCCTTCATGAGCTCTGCCTTCTCCCTCTTCGCTTCCTCAATATCGCCTCAAGCTTGTTGACGGTGACTGCACTTGATCGACTTGACATCGAGCATGGAACTTATCTTCAACTATCCTCTCAAGGCTCTCCCGAGACGCACTATCTTGGCCAGGCGTAGTTCAATTCTCTGAGTGGCTTCAAGAAGTTGTTCTCCAACGCTCTTGGGCTTTGTTCTTTGCTTCCTTCTCGGCTTTAGCTTGTTTGGCAGCTTCGGACTTAGCGTGTCCTTCAGCGGATGTGGGAGCATCCTCAATCATCACAACTTCATTATCTTCATGTTCAGCTGCGGTGGCAAGTGGGGTCTATCCAACGGTAGGTGTCCGTGCCAAACTTGGCATTAATGAGCATCTGAATATGCGGAGCAAACCCACACGACCTCTTCAGTGCGCTCTCGTCCTCTTGATAGTCTCAACTATCGGGTCCATCACCTTAAAGGTGTCTTCGATCCGAATGTGCAGCATGTTGATAGAATAGCCTCTTATCATGCGGTGGTCTCGACTTGGGCATCAAAGTATGCCTCGAATGGTGTTAGTGGTTGGGAGACCTGCTCAAGATGATAAACTGATCCAAGCTTCCATATCTCAACATCCTTGTCGGTACCTCATTGTACATGTTCTTCATAGACTTGTGATTCTTCTTTGGAATGCCATAGACATCAACATCATCGTCCCTTGATCTTTGGTGCATTCAAAGAACGCTCTCCATTCCTCAACAGTTGAGGAGAATCTACGTCATTCATCATCCATACAATTCGCCATCTGGATAGAAGTGTGCGGTGGCATAGAACTGCATGATCATCTCGTCATTCCAAGCAGTCAATTTCTGACCAACGAACTCTGCAACTCCACATGCGGTGAAGCTCTCATGCACATGTGGGAAGTAATCTCTGTGCTCTTCACTGTCGATGTATTTCCAGTCTACATATCTGGTGTCAGCAACAATTGGTTTCTTGTCCATGAGCACTGTCTCATAGAAATCTTGTTGCTCTCGGTGTGGAACCTAGAGTCAACAAATGTTCTTCTCCTGGTGGCATATGGATCAACTTGCCTCCATAGCTCGAGTCCTTTGTCCTTCCTTTCCTTCATATTTTCAGCTCGAGGATGAGCATCATTATGAATCGGCAATTTACATGCGAGCTTGACCAAAACATGTGCCTCTTCATCGATTCAGCAGGTGGCACATTGTCCTTCTTCTTCTCTGAAGCGGTATGTTTCTTCTTGCTTTCTTTGGCTTGGCAGCAGGTTTGGCTTGGGCTGCCTTTGCTGGAGCTGATGGCTTAGATTTTGTGGGTGCTCCTGCCTCGATGGCATCTCCCATCAACTTTTGCTTCGAGGAGGCTGGGGTGCTTCCTCATCGAGTCATCATCATCGCCTTCTTCGTGAACTAGCCTCTTCCTCTTGGAAGTTTTCTTGATCTTCTTGGAGGTTTCTTCTTCCATGCTCAGCTTCTTTGCAACTGTGGATTTCTTCTCTTTCTTGGTGCCTTTCTTTGCTTGTTGCCCTTGATAGCCCTTGGCAACCACTTTCCTCTTTGGCTTGGAAGTAATCTCCTCATCAGCAACAAAGTCAGAGTCTTCCTCATCAGAATTCCTCTTCTTCCTGGCCCTGGTGGCAGCAGCAGGCAAACCACTTGGAGTGCTTCTCTCTCATCATCTGAAAACTGCTTGCTTCAGACTTGTAATCGCCTCTGGAATCTCAACTGGTGATTCGAGACCTGTTACAGCTGTCACTTGCATCGAGACATGACCGACAACCCGTGAAAAGAATAGGTATAGGCGAATAGAAGAGTTATCACAAACTGCAGAGGATTTTGCAAAATAAATGAGTTCAAACTTCAGTTTTAGGTTTTCACAGAATGCATTTCGATCCGGCCGAGTCTAAAATTCGTGAATCCAAGTGTCTAAACCTAACCGTACACACCACTTTCGGTTGGACGAAATGGGTTTCGGTCTAGCCGAGAACACTAGGGTTTCACTAAATCCTCACTTCGGTCTTACCGATTTGCACAACTTCGGTTTAATCGAAAAGTGCGATGCAATGGCGGAGGCCAAATCGTTCGATCCGAGAATGTAGAATCGGTCACACCGAGATGTGTTCGTGGAAACCTAACCTAAAATTTTCACTCGAATTTTGTTCTAAGATCTAATCTGCTGGATAGGAAGATTTCAAACTTGGCAAGAAACTAGGCAAAACCTATCGTGCATTGAATCGAGAGGTTGAAGCACGAGAGGGATGAAACTCACCCAATCTGGTGGAGCTTCACTACGGCGGCAACGGCGCGATGAGATTGTCCGTTGACGGCGATGGAGACCAGCGGCGGGCGCCTGAGCGACGCGGAGACGATCCGGAGACCACGGCGGCGGCAGCGAAGGGTTTGGGGGCGGCGTTTTGAAGGAGTAATCAGCGCGCTGCCCTCGGGTATATATACCCTTCGGTTGTCGGTGGGACCGAGTTGGAAAACTTCGGTGGGACCGAGATGGTTAGCGCAGCGATTAGACACATCGGTCACGCCGAAATTGTAACTTCGGTTTCACCGAGGTGAAAACCTAGATCAATCCAAGTGATTTGATGCGTCCGATTTGAGTATATTGGTTTGACCGAAAGTACTTAGAAGGTTTTGGAATTTAGGCTTTTGACGGATTGGTGGCTCAAGTGCTCCTCACTCGGTCTCGTCCAAAAAGTCTTGTTCAAAGTTTGTGATATAAGCATGAATAGAGTTTGAGACAAGAAAGCATAGATAGCTAGGGAGGAACTTAGGCATTCTTGTCCATCCATTTGGTCAAAAAGAAAAATCCAAAAGACCAAAGCAACAAATGGATGTCCTCGAATGGATAAAATCATGCATCCAACATGCTCACACAATAAGATAGCAAATAAAATATGTGTCAAACATGCACAAACAAAACACTAGCTGCTAGCACACAATTTGGCGATGACTAGGTCATCTATATATGAGTATATTGACTTAGGAGTCAAATGAGAACATTTTATCATAGGTCATACTCATCGTTTAAGCACAAGTGGGGTTACCACTTTTACATAAAGCATCAATGTGTTCACATCATTTGAAGATGCTTTAGCTCAATTCTTTAGAGCAAAGCTCCCCCTTGATGTGAGAACCCCTTTTAAAGGGTCAAACTAACCTTGGGTTGTCGTTGAAGACTTCATGTAGATGTTGAAGATGTGGATGCTCAATGTTGATGAAGATCATCAAGAGTTGGGAGCAATCCTTTGGATTCGGGCACTTTCAATACCTACATGGGTTAGTCCCACAAGGAACAAACAAGGATATCCATGGACATAGATTTAAGTACACAATAGATGATGTCCATGAAAGCAATGATTACCTTGTCCCTTGACTTACCAACATGAGGGTTTGTGACTCCATGAACTAGTGCAAGATGAGGAAGTTGATTGCACAAGTTCTTTGCCAAAATGAATGTGAGTGAAGTATGTTGGCGGAGTCACCCTCAAGAACTCTCTAGTTCTTCTTCTTCGGGATCCACATCATCTTGATGGGAATACTTGGGGTAGTAGTTGAGCTTGTCGAAGTAGAACTTGAAGTTGCCTTGGGAACCCACTTGACCATGGCCTTGGGTGCTTCAATGAATGCTTCAATCTCCTCTTGAAGCTTGTCCTTGCCTTTTAGCTTGTGGTCTTGTGATGGAAGGTCATCTTGAGCTTGTTCCACATTGGAAGAAGTAGGATCATACTTCTCCTTTTGAGAAACAAACTTTGGAGTGGGATATTGACCTTCTTCCCATTCAACACCCTCGGCGTTGAACTTTCGCTCAAATCCAATTCCTTGATTCTTCCGGTGTCTTCCTTGCTTGCGAACAATTTCCTCAAAGCTCTTGCTTCCGGCAAGGCTCTTGTAGACACCTTTCTCTATAATCCCTTTCAATAGACTATTTTCTTGCTCAAGTGAAACTTGGCTTGAAACATTGTTAGTGGAATCAAGAGAATTACTAGAAGTAACAACATTTGATTTAGCATGATTATTGTTACTACTAGATGAAGAATTTTTCTTATGCTTGTCATGCTTAGTTTTAATAGGTGGCATGAAATTAGACAAGAGAAGTCGTTTGGCAAGATATGAAGAACTCTTCTTTCGAAGATCGTCATTGATAGCTTTTAGAAACTCATGTTCCTGCTCTAGATTGAGCTTCTCGAAGCGTAGCTTCTCATGAGATCTTAGGAGCTCTCTATGATCTTCTTGAGTTGTTTCATGAGCTAACTTAAGAGTGTTTAGTTCTTTAGTTAGACGCTCAATCTCCTTCATAGCATTGTCATTCGACTCTTCTCGACTATAAAGACTACTAGCATGTTCATCATTACTAAGCTCACTAGATTTATCATGTAAAAGCTCATCTTCACCAAGCAAGTCATCCTCATCACTATCAAAGTCAATAAATTCAGGGTGTGATACCTTGGGGCCTTTTGCCATGAAGCATCTTCCAATTCCCTCATTTGGTGAATCAAATATGTCATAGGAGTTGGAGTTGGAGGACACGAGAGCAAGACCGCAACACCTTCATCTTGATCAGTATTCGGAGTTGGAGTGATAGCTTCGTTCGAGTGATTGTGAGTCGGAGCCGGAAACCCATTCACCAACATGAGCTTGATGTTTTCTTCTTGTGTAGCTCCTTGATGACTTGTCTTTCCTTTCCGAATCCTTGCTTCTCCGAGAGGATCTTCGTTCATAACGATCATCTCTACTCCTTCTCTCTTTTCGAGGCGACTCTTCTCTTGAGCTTCTTCTTCTTGGAGACTCTTCTCTTCTCTTGTGGGGAGTCGAACACTCATTTGAGTAGTGTCCGGGTCTTCCACAATTGTAGCAGATTTCGATCACGACTAGAAGATCTCTTTTCATCATATGATCTAGACTTTGAGCTTCTTTCCTTGCTTCTACTCTTGTAGAATTTGTTGAAGTTCTTCACCATTAGGCTTATCTCTTCATTGGAAACTAGCTTGTCACTTGAGGTTGTGGGAGCTTCAACTGCAGCTTTGTAAGCACCACTTGACTTGTTCTCAAGCTCTTCCTTGTCTTTAAGTGTCACTCATGAGCAACAATTCTTCCAATGACTTGGTAGGCTTGAGATCTTTGTAGTTTGGCATCATTTGGATCAAAGTGCACACGGTGTCATACTTTCCATCCAAAGCTCGAGAATCTTCTTGATGATGAATCGGTCGGTCATTTCTTCGCTTCCTAAGCCTGCCATCTCATTGGTGATGAGAGCAAGCCTAGAGTACATTTCAGCGACTCCTTCACCTTCCTTCATCTTGAACTTGTCAAGTGACCTTGAAGAACATCTAGCTTTGATTCCTTCACGGACTCGGTACCTTCGTGCATTTCGACCAAAGTATCCCAAATCTCTTTTGCATTCTCAAGGCGGCTGATCTTGTTGAACTCCTCGGGACACAAAGCATTGAAGAGAATGTCACAAGCTTGAGCATTGTTCGTAACATCCGCAACTCATCCGCTTTGTAGCTTCACGATCCGAACTTTTCCTTCCTCGAAGAACTCACCTTGCAAGCCAACACAAATAATGCCCCATGCGGCGGTTATGTCCAAGAATATGCATTTTCATTTTATGCTTCCAACTAGCAAAATTGAACCATCAAAGTAAGGACCTCTCGGAAATTACCCTCACTAGGCGCCATACTCTCCTAGGTTGTGAAACCAAGCTTATGGAATCCAATGCAATGAAAACCAATCCAATGGAGACCAAAGCTCTGATACCACTTGTAGGATCGGAAGTATGTCTAGAGGGGGGTGATTAGACTACTTGACAACTTAAAAGTTTAGCCTTTTGATTAGGGCAAGTTTTTAGCAAGTTCACAATGATGAGCAAGTCAAGTATCACCCTACACATGCAATTCTAGAGTAGTGGCAACGGAAAGTAAATTGCACATGTAGTAAATAAGAGGTGGAGAAGAGCAAACGCAATTTGGAGACACGGAGATTTTTCTCGTGGTTCCGATAGGTGGTGCTATCGTCAATCCACGTTGATGGAGACTTCAACCCATGGAGGGTAACGGCTGCGAGAGTCCACGGAGGGCTCCACCCACGAAGGTTCCACGAAGAAGCAACCTTGTCTATGCCATCATGGCCTCGTCCACGGAGGACTAGCCTTACTCGGGTAGATCTTCACGAGTAGGCGATCTCCTTGCCCTTACAAACTTCTTGGTTCAACTCCACATCTTGACGGAGGCTCCCAAGCGACACCTAACCAATCTAGGAGGCACCACCCTCCAAAAGGTAATAGATGGTGTTGGTGATGATGAACTCCTTGCTCTTGTGCTTCAAATGATAATCTCCCCAACACTCAACTCTCCTCACTGATTTGGCTGTGGTGGAAGAAAGGATTGAGTGGAAAGCAACTTGGGAAGGCTAGAAATCAAGTTTCATATGGTGGGAGTGGAGCAACTTGATCTCAACACAAGGGTAGGTAGTTTTCTTCTCGAAATGTAAGGTAGGAGTGGTAGTTCTTTCGATGGCTCTCTCCACGAATGAAGAGGAGGTGGAGGGTATTTATAGCCTCCACACAAAATCCAACCGTTACACACATTTGACCAATCTCGGTCGGACCGAAGTTGACAACTCGGTGAGACCGAAAGTTCAAATCTTGTGAGCGTTGGGATTTTCGTGGGACCGAAAATACAATCTCGGTTAGTCCGATTCTTCCAAAGTCTAGGGTTTGCCAATCTCGGTGGGACCGACTTTCTCATCTCGGTGACACCGATTTGAGTCTGAAGGTTCTGAAGCTTGGCAACACCAATTTCGTATGACCGAGTTTGGAATCGGAAAATCCAAATTATTAGGGTTTGGGTATATGGTGAGGTGGTTCATCTCGGTGTGGTGAGTTTATGGAATCGGTGGGACCGAGATTACTTATGGGTTTATGTTGGAATGAAAGATTGCTGATAGTTTGAGAGATAAATCACTAAGCACTTTGAGCAACCAAATCATCATCATAACCTCATCCCCTTTTAATAGTATTGGCTTTCCTATGGACTCAATGTGATCTTGGATCACTAAACCAAAAATAGAGTCTTGAGCTTTTGCCAATGTTTTCCTTAGCATTTTGAGGGGTCCACATCATCAGTCATTGCCATACCCATATCACTGAACTTTCTGAAATATTCTCAAGAAATAATTAGTTCAATGGTATATATGTTGTTATTAATTACCAAAACCACCCGGGGATTAGTTGCACTTTCACCTCTTTCGAGAGAAAATCCTTCTCTAGAAAGGTTTCATTCTTTGCAACAAATGTCTTGCCTTCGGATCTGTGATAGAAGGTGTACCCAACAGTTTCCTTTGGGTATCCTATGAAGACACATTTCTCCGATTTGGGTTCGAGCTTATCAGGTTGAAGCTTTTTCACATAAGCATCGCAGCCCCAAACTTTAAGAAACGACAACTTTGGTTTCTTGCCAAACCACAGTTCATAAGGTGTCGTCTCAACGGATTTTGATGGTGCCCTATTTAACGTGAATGCGGCCGTCTCTAAAGCATAACCCCAAAACGATAGCGGTAAATCAGTAAGAGACATCATAGATTGCCCCATATCTGGTAAAGTACGATTACGACGTTCGGACTCACCATTACGCTGTGGTGTTCCGGGTGGCGTGAGTTGCAAAACTATTCCACATTGCTTCAAATGTAAACCAAACTCGTAACTCAAATATTCTCCTCCACGATCAGATCGTAGAAACTTTATTTTCTTGTTACGATGATTTTCAACTTCACTCTGAAATTCTTTGAACTTTTCAAATGTTTCAGACTTATGTTTCATTAAGTAGATATACCCATATCTGCTCAAATCATCTATGAAGGTGAGAAAATAACGATATCCACAACGAGCCTCAACATTCATAGGACCACATACATCAGTATGTATGATTTCCAACAAATCAGTTGCTCTCTCCATAGTACCGGAGAACGGTGTTTTAGTCATCTTGCCCATGAGGCATGGTTCGCAAGTACCAAGTGATTCATAATCAAGTGATTACAAAAGTCCATCAGTATGGAGTTTCTTCATGCGCTTTACACCAATATGACCTAAACGGCAGTGCCACAAATAAGTTTCACTATCATTATAAACTCTGCATCTTTTGGCTTCAACATTATGAATATGTGTATCACTACTATCGAGATTCATCAAAAATAGACTACTCTTTAAAGGTGCATGACCACAAAAGATATTACTCATATAAATAGAACAACCATTATTCTCAGATTTAAATGAATAACCGTCTGCATCAAACAAGATCCAGATATAATGTTCATGCTCAACGCTGGCACCAAATAACAATTATTTAGGTCTAAAACTAATCCCGAAGGTAGATGTAGAGGTAGCGTGCCGACGGCGATCACATTGACTTTGGAACCATTTCCCACGCACATCGTCACCTCGTCCTTAGCCAGTGTCCGCTTAATCCGTAGTCCCTGTTTGAGTTGCAAATATTAGCAATGTAACCAGTATCAAATACCAGTGCTCTGCGAGCTCGTAAGGTACACATCAATAACATGTATATCACATATACCTTTGTTCACCTTGCCATCCTTCTTATCCGCCAAATACTTGGGGCAGTTCCGCTTCTAGTGACCAGTCTGCTTGCAGTAGAAGCACTCAGTCTTAGGCTTAGGTCCAGACTTGGGTTTCTTCTCTTGAGCAGCAACTTGTTTGATGTTCTTCTTGAAGTTCCCCTTCTTTTTCCCTTTGCCTTTTTTCTTGAAACTAGTGGTCTTATTGACCATCAACACTTGATGCTCCTTCTTGATTTCTACCTCTGTAGCTTTTAGCATTGAGAAGAGCTCGGGAATTGTCTTTTCCATCCCTTGCATATTATAGTTCATCACGAAGCTCTTATAGCTTGGTGGCAGTGATTGAAGAATTCTGTCAATGACGCTATCATCCGGAAGATTAAGTCCCAGTTGAATCAAGTGATTGTTATACCCAGACATTCTGAGTATATGCTCACTGACAGAACTATTCTCCTCCATCTTGCAGCTATAGAACTTATTGGAGACTTCATATCTTTCAATCCGGGCATTTGCTTGAAATATTAACTTCAACTCCTGGAACATCTCATATGCTCCATGACATTCAAAACATCGTTGAAGTCCCGGTTCTAAGCCGTAAAGCATGGCACACTGAACTATCGAGTAGTCATCAGCTTTGCTCTGCCAGACGTTCACAACATCTGGTGTTGCTCCTGCAGCAGGTTTGGCACCCAGCGGTGCTTCCAGGATGTAATTCTTCTGTGCAGCAATGAGGATAATCCTCAAGTTATGGACCCAGTCCGTGTAATTGCTACCATCATCTTTCAACTTTGCTTTCTCAAGGAATGCATTAAAATTCAATGGAACAACAGCACGAGCCAACTATCTACAACAAATATAGACAAGCAAAATACTATCAGGTACTAAGTTCATGATAAATTTAAGTTCAATTAATCATATTACTTAAGAACTCCCACTTATATAGACATCCCTCTAATCATCTAAGTGATCACATGATCCAAAACAACTAAACCATGTCCAATCATCACGTGAGATGGAGTAGTTTTCAATGGTGAACATCACTATGTTGATCATATCTACTATGTGATTCATGCTCGACCTTTCGGTCTCAGTGTTCCGAGGCCATATCTGCATATGCTAGGCTCGTCAAGTTTAACCTGAGTATTCTGCGTGTGCAAAACTGGTTTGCACCCGTTGTAGATGGACGTGGAGCTTATCACACCTGATCATTACATGGTGTCTGGGCACGACGAACTTGGGCAACAGTTCATACTCAGGGAGAACACTTTTATCTTGAAATTTAGTGAGAGATCATCTTATAATGCTACCGTCAATCAAAGCAAGATAAGATGCATAAAAGGTAAACATCACATGCAATCAATATAAGTGATATGATATGGCCATCATCATCTTGTGCTTGTGATCTCCATCTCCGAAGCACTGTCATGATCGCCATCATCACCGGCGCGACACCTTGATATCCATCGTAGCATCGTTGTCGTCTTGCCAACTATTGCTTCTACGACTATTGCTACCGCTTAGTGATAAAGTAAAGCAATTACAGGGTGGTTGCATTTCATACAATAAAGTGACAACCATATGGCTCCTGCCAGTTGCCGATAACTTCGGTTACAAAATATGATCATTTCATAAAATAAAATATAGCATCACGTCTTGACCATATCACATCACAACATGCCCTGCAAAAACAAGTTAGACGTCCTCTACTTTGTTGTTGCAAGTTTTACGTGGCTGCTACGGGCTTAGCAAGAACCGTTCTTACCTACGCATCAAAACCACAATGATAGTTCGTCAAGTTAGTGCTGATTTAACCTTCGCAAGGACCGGGCGTAGCCACACTCAGTTCAACTAAAGTTGGAGAAACAGACACCCGCTAGTCACCTGTGTGCAAAGCATGGCGGTAAAACCAGTCTTGCGTAAGCGTACGCGTAATGTCGATCCGGGCCGCTTCACCCAACAATATCGTTGAACCAAAGTATGACATGCTGGTAAGCAGTACGACTTGTATCACCCACAACTCACTTGTGTTCCACTCGTGCATATAACATCAACGCATAAAACCTAGGCTCGGATGCCACTGTTGGGGAACGTAGTAGTTTCAAAAAAATTCCTACGCAAACACAAGATCATGGTTATGCATAGCAACGAGAGGGGAGAGTGTGTCCACGTACCCTCGTAGACCGAAAGCGGAAGCGTTAGCACAACACGGTTGATGTAGTCGTACGTCTTCACGGCCCGACCGATCAAGCACCGAAACTACGGCACCTCCGAGTTCTTGCACACGTTCAGCTCGATGACATTCCCCGTACTCCGATCCAGCAGAATGTCGGGGAAGAGTTTTGTCAGCACGATGGCGTGGTGACGATCTTGATGTTCTACCATCGCAGGGCTTCGCCTAAGCACCGCTACAATATTATCGAGGAGAACTATGGTGGAGGGGGGAACCGCACACGGCTAAGAGATCAATGATCAATTGTTGTGTCTATGGGGTGCCCCCTCCCCCGTATATAAAGGAGTGGAGGAGGGGGCCGACCAAGGGGGGTGGCGTGCCCTAGGGGGGAGTCCAACCCCAACCGAGCGTAGGACTTCCCCCTTTCCTATTAGGAGAGGGGGAGGGAAGGAAGAGGTGGGAGGGAAGAAGGAAAGGGGGGCCGGCCCCCCTACCAATTCGGATTGGGCTTGTGGGGCGTGCCCCCTCCTTTGCTTCTTCTCCCTCCTTTCCACTAAGGCCCTATAAGGCCCATATACCTCCCGGGGGGTTCCGATAACCTCCCGGAGCACCGGTATTGTCCCAATCTCACCCGGAACCTTTCCGGTGTCCAAATATAGTCGTCCAATATATCGATCTTTATGTCTCGACCATTTCGAGACTTCTCGTCAAGTCCGTGATCATATCCGGGACTCCAAACAACCTTCGGTACATCAAAACTTATAAACTCATAATAAAATTGTCAATGAAACCTTAAGCGAGAACTATGTAGACATGACCGAGACTCGTTTCCGGTCAATAACCAATAGCGGAACCTGGATGCTCATATTGGCTCCTACATATTCTATGAAGATCTTTATCGGTCAAATCGCATAACAACATACGTTGTTCCCTTTGTCATCGGTATGTTACTTGCCCGAGATTCGATCGTCGGTATCCAATACCTAGTTCAATCTCATTACCGGCAAGTCTCTTTACTCATTACGTAATGCATCATCTCGTAACTAACTCATTAGCTACATTGCTTGCAAGGCTTATAGTGATGTGCATTACCGAGAGGGCCCAGAGATACCTCTCTGACAATCGGAGTGACAAATCCTAATCTCGAAATACGTCAAATCAATAAGTACCTTTGGAGACACCTGTAGAGCACCTTTATAATCACCCAGTTACGTTGTGACTTTTGGTAGCACACAAAGTGTTCCTCCGGTAAACGGGAGTTACATAATCTGATAGTCATAGGAACATGTATAAGTCATGAAGAAAGCAATAGCAACATACTAAACAATCAAGTGCTAAGCTAACGGAATGGGTCAAGTCAATCACATCATTCTCCTAATGATGTGATCCCGTTAATCAAATGACAACTTATGTCTATGGTTAGGAAACTTAACCATCTTTGATTTACGAGCTAGTCAAGTAGAGGCATACTAGTGACACTATGTTTGTCTATGTATTCACACATGTATTATGTTTCCAGGTAATACAATTCTAGGATGAATAATAAACATTTATCATGATATGAGGAAATAAATAATAACTTTATTATTGCCTCTAGGGCATATTTCCTTCATATAGGCCATGTCATCCTCCGCCCCAAAGTAGCCAGTGGCAAGGCCTACAACTGTTGAAGACGCACCACCGGTTCAGATGCCGGCCGCTGAAGCAGCGGGGGGAGACCCAGCTACACCACATGCTCTGTAGACCAACCTGGTGGAACAGACTGCTAAGCAGCCTGATGCTTTGGAACCGTCTGCTAAGCGGTCTGTAGGTCCAGAACCGACTGCTCATCAGTTCGTCGGTCCGCAATCGCGTGATCAGCATACCAATGTGTCAGCACTTCCTGCTCAACAAACCAACGCGTTGACACAGTCTCCTTAGCACACTGATGACCCACAAGTGTAGGGGATCAATCGTAGTCCTTTTGATAAGTAAGAGTGTCAAACCCAACGAGGAGCAGAAGGAAATGATAAGCGGTTTTCAGTGAGGTTTTCTCTGCAAGCACTGAAACTGTAGGTGATAGATAGTTTTGTGATAAGATAAATAGTAATGAGTAACAAGTAAATAAAGTAAATAAAGTGCAGCAAGGTGGCCTAATCCTTTATGTAGTAAAGGATAAGCCTGGACAATTTCTAATAATGATAAAGGAGCTCCCGAGGACACATTGGGATTTATCGTCAGGCTAGTTTTCATCATGTTCATATGATTCGCGTTCGGTACTTTGATAATTTGATGTGTGGGTGGACCGGTACTTGGGTACTGCCCTAACTTGGACAAGCATCCCACTTATGATTAACCCCTATTGCAAGCATCTGCAACTACAAAAGAAGTATTAAGGTAAACCTAACCACAGCATTAAACATATGGATCCATATAAGCCCCTAACGAAGCAACGCATAAACTAGGGTTTAAGCTTCTGTCACTCTAGCAACCCATCATATACTTATTACTTCCCCATGCCTTCCTCTAGGCCCAAATAATGGTGAAGTGTCATGTAGTCGATGTTCACATAACACCACTAGAGGAAAAGACAACATACATCTCATCAAAATATCGAACGAATACCAAATTCACATGAGTACTAATAGCAAGACTTCACCCATGTCCTCAGGAGCAAACGTAACTACTCACAAAGCATATTCATGTTCATAATCAAAGGAGTACTAATATGCATAAAGGATCTGAACATATGATCTTCCACCAAGTAAACCAATTAGCATCAACTACAAGGAGTAATCAACACTACTAGCAACCCACAGGTACCAATTTGTGGTTTTGATACAAGATTGGATACAAGAGATGAACTAGGGTTTTGAGAGGAGATGGTGCTGGTGAAGATGTTGATGGAGATTGACCCCCTCCCGATGAGAGGATCGTTGGTGATGACGTTGGTGATGATTTCCCCCTCCCGGAGGGAAGTGTCCCCGGCAGAACAGCTCCACCGGAGCCCTAGATTGATTCCGCCAAGGTTCCGCCTCGTGGCGGCGGAGTTTCATCCAGTAAGCTTGCCCACGATTTTTTCCAGGGTAAAAGTGATGATATAGCAGAAGATGGACGGGAGGCCCACTAGGGGCCCAGGAGATAGGCGCCTGCCTCCCAGGACAGGTGTGGGGGCCCTGGCATATTTCTTTCACTCGAAATTCTTATTAATTCCAAAAGTTGTTTCATGGAGTTTCAGGACTTTTGGAGTCAGCGAATAGGTTTCCAATGTTTGCTCCTTTTCCAGCCAGAATTCCAGCTGCCGGCATTCCCCCTCTTCATAGTAAACCTTGTAAAATAAGAGAAAATAGGCATAAGTATTGAGATATAATGTGTAATAACAGCTCATAATGCAATATATATTGATATAAAAGCATGATGCAAAATGGACGTATCAACTCCCCCAAGCTTAGACCTCGCTTGTCCTCAAGCGGAAGCCGAAATCGAAAAATATGTCCACATGTTTAGAGATAGAGGTGTCGATAAAAATAAAATACGGACATGAGGGCATCATAATCATTCTAATAACAGCTACATATATAGATTTTGTCATATGATTCTCTATGCTCAAGCAACAAGCAATTCACAATGTCAAGTATGGTTCAAAAACTTCATTGGGAACTAACAAACTATACTCTCAGTCATTGAAGCAATTGCAATTTATCGTAATATCAGAAAGAGTCAATAACAGAGCCTTTCAGCAAGCTCACATACTCAACTATCTTGTAGTCTTCTACAATTGCTAACACTCACGCAGTACTTGTGGTTATAGAGTTTCAGCTGGACACTGAGAAAGATAGTGGCTTATTGTGTTGCCTCCCAACGTATTCACCTTTAGGTGATGTCAACAATAATAGCCCATGCTAACTTACATCCAATTGGATATATATATATATATCATGATCTTTCAAACACGAGGAGCTTGCCAAAGGATAAAATGAAAAAGGGAAAGGTGAGGATCACCTTGACTCAAGCATAAAGTAAAAACATAAAGTAAAAGATAAGCCCTTCGCAGAGGGAAGCAGAGGTTGTCATGCGCGTTTAGGGTTGATGCACAAAATCTTAATGCAAAAGAACGTCACTTTATATTGCCCCTTGTATGTGGACCTTTATTATGCAGTCCGTCGCTTTTATTACTTCCACAACAAGTTCATACAAAGCTTATTTTCTCTGCACTAATAAGTCATACATATTTAGAGAGCAATTTTTATTGCTTGCACCGATGACAACTTACTTGAAGGATCTTACTCAATCCATAGGTAGGTATGGTGGACTCTCATGACAAAACTGGGTTTAAGGATAATTGGAAGCACAAGTAGTATCTCTACTTGGTGCGAGGAATTTGGCTAGCATGAGGGGAAAAGGCAAGCTCAACATGTTTGGAAGGTCAATGACAATATACTTTAACTGAGATGTCGGAAAACATAAACCATTACATTGTCTTCCTTGTCCAACATCAACTCTTTTAGCATGTCATACTTAATGAGTGCTTCACAATCATAAAAGATGTCCAAGATAATATATTTATATGTGAACCCCTCTTTCCTTATCACTTCCTATTAATTGCAACGATGACCAAGGCTACGTTCATCAACTCTCAACAATTTTTATGCCTCATACTTTCTATGTGTGAAGTTATCACTATCCATAAGATCAATATGAACTCTTTTATTCTTTCTACTTTCTCAAGATCATAGCAACATAGCAAACCCCTTGACTCAACACTAATCTTTATTATAGATAGCACACGGACTCGATTACATAAAGAGATCGCAATGCAAAACTCAAAACTACTTGATATCAAAACTTCAAACTACTAGATCAAGATACTACTAAAAGGATCGAACTAAATAAAGCGATAAAGATAAGAGTGTGATGGTGATACGATACCGGGGCACCTCCCCCAAGCTTGGCAGTTGCCAAGGAGAGTGCCCATACCATGTGATTATTTCTCCTTCTTCACAGTTGGTGTTATGATCTTCTTGGTGATGATGCCCTTCAGGATTCGGTTCTCCTCCTCGAGCTTATTGACTTGTTGTTTGAGGTCCATAATTTATTTACGGAGCTTGCCCGTAACGGCCAAAGCTCCTTTTACCCAAGGATGTTGCATAGCTTCTGGAGAGCAAGTGAAACTCTTTTTCATATTTTCATAAGAAAGAAATCCAGAGTTGGAAGGGATGACCGAAGCAGGGACACCCAGGCTAGGTAGTTCCCCCATAGTGACATCTGCTCAGAGACGAGAGGTAACTTCTTGATCCTCCTCCATGGCATCTATCTTTTTCAAATCAGCCTCCATCTCATCCTCCATTGATGGTCCAAAGTGATAGGCATCACTATTTGCTCCTGGACCTGGTGTTGGGTGAGACACTCGGATCTCCCCAACTGACTCCTGAGAAGACATATTGCTTTATTCTGCAACAGGAACAACTCGAAACGAAAACAGAGGATATTTGCGTGATACGGTGGTCAAAACCTTCAGGAGTATATATATAATGAATTTTTACCGACCAAAATACGTAATGTGCAAGAAAACGGAGTCCGGGAGGCACACAAGGTGCCCACGAGACAGGGGGCACGCCCTATGGGGGGCACGCCCTCCACTCTCGTGGGGGCCTCATGTCCCTTTCGGACTACTTCTTTCTTCCTAAAATTCTTAAATAATCCAAAACTGATAAAAATTGCCATTAGAGTTTTATTGGAGTCGGTTTACTTACCGTACCACATACCTATACCTTTTCGGAGTCTGGAACATTCTGGAAAGTGTCCCTTATGTATTCCTCGGGGGTTACGGTTTCAATAATATTTGTTTCAACATTGATAGGATTACCTGAAATATAATGTTTAATTCTTTGACCGTTTACCACCCTCGAATTTGTGCATTCAAAGTTGTTGATTTTTATAGCACCAGAACGATAGACCTCCTCGATAACGTAGGGACCTTCCCATTTTGAGAGAAGTTTTCTTGCAAAAAATCTTTAACGAGAGTTGAATAATAACACATAATCTCCTACGTTAAACTCACGCTTTTGTATCCTCTTATCATGCCAGCATTTGACTTTTTCTTTGAATAGCTTGGCATTCTCATATGCTTGGGTTCTCCATTCATCATGTGAGCTAATATCAAAAAACCTCTTCTCACCGGCAAGTTTGAAGTCATAATTGAGCTCCTTAATAGCCCAATATGCCTTATGTTCAAGTTCAAGAAGTAAATGACACGCTTTCCATAAACCATCTTATAGGATTTTTGTATGCAGTTCTATAGGCCCATAATGCATCATCAAGATTTTTGGACCAATTCTTTCTAGATCTATTCACAGTCTTTTGCAAAATTAATTTGAGCTCTCTATTGCTCAACTCTACTTGACCACTAGACTGCGGATGATAAGGAGATGCTATTCTATGATTGACATCATACTTAGCAAGCATCTTATGGAAAGCACCATGAATAAAATGTGAACCACCATCAGTCATAAGATATCTAGGGACTCCAAACCTCGGAAAAATAACTTCTTTAAGCATTTTAATAGAAGTGTTATGATCAGCACTACTAGTTGGAATAGCTTCTACCCACTTAGTAACGTAATCAACAGCAACTAAAATATGTTTATAACCATTAGAGGGAGGAAAAGGTCCCATATAATCAAAGCCCCAAACATCAAACGGTTCAATAACAAGAGAATAATTCATAGGCATTTCTTGACGTCTACTAATGTTACCTATTCTTTGACATTCATCACAAGATAAGACAAACTTACGAGCATCTTTAAAGAGAGTAGGCCAATAAAAACCAGATTGTAGTACCTTGTGTGCAGTTCTATCTCCAGCGTGGTGTCCTCCATAAGATTCAGAGTGACACTTGCGTAGAATCTGTTCCTGTTCATGCTCAGGAACACAACGTCTAATAACACCATCTACTCCTTCTTTATAAAGGTGTGGATCATCCCAGAAGTAATGTCTTAAATCATAAAAGAACTTTTTCTTTTGCCGGTATGTGAAACTAGGCGGTATATATTTAGCAACAATATAATTAGCATAATCAGCATACCAAGGAGCAGTACGAGAAGCATTGACGACTGCTAATTGTTCATCCGGAAAGCTATCATTAATAGGCAGTGGGTCATCAAGAACATTCTCTAACCTAGACAAGTTGTCTACAACGGGGTTCTCAGCTCCCTTCCTATCAATAATATGCAAGTCAAATTCTTGGAGCAAGAGAACCCATCTAATGAGTCTAGGCTTAGCATCTTTCTTTTCCATAATATATTTAATAGCAGCATGATCAATGTGAATAGTAACTTTGGAATCAACAATATAAGCTCTAAACTTATCACATGCAAACAAAACTGCTAAGAACTCTTTTTCAGTAGTAGCATAATTTCTCTGGGCAGTATCAAGACTCTTACTAGCATACTGGATAACATTCAATTTCTTATCAACTCTTTGCCCTAAAACAGCACCTACAGCATAATCACTAGCATCGCACATAATTTCAAAAGGTAAATTCCAATTAGGCAGCTAAACAATAGGTGCAGTGATCAAAGCTTTCTTAAGTACTTCAAATGCTTCTACACAATCATCATCAAAGACAAAAGGAATATATTTTTGCAATAAATTAGTCAGAGGCCTAGAGATTTTAGAAAAGTCCTTAAAGAACCTCCTATAAAAACCGGCGTGACCAAGGAAACTTCTTATACCTTTTATGTCCTTGGGACATGGCATCTTTTCAATAGCATCAACTTTGGCTTTATCAACTTCAATACCTCTCTCAGAGATCTTGTGCCCCAAGACAATGCCTTCATTAATCATAAAGTGACACTTTTCCCAATTCAGGATGAGACTAGTGTCTTCGCATCTCTGCAAAACTCGATCAAGGTTGCTCAAACAATCATCAAAAGAGGATCCATAGACGGAGAAGTCATCCATGAATACCTCACAAATCTTTTCACAAAAATCAGAGAATATAGCCATCATGCATCTTTGAAAGGTAGAAGGTGCATTACATAAACGAAAATGCATACGTCTATAAGTAAAAGTACCAAAAGGGCAAGTAAAAGTAGTTTTAGATTGATCCTTCCCTAACACAGGTATTTGAGAGAAGCCAGAATAACCATCTAGAAAGCAAAAATGTGTGTGTTTGGATAGTCTTTCTAGCATTTGATCAATAAAAGGTAAAGGGTAATGATCTTTCTTAGTAGCTGTATTTAACTTATGGAAATCAATTACCATCCTATAACCTGCAATGATTCTTTGCGGGATCAATTCATCTTTATCATTAGGAACAACGGTAATACCTCCCTTTTTAGGAACACAATGGACAGGGCTTACTCATTCACTATCAGCAACGGGATAAATAATACCTGCCTCAAGGAGCTTTAGTATCTCCTTTCTTACCACTTCCTTCATCTTGGGATTTAATCGTCTTTGAGGATCTCTAACTGGTTTGGCATCTTTCTCCACTGAAATTTTGACATAATGTGGGACTAATGCCCTTAAGATCATCCAGAGTATATCCAATAGTTGCTCGGTGCTTCTTCAGAGTTTTCAATAATCTTTCTTCTTCTTTCTCTGAAAGGTTAGCACTAATAATAACAGGATATATTTCTTTTTCATCAAGATAAGCATACTTAAGATTATGAGGTAAGGGTTTAAGTTCAAACACGGGATCACCCTTGGGTGGAGGGGGATCCCCAAGAATTTCAACGGGAAGGTTATGTTTCAGCATAGGTTCCTATTTAAGGAACACTTCATCTATTTCTTCCCTTTCCTTCATAAACATATCGTTTTCATGGTCTAGCAAATATTGTTCTAACGGATCAGTTGGAGGAACAGCAATGGAAGCAAGACCAATAATTTCATCCTTACTAGGTGGTTCCCTTTCACGAGGTTGTCTACTAAACTTAGCGAAATTAAACTCATGAGACCTATCATCTATGCCAACAGTGACAATATTCTTTTCACAATTAATCTTAGCACTAGCAGTATTCAAGAAGGGTCTACCAAAAATAATGGGACAAAAATCATCTTGTGGGGAACCAAGAACAAGAAAATCGGTAGGGTATTTAACCTTCCCACACAAAACTTCAACATCTCTAACAATCCCAATAGGTTTAATGGTATCCCTATTAGCAAGCTTAATAGTAACATCAATGTCTTCTAATTCAACGTGTGCAATGTCATGCATAATTTCTTTATAGAAATCGCAAGGTATCGCACTAGCACTAGCACCCATATCACATAAGCCATGATAACAATGATCTCCTATTTTAACAGAAATAACAGGCATGCCTACGACAGGTCTACGTGTCTTAGTATCAGGTCTAGCAATATTGGTAGTCTCACCCAAGAAAGAAATAACATGCCCATCTAAATCCTCATCCAAGAGATCTTTAACCATAGCAATACTAGGCTCAACATTAATTTGCTCAGGAGGTGTATAAGTCCTAGTATTACTCTTACGAACAACCGTCGAAGCTTTAGCATGATCTTTTATCCTAACAGGAAAAGGAGGTTTTTCAACATAAGCTGTAGGAACAATAGGATCACTATAGGTAATAGTCTTTTCTTCGACTGTAATAGGTGCAACTACTTTCACTTCAACAGGAGGATTATATTTAAACCACTTCTCTTTAGGGAGATAAACGTGAGTAGCAAAAGATTCACAGAAAGTAGCTACTATCTCAGAGTCAAGTCCATACTTAGAGCTAAATCCACGGAAAGCATCGGTGTCCATAAAAGATTTAACACAATCGAACTTAGGTGTCATACCTGACTCCTTACCATCGTCGGAACCCCAATCTTCAGAGTTGCGTTTAATTCTTTTCAATAAGTCCCATTTGAAATCAATAGTCTTCAGCATATAAGAACCAGCACAAGAAGTATCAAGCAGGTTGCGATTATCAAGAGAAAGCCGAGCATAAAAGTTCTGAATAATCATTTCCCGAGAGAGCTCATGATTGGGGCATGAATATAACATTGACTTAAGCTTCCCCCAAGCTTGAGCGATCCTTTCTCCTTCGCGAGGCCAGAAATTATATATGTAATTACGATCACGATGAACAAGATGCATAGGATAGAACTTTTGGTGAAATTCCAACTTCAATCTCTTATAATTCCAAGATCCCGTATCATCACATAGCCTATACCATGTCAATGCATCTCCCTTCAAAGATAAAGGGAAGACCTTACTTTTGACAACATCATCGGGAATACCTGTAAGCTTAAATAATCCACAAACTTCATCCACAAAGATAAGGGTGTAAATCGGGATGCAATGTTCCATCTCCTGCAAATGGATTAGCTAGCAGTTTTTCTATCATACCCGAAGGAATCTCAAAGTAAATATTTTCATAAAGTTCAGTAGGTTGAGGAGCAACTCTTTCCTCTTCTGGTTGGGGTGAAGATACCCCAAACAAGCCCCTCAAAGGATTAGTTTCCATAGTGACAAGTAACAGAAATTTCAGCACACTATATAAATGTTTCCTTACCAAGTTCCACTCACCAAAAGCGCTACACTCCCCGGCAACGGCGCCAGAAAAGAGTCTTGATGACCCACAAGTGTAGGGGATCAATCGTAGGCCTTTCGATAAGTAAGAGTGTCGAACCCAACAAGGAGCAGAAGGAAATGATAAGCGGTTTTCAGTAAGGTTTTCTCTGCAAGCACTGAAACTGTAGGTGATAGATAGTTTTGTGATAAGATAAATAGTAACGAGTAACAAGTAAATAAAGTGCAGCAAGGTGGCCAAATCCTTTATGTAGCAAAGGATAAGCCTGGACAATTTCTAATAATGATAAAGGAGCTCCCGAGGACACCTTGGGAATTATCGTCAAGCTAGTTTTCATCACATTCATATGATTCGCGTTCAGTACTTTGGTAATTTGATATGTGGGTGGACCGGTATTTGGGTACTGCCCTAACTTGGACAAGCATCCCACTTATTATTAACCCCTATTGCAAGCATCCGCAACTACAAAAGAAGTATTAAGCTAAACCTAACCACAGCATTAAACATATGGATCCATATAAGCCCCTAACGAAGCAACGCATAAACTAGGGTTTAAGCTTCTGTCACTCTAGCAACCCATCATATACTTATTACTTCCCCATGCCTTCCTCTAGTCCCAAATAATGGTGAAGTTTCATGTAGTCGACGTTCACATAACACCACTAGAGGAAAAGACAACATACATCTCATCAAAATATCGAACGAATACCAAATTCACATGACTACTAATAGCAAGACTTCGCCCATGTCCTCAGGAGCAAACGTAACTACTCACAAAGCATATTCATGTTAATAATCAGAGGAGTAATAATATGAATAAAGGATCTGAACATATGATCTTCCACCAAGTAAACCAATTAGCATCAACTACAAGGAGTAATCAACACTACTAGCAACCCACAGGTACCAATTTGTGGTTTTGCTACAAGATTGGATACAAGAGATGAACTAGGGTTTTGAGAGGAGGTGGTGCTGCTGAAGATGTTGATGGAGATTGACCCCCTCCCGATGAGAGGATCATTGGTCATGATTTCCCCCTCCCGGAGGGAAGTGTCCCCGGTAGAATAGCTCCGCCGGAGCCCTAGATTGATTCCGCCAAGGTTCCGCCTCATCGCGGCAGAGTTTCGTCCCGTAAGCTTGCCCACGATTTTTTTCCAGGGTAAAAGTGATGATATAGCAAAAGATGGACGCCGGAGGCTCACCAGGGGGCCCAGGAGATAGGGGGCGCGCCTATAGGGGTCGCCTGCCTCCTCGGACAGGTGTGGGCCCCGGCATATTTCTTTCGCCGAAATTCTTATTAATTCCAAAAATTTGTTTCGTGGAGTTTCGGGACTTTTGGAGCTGTGCGTAATAGGTTTCAACGTTTGCTCCTTTTCGGCCGAATTCCAGTGCCGGCATTCCCCTCTTCATGGTAAACCTTGTAAAATAAGAGAAAATAGCCATAAGTATTGAGATATAATGTGTAATAACAGCCCATAATGCAATAAATATTGATATAAAAGCATGATGCAAAATGGACGTATCACACACTGACAAGTTGGCACCACCTGCGCAGAAACCCGACATAGCTTCAATGCATGGTCAGCATTCCAATGCCTCTGCTCCTACAGCCCAAAGATCCGTCACAAGAAGACCGCCACTCAGCCGATGCAGCATAGATAAACCGTCTGCTAAGCAGTCCGTCCAAGCTTCACCATCTGCTCGGCAGTCTACCTTGCAGGCAACCAGACGTTCTGCTAGAAATGCTTCAAGTACCAAGAAGGAAGTTGCCAAAAAGGCTAGACCCGCGAACACGAGGAAGCATGGCAGGAAAGTGATGAGGAAAGAGAACGATTGCCTCTTACTTAAAGCACTCATCGCCCAGAACCAAATTAACAGCAGCTTGTTCGAATCGGGGAGTAATATTATTTCTGACGCCAAGGACGATGAAGAAGTATGTTTGTTGCTTGCTAAAAGTAAAGCAGACGTACTTCAAGCACGCTATTATGTCCATGGCCAGCCATTTCTTGTTGGCGAATACTTTGATGAGTGCAGCTCCAGTTGCCTCGAGTTACATGAATATTGCATGGATCTAATGTCAGCAGGTCATCATGGTTTGCTAGTCCACTACAACAGAGATCATTTCTGCCACGATGCTGGTTCCATTGATGTGAGTTTCAAGAACTTACATCTCTTCTTCAACTTCAACGTGCTCGACGCCACTCTTGTTAGATGCCTGATTTTGTAAGTACTTAACAAACTCTGATCAACTTCTCCATACAAGGCTATAAATGATAAACAGCTAACTGCATTTTGTTCCACTCAGGGGATTGAATGCGCAGAGAAGAAAAAGGGAGAGTGTTTATTTCATAGATCCTGAATTAGAAAATGGCACAACAATACATGGTAAGGACCTACGAGACTGGGCCGTTAACACGGTCGTCCGTCTCTTTGAAAACACGTCCAATGTAGAATCATTTCTCCGGCCATATCATGAACGGTATGTCAAGTAAACAACCACGCATACACTTATCATCTTTCAGATTTCGACATAATTCGTAAGTTCATGGCTTTCTTAATACGTAGCAATCACTGGATATTGGTATTCATTGTTCCAAACAAGAACACAGTTTACTACATCGATTCTCTCAGAGAGTCAACAAACGCTCAGGATCTGACGCATCTTCAACAATTCATGGATAGGTATTGAATTCTATGATGTTGAAATTAATTTGCATTCATATCTGGTTCAATAATTGATGTTGTCAAAATTCATCATCATTTGCAGTGTGCTCACATTGTGGAAAACTAAACCAGGGAACCTGTTCAAGAGAGAACTACCTCTACAGCACGAGATTGTTTCTCCGGTAACACACTGAAATCCGTTATTTTCGGAAAATTTATCCAACAGTCTGCAAATACCTTTCCTTACGCTAGTCAAATGTTCAAGCTTCTAAATAAACCTCGTTCTATTTTGTCCAAAGAAAAAATAATACATCTAACACCGGTTAGATCGTTCCTAACAGGACAAATACATGACTAATTTTGTACAAAAAAATTCAGTGTCCTCAGCAAGCAGGGACCAACCTTTGTGGTACTATGTTTGCAGACACCTGATCTCCATCTGCAAATCTGCTGATAGTTGTGACGATCCTCGTGAATTAGTACCAGTAAGTCTATCTTAATTAATATCTTCTACTCCACTCATATGTAACATTCTGATCTTAAAAATATTGCAGCTCATGTTAAAACTGAGGACCCCTAAACCGCTCCCGGCTCATGAATTGTTGATGGTTCGAATATTTATTATTGACTTCTTCCTGGATCACTACATCAATCTCACTGGTGATAATGAAGATTTCAGCATGCCTTCTCCTGAAACCTTGAGTAAGAGTTAGCCGCTAAACATATAATGCATGGATCCATTGTTTTCCATCTGATGAGGTCTTCGTATTTCGTACACTATGACTAATTATGTAATGCATATATGTGTGGACAAATCATTGGAATTTAGCTACCATATGTTCAATTGCAATTGTTGTGAAAATCTCATGAATGTTCTTCCTGTGGACACTATTTGTTCAATTGAATATTGTGGCGAATTTGCTTTTTGCGTGATGATTCAAAATGGGGTATTTTTGTTTATTTGTTCAACTGAATATTGTGGCCAATTTAATTTTTGCATGCCGATTCAAAATGTGATATTTTTGTTTATTTGTTCAATTGAATATTGTGGCGAATTTGCTTTTTGCATGCCGATTCAAAATGGGATATTTTTGTTTTAACCTGGCAATTGCTCCACACACGTTCAACTAAATGAGTGTGTGCGATCCACATCGGAAAGCATATGTCAATCGTAGCGGAACCCTCGGTGATACACAGTAGATCGCAAATGATTTGCAGTGCTACTACGTGTGTGTAGGGTCTCCGGAACCGTTTGTGATATCGTGTTATCGCACACGAGAACTCGGAGTAAACCGTGCCCGATGTAAAATACAATCCCAGTCGTAATTTTTTCAGAAAACGTGTGGGATCCCAAACGAAAAGCACACGTCACTCTTGCGATAACCGTCGCTGGTACCCAACAAATCACAAATGGTCTGCAACACTTGTATGTGTGCGAAGGGGCTCCTGAACCATTTGTGATAGAACATTATCGCAGATGGTAATTGTTGGCAAATGTGTGTGATGGAGTCTTGCATGGCTGACGGGTTACACAGAAAACTCGTGTGCGATGGGGCACAAATCGCACACAGTTCATATGTTGGCCTGTGTACCTTACATACTGTTTCCCAAATGGTTCATTACGACAGACTGTATGGTTTCACTACGTCATTAGAAACGTTTAATCACTGATACAACACGTGCAAAAGAATTTAGTCTGTGCTGCATCGCACACGATTATATTTTGGAAGGCCTCTGGATCACTGCTCCATATCCCCAATGGTTTCTGGGTCGTGTGGGAAGGACACCCTATCACCCACACTCACTTGGCGACGGTCCTCGCGGAAGGGGTTAAAAACTGTTTGTATAGCACCGACGCGTACTAGTGCGTGTTCTAGGTGGCGTGAATTGTGAAACTATTCCACATTGTTTTAAATGAAGGCCATACTCATAACTCAAATATTCGCCTCCACGATTAGATTGTAGAAACTTTATTTTCTTGTTACAATGATTCTCCACTTCACTATGAAATTCTTTGAACTTTTGAAATGTTTCAGACTTGTGTTTCATTAAGTAGATATACCCATATCTGCTCAAATCATCTATGAAGATCAGAAAATAATGATACCCACCGCGAGCCTCAACACTCATTGGACCGCATACATCGGTATGTATTATTCCAATACGTTAGTGGTTCGCTCCATTGTTCCGGAGAACGGAATTTTAGTCACCTTTCCCATGAGGCATGGTTCGCAAGTATCAAATGATTCATAATCAAGTGATTCCAAAAGCCCATCTACATGGAGTTTCTTCATGCGCTTTACACCGATATGACCTAAACGACAGTGCCACAAATATTTTGCACTATCATTATCAACTTTGCATCTTTTAGCATCAATATTATGGATATGTGTATCACTATGATCGAGATTCAATCAACCATTTACATTGCGTGTATGACCATAGAAGGTTTTATTCATGCAAACAGAACAACAATTATTCTCTGACTTAAATGAATAACCGTATGGCAATAAACATGATCAATCATATTCGTGCTCAACGCAAACACCAAATAACATTTATTTAGGTCCAACACTTATCCCGAAGGTAGAGGGAGTGTGCGATGGTGATCTTATCAACCTTGGAATCACTTTCAACACACATCGTCACCTCGCCCTTAACTAGTCTCTGTTCATTTTGCAACTCCTGTTTTGAGTTACTAATCTTAGTAACTAAACCGGTATCAAATACCCTAGGATTACTATGAACATTAGTAAAGTACACATCAATAACATGTATATCAAATATACCTTTGTTCACTTTGCCATCCTTCTTATCCGCCAAGTATTTGGGGTAGTTTCGCTTCCAGCGACCATTCCCTTTGCAGTAGAAGCACTCAGTTTCAGGCTTAGGTCTAGCTTCGGGCTTCTTCACAGGAGTAGCAACTTGTTTGTCATTCTTATTGAAGTTCCCTTTCTTTTCCTTTGCCCTTTTTCTTGAAACTAGTGGTCTTGTTAACCATCAACACTTGATGCTCTTTCTTGATTTCTACCTTAGCTGATTTTAGTATCGCGAAGAGCTTGGAAATCATTTTCGTCATCCCTTGCATATTATAGTTCATCACAAAGTTCTAGTAGCTTGGTGATAGTGACTAGAGAATTTGTAAATCACTATCTTATCTGGAAGATTAACTCCCACTTGATTCAAGCGATTGTAGTGCCCAGACATTCTAAGCATATGCTCACCAGCTGAGTAATTCTCCTCCATCTTGTAGGCAAAGTACTTGTCAGAGGTCTCATACCTCTTAACACGGGCATCAGTCTGAAATATCATTTTCATATCTTGGAACATCTCATATGCTCCATGGCGTTCAAAACATTTTTGAAGTCCCGGTTCTAAGCCGTAAAGCATGGTGCACTAAACTATCAAGTAGTCATCATACTGATCTTGTCAAATGTTCATAACGTCTGCATCTGCTCCTGCAATTGGTCTATCACCTAGCGGTGCATCAAGGACATAATTCTTCTGTGCAGCAAGGATAATCCTCATATCATGGACCCAGTCCGCATCATTGCTAGTATCATCTTTCAACTTAGTTTTCTCTAGGAACATATCAAAAATAATATGGGGGAGCTATACACGAGCTATTGATCTACAACATAGATATGCTAATACTATCAGGACCAAGTTCATGATAAATTAAGTTTAATTAATCATATTACTTAAGAACTCCCACTTAGATAGACATCCCTCAAGTCATCTAAGTGATCACGTGATCCATATCAACTAAACCATGTCTGGTCATATCTTCAATGGTGAACATCTCTATGTTGATCATATCTACTATATGATTCACGTTCGACCTTTTGGTCTCAAGTGTTCCGAGGCCATGTCTGTACATGCTAGGCTCGTCAATTTTAACCCGAGTATTCTGCATGTGCAAAACTGTCTTGCACCCGTTGTATATGAACGTAGAGCCTATCACACCCGATCATCACGTGGTGTCTCAGCACGAAGAACTTTTGCAATGGTGCATACTCAGGGAGAACACTTATACCTTGAAATTTAGTTAAGGGATCATCTTATAATGCTACCGCCATACTAAGCAAAATAAGATGCATAAAAGATAAACATCACATGCAATCAAAATACTCCCTCCATCCCAAAATAAGTGTCTCAACTTTGTACTAGCTCTAGTACAAATTTGTACTAAGCTCAAGACACTTATTTTGGGACGGAGGGAGTATGTGACATGATATGGCCATCATCATCTTGTGCCTTTGATCTCCATCTCCAAAGCACCGTCATGATCTCCATTGTTACCAGCTTGACACCTTGATCTCCATCGTAGCGTCGTGGTCGTCTCGCCAACTATTGCTTCTATAACTATCACTAACGCATAGTGATAAAGTAAAGCAATTATATGGCGTTTGCATTTCATACAATAAAGTGACAACCATAAGGCTCCTGCCAATTGCCGATAACTTTTACAAAACATGACCATCTCATACAACAATGTATATCACATCATGTCTTGACCATATCACATCACAACATGCCCTGCAAAAACAAGTTAGACATCCTCTACTTTGTTGTTGCAAGTTTTACGTGGCTGCTGCGGGCTTCTAGTAAGAACCGTTCTTACCTATGCATCAAAACCACAATGATTTTTCGTCAAGTGTGCAGTTTTAACCTTCAACAAGGACCGGCCGTAGTCAAATTTGATTCAACTAAAGTTGGAGAAACAGACACCCGCCAGCCACCTTTATGCAAAACAAGTTGCATGTCTATCGGTGGAACCGGTCTCATGAACATGGTCATGTAAGGTTGGTCCGGGCCGCTTCATCCAACAATACCACCGAATCAAAATAAGACGTTGGTGGTAAGCAGTATGACTATTATCACCCACAACTCTTTGTGTTCTACTCATGCATATTATCTACGCATAGACCTGGCTCGGATGCCATTGTTGGGGAACGTAGCATGCAATTACAAAAAAATTCCTACGATCACGCAAGATCTATCTAGGAGATGCATAGCAACGAGAGGGGGAGAGTGTGTCCACGTACCCTCGTAGACCGAAAGCGGAAGCGTTTGGTTAACGTGGTTGATGTAGTCGAACGTCTTCTCGATCCAACCGATCTAGTACCGAACATACGGCACCTCCGACTTCAGCACACGTTCAGCTCGATGACGTCCCTCGAACTCTTGATCCAACAGAGGGTCGAGGTATAGTTTCATCAGCACGATGGCGTGGTGACGGTGATGGTGAAGTGATCCGCGCAGGGCTTCGCCTAAGCACTACGTGAATATGACCAGAGTCGTAAACTATGGAGGGGGGCGCCGCACACGGCTAACAATGTTTGTTGTGTGTTCTAGGCACCCCCTCCCCATGTATATATAGGTGGGAGAGGGAGGGGATCAGCCTTGGGGCGCCCCAAGTAGGAGCAATCCTGCTTGGGGGCCTCCTCCAATTCGGCCTTCCCCTTTCCTTATCTCCGGAGGGGGGAAGGAAAGAGGGAAGAGGGGAAAGGAAGGGGGAATCATATTCCCTCTATTTCCTTTCCTCCTCCCCTTTTCCTTTCTCCACTTAGATCGGCCCATATGGGGGTGCACCAGCCCACAAGGGGCTGGTATGTCCCACCCTAGGCCCAATAAGGCCCATATCTTTGTCGGGGGGTGCCCGAAACCCATTCCGGTGACCCGATACGTACTTGGTACCCCCGAAACACTTCTGGTGTCCGAACACTATCGTCCTATATATGAATCTTTACCTCTCGACCATTTTGAGACTCCTCATCATGTCCATGATCTCATCTGGGACTCCGAACAACATTCGGTCACCAAATCACATAACTCATATAATACAAAATCATCATCTAACGTTAAGCGTGCGGACCCTACGGGTTCGAGAACTATGTAGACATGACCGAGACACCTCTTCGGTCAATAACCAACAGCGGAACCTGGATGCTCATATTTGTTCCCACATATTCTACGAAGATCTTTATCGGTCGTACCATAATGACAACATACGTTATTCCCTTTGTCATCGGTATGTTACTTGCCCGAGATTCAATCGTGGTATCTTAATACCTAGTTCAATCTCATTACCAGCAAGTCTCTTTACTCGTTCTGTAATGCTTCATCCCGCAACTAACTCATTAGTCACATTGCTTGCAAGGCTTATTATGATGTGCATTACCGAGAGGGCCCAGAGATACCTCTCTGATACTCGGAGTGACAAATCCTAATCTCGATCTATGCCAACCCAAAAAACACCTTCGGAGATACCTATAGAGCATTTTTATAATCACCCAGTTACGTTGTGATGTTTGATAGCACACAAGGTATTCCTGCAGTATCCAGGAGTTGCATAATCTCATAGTCAAAGGAATATGTATATGCCATGAAGAAAGCAATAGCAATAAAACTTAACGATTATTATGCTAAGCTAACGAATGGGTCTTGTCCATCACATCATTCTCCTGATGATGTGATCCCGTTCATCAAATGACAACACATGTCTATGGTTAGGAAACTTAACCATCTTTGATTAATGAGCTAGTCTAGTAGAGGCTTACTAGGGACACTGTGTTTTGTCTATGTATCCACACATGTATAAAGTTTTCGGTTAATACAATTCTAGCATGAATAATAAACATTTATCATGATATAAGGAAATATAAATAACAACTTTATTATTGCCTCTAGGGCATATTTCCTTCAGATATAATGGGCATAAGGTAACAAGTGGTAAATAGCCCAAAGTCATGTGAGAGCCAAGTAAAAGGAATGTGCGAAGTTCTTGCACGAAGGGAACAGTGGTAAGGATAATACACGGGATCCCAAATCATCGTTGCTCTCAAGAGCTCGTTTCATCAACTCATGGGATTGTGAGGTTGACGAGTATTCATGAGTACCTATACAAAACAAAGGCAAAGGGAAAATTGTGTGTGCGTGGTATATGTACACATCATCCATTATGATGCATACATGCATGTGTTGGTTAGCAAAAAATATCCAATGCTCAAAGAAATGAGATGCATGATATAGAAACATTTCATCCGTCATGATAGGTTTGTTGTTATGTATAGCATAATGGAGACTCAAATTTTGGAAGGCAGCATATGAAACACCTAGAGCATTGTGATGAATGGTATGCATATGGTGCACACAATGGGGACATTTATGCAATCTATAACCAATCTGATGGCATGGAATTTGTAATGCATCACCATATTCATGTGTAGCAGTTTTATTCATGGGATGATGCACACAATGTATGGATTCATGTGATGTGCAATCATTTTCATGGTATGGCATACAGGATGAATTGCACAAATTTTGCAAAGGTAGCATAGCAATATCACCGCAAGAGAAACGCATACCAATAACCATGACCTCGTCATCTATGCCATAAGTGCAAATGGGATTTATTTTAATGGGGCATGCATAGTTACTACGGTGAGCTTGTAATGATGTGGGAGATCTCACTCATAGCATATGACAAGTTTAAAGGATTGTCAAACATAATGTTACCAATAGAATTTTCACATGATATCCTATGGAGCATAACATCACAACTAGCCAATTCAACATGCTCATCATCATATTCATCATAAATGGGTGGCATATCGAAACAAGACATAGTATGCGATGAATCGATAAGGTTATTGATACGTCTCCAACGTATCTATAATTTTTGATTGTTCCATGTTGTTATATTATCATTCCTCGATGTTTTATATTCATTTTATAGCAACTTTATATAATTTTTTGGGACTAACCTATTGAGATAGTGCCCAGTGCCCGTTGTTGTTCTTTGCTTGTTTTTACTTCGTAGAATATCCATATCAATCGGAGTCCAAACGCAGCGAACTTTTTGGAGATTTTTTTTGGACCAGTAGACGCCTTGGGGGCCAAAAAAGCACCTGGGGGAGGCCCGTGGGGGCCACAACCCACCAGGGCGCGTCCACAGGGGTTGTAGGGCCCAAGGGGGTCTCCTCCACCACCTCTTCGCCCTATAAATTCCCAAATATTCCAGAAACCCTAGGGGAGTAGACGAAACACAATTCTAGCCACCGCAAGTTCCAGAACCACGAGATCCAGTCTAACACCATCACAGAGGGGTGCATCATCCTCATTAGTGCCTCTCTGATGATGCGTGAGTAGTCCACCATAGACCTACGGGTCCGTAGGCAGTAGCTAGATGGATTCCTCTCTCTCTTTTGATTCTCAATACAATGGTCTCTTGGAGATCTATTTGATGTAACTCTTTTTGCGGTGCGTTTGTTGGGATCCGATGAACTTTGAGTTTATGATCAGATCTATATCCATGAATATTATTTGAGTTTTATTTGCTTATATGCATGATTATTTATAGCCTCATATTTCTTCTTCAAATCTTTGGTTTAGTTAGGCAAACTAGATCGATTTTTCTTGTCATGGGAAGAGGTGCTTTGTGATGGGTTCGATCTCTTGGTGTTCTTTCACAGTGATAGAAGGGGCAGCAAGGCATGCATGTATCGTTTCTATTACGGATAACAAGATGGGGGCTATTCCTACATGAGTAGATCTCGTCTACATCATGTCATCGTTCTTATTGCATTACTCTGTTTCTCCAGGAACTTAATACACTAGATGCATGCTGGATAGCGGTCGATGTGTGGAGTAATAGTAGTAGATGCAGGCAGGAGTCGGTCTACTAATCTTGGATGTGATGCCTATATATTGATCATTGCCTTGGATATCGTCATAATTATTCAATCTTCCATCAATTGCCAATGGTAATTTGTGTACCCACCGTGTGCTATTTCTCGAGAGAAGCCACTAGTGAAATCTACGGGCCCCGGGTCTATTCTTTATCATATTTGCTTTCCGATCTATTATTTGAAACTTTTATTTTCAGATCTATTATTCCAAAAACCCAAAAAATACCTTGCTGCACTTTTTATTAATTATTTTATTTCGCATTTTATCGAGGGCTATTTATCCAATCTACACAAATTTATCTATCTTTTTACCGTGGAGGGATTGACAACCCCTCTTACGCATTGGGTTGCAAGTATTTGTTCTTTGTGTGCAGGTACCGTTTACATAGTGTTGCTTGGTTCTCCTACTAGATTGATACCTTGGTTTCACAACTGAGGAAAATACCTACCGTAGCTCTACTGCATCATCCCTTCCTCTTTGGGGAAATACCGACGCGGTTTCAAGCGACATCAATGATCAACATCATGCAAGCAATCATTTGCAAGATAGTCCATTAGTGGGACAAGTGAAGGTCCATCACCTATATTACCTTTAGAGCTCCGCTCATGTGTTGTAGGTAAGGTTGCCAAAATTGACTGTCACTGCTCTAGAGTTTGCATGTAACTAGAGGCATTGCATCCATGCATCATGTCTAGTTAAATTGAAACTTTAAATGGGGGTGTTCAAACTCTAGCACCAAATGGAATTCAACTAGGTTCAATCCAGAATCTTTTTCAATGACACAAAATGCCCTTCAAAAACATTCATAATTTAAGGAAAGGGGTGAAAACCTTATCCAGAGATTATGCACATTTTTTCATGGCATTTGTGGCCTTTGATTTAATTCATTACTTATTTGAATTGGAGCTATTAAATGCTATAAAATAAATTGTGGCTTCAATAATTCCGAAGCTTTGTGTGAGCCCCTGGAATAATTCATTTGGCACCCACAAAAAGTTTCAGCATTTACAAAGTTGATTTGGTTCAGTAACCAAATTCAAAACAAACCTGCAAAATAGAAAAACGGAACAAAATTAGAACTAGAGAGAGAACTGACCTAGCCTTACCTGGCGACCCAGCTTCGCGGCCCAGCCCACCAGGGGCACTCCCGTCTTTTTCCCCATGCCAGTGCATGAAGCAGCTCGGTGGAGAGCGCTGGCACGCGCCTGGCCACCTCCTGCTTGCTAGATCGATGCTGGAGACGGCCCCGAGCGCCACGACACCCATGGAACCCCCCTCGACCTCTCCCCATGCTTCTCCCCCTCCTTTGTCTCTCTCTGCCGCTTTCCTCGCCCGTGTTCGAGGCCACCGACGAGCACCACCGCAACCACCGCGCAAGCCTCGCCTCTCCGCTGCGTCCAGTCGCTCAGCCGACATCCGTGTCCTCTCCACGCTGACTAAAGCAAGCCGAGGAGCACCAGGTCGTCGTCTTTGAGCTCGTCACCACCGCATCTGCTCGCCGGACTTCACCGATCGGTTCGCTGTCTCCGACGGGTCCCCGAGCCCGCTGAACCGCTCTTCGACATCCCTGTGAGCTACCGCATCTCCCCCTTCTCTTTCTGCTGCTGTTTGCACACTCTGGCTAGCCCCACCACCTTGCCCGAGAACCCCTCGCCGCCGGCCATGGCACCGCCACCACCACAGCTGTTGTCGCTCACGTGCGAACCCATCAACGAGCTCTGCATGCGCCTAGGAGACGAACACCACCACTAGTTCCTCCTCTCGTGCTCTGTGGCGCCGTCTTCATCGATGCCCGAGCTTCGGCCGCCGCCTGGCTCGATGCCACCACCGCTACGGTCCACCTCGCTCCCTCCCGTGGCCACCACTGGATGCGCGCGTGCGCCAGCAATCCATAGCCGCAAACCTCGCTCGAAACCGTCGCCCGTAGCTCAATCCCGAGCGGACTCCACCGCGCCTTGAGGTCACCGCCGGCCAAACTCCGGTGTGCCGACGTGGCCGTGTAATTAGTGCCAATCACCGACAGCTAAACCACCCACAGACGCTGACAGTGGGCCCCATAGATGGTCAAAGTGTGGGTCAACACGCTATTTAACCGGAATCCGCCACTACGTCAGGTTTGACCTGGACCCGCCCTGTTGACTTGCTGAGGTCACACCAACGTCATGCTGACGCAGTTAACAATTTTCTGGATTAAAAATAATGTAGGAAATTCCAGGAAATGTTTAAAACTTCAAAAATTCATAGAAAATAAAGTATAACTCAGAATGAAATAAACTATATATGAAAAATTATCAGAAAAATCAAATGAATTTGTTTATTGCATTTTCATGCATGTTTGAACAACTTAAAGCTACTGTATATGGCAACTTGAACAAATGGCATTTGAAATGTCACATATGGCGTTTGGTTTTGAACCTTGAGTTCAAACCAACTTCATTTAACTTGTTGCTAGTTTCATTAGTTCAATCAACAACATTTTGCCATGTCACATTCATGCGTCATATTGCTGCATTGCATTGATTGTGTTCCCTATTGTTTGCTGGTGTTTGTTCTCTCTTAGTGGACGTTGTTCCGACGTTGTGATCATTGACACTGATGAAGAGCTATACTATCTTCAGAAGTGCCAGGCAAGCAACCCCCATTGAACATTCCAATACAATCCCACTCTCTCGCTCTTGCTCTCTTTTGCTGCATTAGGACAACAATGTTTCAACTATTACATGATGCGGTAGTTGAAACCCTTTCCTCTGCATGACCTATCTTTGCCACAGTAAATAGTTGAAACCCACTAGCATGAGTAGGAGTTGTTTGAGCCATGATGTGCCTACTCATTTATGCTTGCTTGCCATGCCTGCTATTGCTTAGAGTTGTGTCAGGTCTGATTCATCGGGGATGAATTGGAATGTGGTCATCTTGTCCTACTGTTGAGTTAAGTGTGTGAACACGATTTGGTAAAGGTAGCGGTGAGAGGCCATGTAGGAGTACATGGTGGGTTGTCTCATTGAAACTGTCCTCGGGAACTGAGTTCTGTGTTTGTGTTCCAAGAACAACTACTACCACACGTTGGGCCCTGAAATATGACCCCGCTCGACTTATTAACCCCCTGTCGTCTGTCTAGGAGTTGCAGGTAGTTTCTGGTGTTTGTAGTATGCTAGATGCCATGTGTAGTGCTGACCCTAGGGGTGGGCTATGATGCGGTAGGCAAGTGGCCCGGTGTACCGAGACGCCCGTTTGGTGCCTCGGGAACCCTGCACACATCGTTCGGGACCGTAGTGTAAACCTCGGTCGGACTCCCTGCGGATGGAACCTGAATAGGTGATAAACCTGGACTAGAGACTTGTGTGGTTAGTCAGGTCGTGGTCTACACCCACGTCAGCTTCCGCTTGAAGTCAGCCGAGCAAATGTCGTGTGCAGACGCTAAGTGGTGGAAACATGTGTGAAGAAGTACACCCATGTAGGGTTATAAATGATCTATTCGAATAGCCGCGTCCGTGGTAATGGACTACTGGGTTGCTTATGCAGTTTATAGACAAGTGAAAGTGGATACTCTAAAATACGCAAGATAAGCATGAGTGCTATGGATAGCCTTCTCGTAGGGAGACAGGAGTGGATCCATAGTGGTGTATTGATATCATGAATATGTGGACTCGTGTGCGCCGCCTCAAAATAGTTACCAGTAGTCATGGTACAGGATAGCCACTGAGTCAAGCTGGCTTGCTGCAGTTAAACTCCACCACCCCCTTTGTTGATACTGATGCATATGTAGCTAGTTCTGATGTAAGTCTTGCTGGGTACATTTGTACTCGCGTTTGCTTAATTTATGTTTTTGCAGAGAGACTTTAGTCTCACTAGTAGTTCCGCGTGGACCTCGACATTTAGCTTGTTACCTTAGCTATGATCTTGTACCCTTGGGAGGGTCTTGTAGATAGTCAGGCTTATCAGCCTTTTTCATTTGTAGTTGTCTGTACTCAGACATGCTATGCTTCGGTTGCTTGTATGCTCTGTATGTTGGGTCAGGTGACCCCTGTTTGTAATAAATGTTATGACTGCTCTTCTGGGCCTTTATCTATATGAGTTGTTGAGTTATGTTGTGATGCCATGTTGTATCTATGCATATCGTGCATGTTATGCGTACGTGTAACGTGTATTTGTATGTGTGGGATCCGACAATCTAGTTGTTTATTCTTGGTAGTCTCTATTATGGGGAAATGTCTCCTAGTGCTTGCACTGAGCCATGGTAGCATGCTACTACTCCAGAACACATGGGATGATCGGCATGTGTCCTTCTTTGCTCTTGTGTCTGTCCCTTCGGGGAAATGTCAGGCGGTGTTTTACTGGAGTCCTTGTAGCTTGCTATGACTCGGTTGCACATGATGTTGACCGACACATGCATTGCTGGGTCATGTATGCTTGTCCCTGTAAGTTAGTGCCACCGTAGGTTTATGACTAGTCATGTCGGCCCGGGTTCTCTGTCATATGGATGCTAGCGACACTATCATATACGTGAGCTAAAAGGCGCAAACGGTCCCGGGCCAGGTAAGGTGGCACTCGTGGGAATACGTTGTGTGAGGCCGCAAAGTGATATGATGTGTTACATGCTAGATCAGTGTGACTTAGGGTCGGGGTCCTGATAGCTTTGGTATCAGAGCCTGACTGCCCATAGGATTACCAAGCCAAACTGGTCAAAGTCGAGTCTAGAAATGCTTTAGTTATATAAGGGGATTGATTGTGGAAGGGAACGTAAGGCTCTTTTTACTCCTTTGCCTTATGTCCTTATGATCTGAGTCACCCTCATCTTTTCTACGGGGTTAAGAAACTAGGCTTTTCATCTATCTATCAGGATCACGTGTTACTAATCCATAGACTTGTAGGAATGTTGGATTCAAGCCTCGGTTCAGTTCTTACTACCTCCGTGTGTTGACAGTTGCTCTCGGAACATTGATATTGTGATGTTGAGTGGTTATGCCACCATTTTGCAGGATGTCTCAAAAACTTTTTTAAGCATTTACAGCCATTATGATGTCTGGGTCATCCCAGGTTTCTAATGCACTTGCAAATCTTTCCTCCATGTTCCTGATGTCCTTTTGGGCCAGATTAAGCACACTAACCGATGTGTTGAGGTACTCCATTGCCTCGACGTATATGTTGAAGCTATTATTATGACTCTAGGGTATCCTAGAGAACCACCCAGTAATATGGCCATGTTTTGTGTTCCCAGTGTGATGATTCTGGCCGTCATTCTCGAAAGCATCCCGTGATGCCATTTACTTAGTAAGCATTCTATTCCTGGGTTTTGAACCCGAGATTCACCCTACTCATTCATGTTGGTAGTGTTTGCTAGTTCCTTTAGGTTATTAGTAACCTTTGCGATAGTCCTCGAGGTCCGTGGTATATCTTTCTTCCAATACCATGAACCAATATGGCAGAAGTTCTTTTGAACCAAAAGATCACAACCAGAGTGCTCTTGATGAGTACTCCATTTTACATTGTGAATCTTCCAGTCCTTCCTCTTCTCCATGGGTTATCCGGAAGAAATATGTTGAACTTGTTCAACATGCTAATCCATGCATCCACAACTCAGAAAATCATATACTCCTTGAGTTGTCCATTTTCAGTTGTATTCCGGCCTTCGTCTATCAATTGATAGCCAGGAATAGTTATGTATCCATGTTCATCGGTGCCTATTATTCCTACGGTCCGTCAAACCATTCTACTTCAGAATCACTAGAAGAAACAAACTCCAGTACCCCATCCATTTCGAGGGTTGGCTTAAAGCAGTTGTATTCCGTAGATCAAAATGTCAATCCAACTTTTGTTCTGTTCTACCTTGGAGTATTACCATCTTTATGTCAAGAATGTCATGGGAATTGCAGAACCTCTTATGAATTCTTGAAGTAGTGATACTTCTCTTGAAGTAGTGATACTTCTCACCATCATCATTCATTTCTCGGTCCCGTGTTGTTGAAGACAGAATGCCGACAAGTGAACTGTGATGTGTGAAATCAATACTCCTAGCAACCGTGTTGATTGGTAGTTTATGGACGATAACTCCATTCTAGCGTGATGGTTATTGAATTTTCATTCTAAGATTGATCGTGCTACCTACTCCATTTTCCTGGTGCACTCCTCGATCGATGGGTCGGGATTTTGTCAAACCCTTGCTCTTTTGATCTTATCATCTTGCCCTGAAAAGCAAGATTGTTCTCGAGCTTAATAACATATCGGCGGTTCGTGATTTTACGAATATCTTCTCAGAAGTATTACCAGGTTGTTCCCTAACCGCTATGTTGAGCTCATGATCATGTTGGTTTTCCTCTAAACCACACACTCTCCAAGAATATGTGTTGGATACCCCTGAGCTAGTTGGTTAAGCTAAACAACAACTTGGAGAGTTGGAAGATAAAAGCTTGTCCGACTTAGTTCATCCCAAAGGGATATCTTTGTTTTGTGTGTGTGTTGAAGAAAGATGATATCTTCATTGATTGATCCTTGTGATCAATTGTTGGATCTACTGTCTTGTCAATACTTTGATTCGAGTGTGGGCTATCATAAAATCAAATCAGAACCAACGATGTTCATAATGTTGTCTTACTCATGGTTGTTTCCTCGAGCATACACCATTATATCTCTTGGTCTGACCAATGCTATCATCTGGTTCACATACTTATGGAACTCCATTTGTATGGAAACCTGGATGAATTGTCGTTGAGCCCATCGACAACATCCTTATCTTCTCCATGATTTTGTTGGACATTAAGCCAGTGTTGGAAACTTTGTAAGCATTGCCTTCGTGTTCCGTTCATGAGGCATATGTTTGATGAAAGAAGTGACTTCCTCTAATTCATGTGCATTCGATGCAAGTTGCCGCCGTGAATTTGAGAAAGTTTATTTTTGCCTCCTTTGGAATCATCCCAAGTCAGTCATGCATGTGTGAAGTATTATGTGGTTTGATAGACTGGTCATATCCATTCCATATGTATTCCCTAGCACACCAAGCCACTGATTGATTTGTTCAAGGAGAAGAAGTTCCTTCATAAGAGCTAATCATATGGCTTATGTAAGGACTTTGTTATCCGCAATGATTCCCAACCCAAACTCGGTGGTGTTTTTTCTAAGACTACTATGTGGTCATGCTTGTCTGGGATAGCGTGTTCACATGTGTGTAGCAGAACCAGCTCATGTTTTCGAGCTTACTACCATAGCCCATTTCCCGAGAATCTCGCAACGTTATCTCATCGATTTGTGTTGCAAACTTTCCTTTTCAGGCACACGGATGTCTGGAATATCCTGTCACCAATCGGATCTGAATCTCAGGCAGATATGATGGTTGGAACATTCCCAACATTTGCATTTTGTCCCCAGCTTGCACCGCCATTGTACCAATTTCCCATGGGCTGCCCTTCTTAGTAATTGCTGTTTAGGATCATCTTCAAAGCTGGTCCTACCATTTGTCCCATCCATTTCTAGTGATAAGCAAAAAAATAACCCATTGCGTTGTCTTCAACAAGGTAGTCCACATCATCCATTCTAGTTGGAGTACGCCATTCTTCCGAACTCCTTCAAACAATCAATTGTGATTTGCCCTAGGATGGTATAGAGAGTTTCAATGATCTTTATATCAAAAGTAATTCTTTTTGCCACTTAAGGGAATATCTCTACGAGTCACCTTCCCTAAGGTGCCCCACTTTGATGTTAGGGGCAAGTTAACTCCTCGCTACTTTGAAACGCATCCACCATCCTATTAAGCGTGGAGTTGTTGCCTACCAAATTGAACCTTTGTCATCTGCTTCCTTTCCTCGTTCCAGATGTGTGTTTTGAGTCTCAACTCAAGAGGTGTTCTAATGTCTCATCTCGTGAGTTCATCATGAGTTGCTCGATCTTTGAGAAGATCAATTCTTGTAGGGTTTTTCGTTCTTTTTGGTTGTCGTGTTGGATGAAGATCTCGAAAGCAAAGATGTCAAGATCAATTTGAATCAATGAATCAACATCTTCGAGAAGGGCAATTGGATCATGAAGATCGTGTTAGCTTGTGTCCTTCTGTCTTCTTACCTCACGTCTTGAATCTCGGGGACGAGATTCTTGTTTAGTTGGGGTGAGTTGTCACAGCCCTAGAGTTTGCTTGTAACTAGTGGCATTGCATCCATGCATCATGTCTAGTTAAATTTGAAACTTGAAATGGGGATGTTCAAACCCTAGCACCAAATGGAATTCAACTAGGTTCAATCCAAAATCTTTTTCAATGACACAAAATGCCCTTCAAAAATGTTCATAATTTAGGGAAAGGGGTGAAAACCTTATCCACAGATTATGCACATTTTTTCATGGCATTTGTGGCATCTGATTTAATTCATTACTTATTTGAATTGGAGCTATTAAATGCTATAAAATAAATTGTGGCCCCAATAATTCTAAAGCTTTGTGTGAGCCCCTGGAATAATTTATTTGGCACCCAAAAAAGTTTCAGCATTTACAAAGTTGATTTGGTTCAGTAAAAAAATTCAAAACAAACCTGCAAAATAGAAAAAAAAAAGAAAAAAAATTAGAACTAGAGAGAGAGAGAGAGAACTGGCCTAGCCTTACCTGGCGGCCCAGCCCACCAGGGGCACTCCCGTCTTCTTCCCCGTGTCAGCGCACGAAGCAGCTCGATGGCGGCCGCTGCAGCACGCTACCGCCACCTCCTCGCTTGCTAGCTCATTGCTGAGACAGCCCAGTGCCGGACACCCCGAATCCCCCGACCTCTCCCCGTGCTTCTCCCCCTCCCACTACTAGGGAAAACCCTAGCAGTAGCGCGTGCTTTGTGTCCACTAGTAGCGCGGGGGGCCGCGCTACTAAAAAGGCGCTACAGCTATTGCTTAGCAGTAATGCGTGCCCGCACGCAGCCATCGCTAGGACAAATAGTCTGCGCGTTTGTTCATACCACGCCATCATTAAGGTAACTACTTGCGCGTGTTTTCTCGTCCATCGCTACTAGTACTTTTTTAGTGTATTTATGCGCCATCGTACAAATATTGGTACAATACCAGCTGTTATGAGGTTTACATCATTATGTCCATAACAAAGGTGTCAAATGAAGGTGGATTAGGTTCAAGTGGAGGCAATATGTGGTGTATGTCAAAAGTATACTACTAATCCAAACTTGATCTAGTTTGGACTAGTAGTACTTTCGATGTGCACCACATGTTGCCTCCACTTGAATCTAATCCGCCAGCACAAGCTATTTAATCATCATCATAGTCATTACCACCAATAGTATTTATTTAATCAGCACTAACACTAGCTAATAATAATCATCATAGTCATTACCACCAACACTAGCTATTTTATCATCATAGTAATAGTGTAGCACATCATCATCCTCAAACTCATTTCTAGCTAGCTAATCACTCCTGCTGCTCTCTCTTAGGTAAAATAACATAAAACATGTATAGCTCTCCTCCTCGATCAAACTGGAGCATGCAGATGAACCTGTCTCCTAATCGTGGGTAGCGCATCTGCTTGCTGCCCCTAGTACTTCTTTTGCGCCCCCATCACATATTTGGTCCAGTCTTGCACTATTAAGCATCCGTCGCTAATCTTGAATGCACTAAAGTAATCAGAGGATATCTTGGCCGTGGTGATAATACTCATGGTACCTTTAGTCTCGATCCCATAAGGCACAACATTCATCGGAGTCCTGTTGAAGAACATCGACGGTAACATACTTAGCAATGAAGTTTAGCTTCAAAAATAATGTATGGAAAAGATGCACCGATGACAAATAGTAAAAATCTTACCATCCTTCCTAAATAGATGTGACCATAGTTCATTACTTAACACTATTGGTCGCACATTTTCAATACTAACATTTCTAAATGCAGAAGAAAATTTGTCTTGACAAGATCAAGATCCTCAAGCCATGAAACATAATGACCGAGCTCCTCGCAGCTTGAATTTAGCCCCGTGACGATATCACGGTCCTGCCTACCAAGCTACTGGACATGTTTGCTTGCACCAAATAAGTCGACAATACAAATTAGTTGTCAACTATTTTGAATAAACAATATCAAAGACATAAATATGGTTGAGAAACTTACATAATGGTATAATCGAGGCGTCGCACATCGACCCGGATGTCGGTATTACCTTCAATATCATCTTCCTGGACGAATATCAAAGGTGATAACCATATCGGCTCAAATGCATAAGTCTTGCATAGTGCTCGCCATGTTTTGCATCCAAAATAGGTGTAGTCGTCTGAATTGTATAACTTTGCATGGAAAATATAACCATGCTCGGTCTTCAAGGAAACTTTTTTTCCTCCATACTATGACTGAAACCTATCTTATCCAATACAAAAACTCTTGCATGGCAGGGGATACGCTAGTAGAATAGTAAAAAAATATAAGTTCAAGCAAATGAAGCAGATGTCATGCTTAATTACGAAAAAAGGCTTGTCGTTGTGACTTACTGTATCCACTTTGAAGTTCTCGTCCAGCTTGATGTTGAAGTGCCTATCATCATCTAGGAAGATTCCATCGCACAGGCCGCGCTCGTCTTCGCAGTATTTGCAAATACCGACATCTTTTTCGTCGTCAGACATTTCCTATGTTCATAGTTAAAACATTAATTGAAAATCGATCGAAGACAACTACCAAGATACTCAACACACAAATCCGAGGCACTCGATATTTCCTACATATTCTGGAACAAGTCATGCCAAAATTCACAGAAAAATCCGGCATGACCTTTGCTAAAATAGGACATATCGAAGGCTGAAATTTGCTTGAACGAAATGAATCAACACTCCAAAGAAAACATAGGCCACTCAAGGTGTAACCTGCAAACATGACCGCCACTTGGATATTGAGCAACACAAGATATACATTTCAAAATATCTTATAGGACTCAAATTAGCATGCATTCAATAAGCAAAAGTAAATCATCTCATGCGTCAGTACATCGTCGAATATTATCACTAGTACATCACGAATAGTGTCATACATATAACATCACTAATACAACTAAAACTCTAGCACACAACGGGTATCGGTGCGGGCGGTGGACACCCACAGAGAAGGCACCATCACGGGATCATAGCTCTAGTGAGATCCCCGGAGAACCTGCCAGGTATTGGAGAACGGCCTGTGCTCCAACGCAAACAAGTAGCGACGGACGTGCGCGTCCTCCTCACTGACACGGTGACGCACCACCTCCGCGGAGTCCTCGAGCCTCTGGATCGTCACTGCCCCACACGACCGCCACCAAAAAAGGTTCAGGTCAACGACAGGCTGGCTCCTTACCAACCTGCGCCCCCCGGTAGGTAGCGCCTCCAGACCACCCGGCGGAGCCAGTCCGGACATGGCCGATCTGGTCAAGCAGGTGTCGTCCTCCGCCGACTCGACGACGAGGATGCGGGATAGGCATCGTCCACGTTGAGGCGGGAAAATTTGCTTTAACTAAAAAATCACCTAATTAGTACCTAGTTCTTACTAACTAAATAGAAGAAGGTCAAATTTTACTCGTTTTATTATGCATTACACTAGTGTTTATTCATCATCTAAGAAAACATCACCTAAGAAAAAATCCCAGCCGCATATGTATCCAATTCATTTCCACCCATAGATGAACCCTAACTAATTTGATGCAACCAAAATTTGAAGAACCCTATCTAGGCAGAGGTAGGGGAGGGGAGGAGCAGCGTGCTCACCTCGAGTGCTGCTTGCAGAGAGAGGCAAAGGCGCCGAGGTCGGGCTTGGGGCTCGGGCGCACGACGGAGGCGGTGTCGAGGTCGGGCCGGGCGGCGTCCGGGCGGCGTTGAGGTCGAGGGCGGGCGGCGTTGAATCCGGGTCGGGGCGGCGAGAGGTGTCTTGGACAGCGTGGCGACCGACGGCGACGGCGGCGCCGAGAGCGGAGGAGTTCGATTTGGGGAAGTGGCCGTGGGGAAGGACGAACGCGTGGTTAAGTCGAAAGTAGCGATGCGCTTCGGAGAGCGCGCTACTGCTACATTAGCTACAGCGCGTTCTTGGATACGCGCTACTGCTACTACTTTCTTTTTTTTCCCTTTTTCATTTATTTTTCTTCACATTTTATTTTTTTCCCTTTCACCTTCTTCTATTTCTTTCATTTTCAATTACCTTTCTATTTGCTTTTCATTTAATTTTATATCCTTTAGTAGTAGCGAGTTTAGGGCAAAATGTGCTGCTACAAATAAAGTAGCATTAGCGCTGTTCCATATAGATCGCTACTACTATGTGTACCATATCGGCTAAGCCGTGAGAATTTTAGTAGTAACGTCTATGCAAAGAAGACGCGCCATCGCTACGAAGTTATCTGCAGCTGCAGTTTCATGAAGCTTTCTTCTGCTACTTAGCACCAGCCTGCTTTTTTGACCCACGCTACGGCTAAAGTTCTGTGTATAAGGTTTTCCCTAGTAGTGTCCTCTGTCTCTCTCCGCTGCTTTCCTCGCTCGCGTCCGAGGCCGCCACGAGCACCACCGCAGCCACCGCGCAAGCCTCGCCTCTCCGCTGCGTCCAGTCGCTCAGCAGACGTCCGTGTCCTCTCCACACTGACTCAAGCAAGCCGAGGAGCACCAGGTCGTCGCCTTTGAGCTCGTCACCGCCGCATCTGCTCGCTGGACTTCACCGATCGACTCGTCGTCGCCGACGGGTCCCTGAGCCCGCTGGACCGCTCTCCGACCTCCCTGTGAGCTACCGCATCTCCACCTTGCCCAAGAACCCCTCGCCGCTGACCATGGCGCCGCCGCGGCCACAGCTGCTGTCGCTCACGTCCGAACCCATCAACAAGCTCTGCACGCGCCTAGGAGACAAACACCACCACTAGTTCCTCCTCCCGTGCTCTGTGGCACCATCTTCATTGACGCCCGAGCTCTGGCCGCCGCCTGGCTCGACACCACCGCTGCTATGGCCTACCTCGCTCCCTCCCATGGCCACCACTGGATGTGCGTGTGCGCCAGCAATCCATAGCCGCAAACCTCGCTCGAAACCGTCGCCCGTAGCTCAATCCCGAGCGGACTCCGCCGCAGCTTGAGGTCGCCGCCGGCCAAACTCTGGCGTGCCGACGTGGCCGTGTAATTAGTGCCAATCACTGCCAGCTAAATCACCCACAGACACTGACAGTGGGCCCCACAATTGGTCAAAGTGTGGGTCAACATGCTATTTAACCGAAATCCGCCATTGTGTCACTAACGTGTGGACCCCACACATCAGGTTTGACCTGGACCCACCCTGTTGACTTGCTGACGTCACACCGATGTCATGCTGATGCAGTTAACAATTTTTTGGATTAAAAATAATAAAGGAAATTCAAGGAAATGTTTAAAACTTCAAAAATTCATAGAAAATAAATTATAACTCAGAATGAAATAATTATATATGAAAAATTATCAGAAAAATCCAATGAATCTGTTTATTGCACTTTCATGCATGTTTGAACAACTTAAAGCTACTGTATATGGCAACTTGAACAAATGGCATTTGAAATGTCACATATGGAGTTTGGTTTTGAACCTTGAGTTCGAACCAACTTCATTTAACTTGTTGCTAGTTGCATTAGCTCAATCAACAACATAGTGCCATGTCAAATTCATGCATCATATTGCTGCATTGCATTGATTGTGTTCCCTCTTGTTTGCCGGTGTTTGTTCCCTCTCAGTGGATGTTGTTCCGATGTTGTGATCATTGACACCGATGAAGAGTTATACTATCTTCAGAAGTGCCAGGCAAGCAACCCCCATTGAACATTCCGATACAATCCCACTCTCTCACTCTTGATCTCTTTTACTGCATTAGGACAACAACCTTTCAACTGTTACATGTTGCGGTAGTTGAACCCCTTTCCCCTGCATGACCTGTCTTTGCCACAGTAAATAGTTGAAACCCACTAGCATGAGTAGGAGTTGTTTGATCCATGATGTGCCTACTCATTTATGCTTGCTTGTCATGCCTGCTATTGCTTAGAGTTGTGTCAGGCTTGATTCATTGGGGATGAATTGGAATGTGGTCATCTTGTCCTACGGTTGAGAGCTAAGTGTGTGAACACGAATTGGTAAAGGTAGCGGTGAGAGGCCATGTAGGAGTACATGGTGGGTTGTCTCAATGAAACCATCCTCTGGAACTGAGTTCTGTGTTTGTGATCCAAGAACATCTACTACCACACGTTGGGCCCTGAAATATGACCCCGCTCGGCTTATTAACCCCCCCTCCTCTGTCCAGGAGTTGCAAGTAGTCTCTGGTGTTTGTAGTATGCTGGAGGTTGTGCGTAGCGCTGACCCTAGGGGTGGGCTATGATGCGGTAGGCAAGTGACCCAGTGTACCGAGACGCCCGTTTGGTGCCTCGGGAACCCTGCACACATCGTTCGGGGCCGGAGTGGAAACCTCGGCCGGACTCCCTGCGGATGGAACCTGAATAGGCGATAAACCTGGACTAGAGACTTGTGTGGTTAGTCAGGTCATGGTCTACACCCACGTCGGCTTTCGCTTGAAGTCTGCCGAACACATGTCGTGTGAAGACGCTAAGTGGTGGAAACATGCGTGAAGAAGTACACCCCTGCAGGGTTATAAATGATCTATTCGAATAGCCGCGTCCGCGGTAATGGACTACTGGGTTGCTTATGCAGTTCATAGACAAGTGAAAGTGGATACTCTAAAATGTGCAAGATAAGCGTGAGTGGTATGGATGGCCTTATCATAGGGAGAAGGGAGCGGGTCCATAGTGGTGTATTGGTATGGTGAATATGTGGACTCGTGGATACTCTAAAAATGTCAGTATTTTCATTTAAAATAATATACATTTGATTAAAGTAAACTAAAATATACTATAAAAAAGATCACCACTTAAAATAATAAAAAGAAAAAATTGGAAGTGTCAAACTACATATTTCAAGTCTCAAATAAAAAGAAAAAAGTAAAATTAAAGTCTCAAAGTACATATTTAAAAAATATCAGTATTTCCATTTAAAATAATATAAATTTGATAAAAGTAAACTACAATATACCATAAAAAAGATCACCACCTAAAATAATAAAAAGGAAAATTTTGGAAGTGTCAAACTACATATTTGAAGTCTCAAACTACATATTTCAAGTCTTAAACTAAAAGACAAAAATGATAATATAAGAATGTTCACGTTGAAAAAATAACAATGCTGACATGGAAACCAATGACACGCCACAACTAAACATAATAGTGTTAGCGTTCTATGTCATACCACGCCAGCACTATATTACGCCTTGTACAAATTGTTGATCCCATATACTTCTGACGCTCGCCTGTTTTCCAACGCCACCACTATGCCCATACTAATGTCGTACCAAATAAGTCAACGCTGCCACCATTTGAAAAAAATAATGCTGGCGTTGGTTGAAAATGGCGCGCCACCAACGAAAGGTGTGGCTAGCCCTTTTTCCGCTAGTGTGAGAAGGCCAAGACCACACTATTCACATGTCACGCAGTTAGTATTGGCACATCTGGGGCCTTTCGATTGCTTCGGGTTGGCGAGGGTGGATTTGAGTTTGTGGGGTGCACGAAGAGAGACTTGCAGAATTATCACCGCAACGTGTGAAGTACTTTCAATGATACAGATGCTCAAATGTTTATTGACAACCTTAGAAAGAGGAAGCAAATCAACCCATGATCTTTTTTGAGTATGTTCTTGATGATAAAATCAATTGAAATATGTGTTTTGGGCAGATGCTTTTTGTAGAAAGAATTATGCTTTATTTGGAGAAATAGTGTATTTTGACTCAACATACAACATAAATCAGTACAAGATGATTTTTTGTGCATTCACCGGAATAAACCACCACATGGGATCTGTTTTCTATGGTGTCGACTTGATCGTTGATGATAAGGAAGAGTCATACAAATGGGTGTTTCAAACATTTTTTGAAAGCTAAGGATGGGGCAGCACCAAGGCTTATAGTAACGATGAAGATGCTAGCATGAAGGCTGCCATTGATATAGTTGTGCCAAACACCATCCATAGGTTATGCATGTGGCACATAATGAGTAAGCTTCAGGAAAAGGTTGGTCCTTCACTGGGAGAGGATGAGATTTTTACAATTCTGTTAACGCATGTATATGGGGTTCTGAAAGCCCAGCTAAATTTAAGGCATAGCGGTCTTCCATGATTTCTGAATTTGGTCTTGAAGAAAACACACGGTTTTCTAGGAGATATGAAATTCCTGACTCATGGATACCAGCCTACTTAGGGGTGTGTTCTTGGATGAAACTCTGAGAACCACTTCGAGGTCAGAGAGTGCAAACTCATTCTTTAATCACTTTATTGGTTACAAGCATCCATTGGTGGAGTTTTGAATTAGGACCGGTACAACCTTGAAAGAACAACGTCAAAATGAACTCAAGGCTGGTCATGATTGCCTCAACTCCATATCTCCATTGATTACATCATGGGAGGTCGAGAAGCATGCAAGCATGCACTTCAACCATGAGGTTTTCAAAGCTTTCTCATTATGTATCGTCGTGTGGGGAGAGTCCCGCACCACCGGGTCACTATCGTGTGGGAAGAATGTCGCGCCGTCGGGTCACCGTTGTTGGGCACCAAGTTGCCGTCGCATGTGGCGGCGTTGCCATGGAGCGAGGCGGTTTGTGTGAGCGAGAATTGAATTGATTAATAAGGGGAGGGGGTTGGTTATGTGTAAAAGGGGTTAAGTGGCCAGTTAGCAATCCCACGTTTCATCTCTGCCCTTCGCTCTTGATCCAATGACCCATGCCATTAATTTTCAGATTTTCATCGAATTTCCTTTTCCCAAACAAAAGACCTGACCATCACGGCATAAACGGAACAGAAACGTAACCGAAGTGTGAGAAACGAGGGCCGGATTCTCCAACCGTATAACCGACAGCACAAGGGAGGAGAGAGAGAGAGAGACACGCCGGCGGGGCGCCGACCAATGGTGCCGGCGAGCACGGTGCTCACGCTGCTGGGCTTCTGTGCCAGCGTCCTCTTCATCGTCTTCGTGTGCTCCCGGCTCGTCTGCGCCCTCACCCGCCGCGTGCGCCGCGGCCGCCGCCCCTCGCCGCCTCTCCCCCGCTTCCCCCCCGTCGGGGTCAGAGCCGGTCACTCCCTCCACGTTCCGTTCGACCGCCAGGGACACGCCGCTGGAGGGGGAGGGGTCGACCCAGCCGCCGTAGCCGCCTTCCCCACCCGCGCCTTCTCCACCGCCGGCTGCCCCCGCGGCGAGGCGGCGGACGCCTCCGCCATGTATGTGCCCCTCGGTTCCCGTCTACCTATCGCGATTCACTTCACGCCTGCGCCATCGGTAGAACTAATCGCATTTTGGAATTAATTGTAGCGGGGATCGATAGATCGCGCACTCTTTGGTAGAATCAGATCGGTGATTGGGGGAATCCGGTGTTGCAACACTAGTGATGTTTTCTCTTGGCGTGCTCTCGGAAGATTCTTCCATGCCAAGGAACAAGTATATATTTGAGGGTTGCTATAAGTGCTAACGTATCTTGAACAAGCAGCGGTACAGCGTCACATTGATAGAAAAACTGGATGTCCTCGTGGATGTTGGTGCCTAAGTCAAACCATGCCACTTTAGTACCAGAGTTTTGACGGCTGTGTTTAACTAGATTTTTGCTACTGAACCATGGGTGACTGAGCTTGCATTGATACTGATTATAACGGGGCATCACACTAGTTCGATGTGGAGTCTGTCGCCTTAGTTCTACTAGTACTAGTTTGTTCTAGTTTAGCTAGAAGTTGGGCGCGTTCACAGCAATGTCATTTTGGCGTCTGGGGGGCGTGCCTCTATGTTCTATAATGGACATCACACAAATATGAAAGATGGGGGAACTGTTATCAAATAGGTCAAATGCTCACCCGTGCTCGATGAGAATGAAGCAGGGCTCTGAGTAATAGTTGATGCATTCTGAATTGCCATTTCTGTTATTTATTGATGCTTGTTTAGCAATTCTACCCTGATTACACAAAACCTTTATCCTGAACCATTTGCATCCTCGTTTGCAGGTGTGTCGTCTGTCTTGCAGAGTACGAAGATGACGACGTACTCCGCGTTCTTCCTTACTGTGGCCACAATTTCCACGTGGCCTGCATCGACATCTGGCTAAAGCAGCACTCGACATGTCCTGTCTGTAGAGTTTCCCTGCGGAACGACCCTGGCAGAAAGCACGCTGCGCCGCCTCTGCCAAGCACGGTGATAGTAATTCCCCCATGCTCGCCTGAAGTGTCAAGATCCGATCCATGCCGCTGCCTGTTCTCCGGCAGAGGGCATTCGCCAACTGCATCGTCACAGGTTCTTAACGAACCTGGCCAGGCGAATCAGATTCAGGTAGTATGCCATCCTTCCGAGGATCAGGGAAACAATGCGACGCCATCTGAGGTTGGCTCTCCTGTTGAGAATAACAACCAGACAGGGAAATTGAACATAGAGAGTCCTCGCGTTGTTGGCATGCTGCCATGATGTAAAGTCTAGCTAGAAGCTGCTTGAAGTTCCTTTTCCTGCAGTCTGAGCAGACCTGTAGAATCAGAAACATTTTCATGTGTGCGAGGATGGCTGTTATATGTTACAGTAGTTTTCAGAGAGTTGATGTAAATATGAGAATTCATTCAGTTTTCTTCTTAAAGCGCCACATTATTTGTTGGTCACACTCAAGCAGTTGACTGTTTATCACACTCGAGTACTCAGGCAGGTATGCACAGTTTCTTCCCGAACATCAACTGTTTTCATCTACTTGGAACTGGGATGTGCTTCATCAGACATCGCACAGTGTATGTCTAGTGAAGCATCATGTGTCCATTTTTTCGTTTCTTTTGGTAACTAAAATTTCATGACTGGTCTCACCAGGATAACATGTGAATGTCTGATAATACCCGTCAACGTTAGTAGAATTACATCTACCATTACCTGTTGATAGATTATTTATGCTGCAACAATCACTTGTAACTGTACCACTGTTATTGATGTATTTACATAAGAACAGTCAGTAGTGAAGGTAAGTGGCAACAAGCAGAAACTATTGCCCCCCATATCTGCACCACCTCATCATTCAGCACAGAAGGATCCAAAGTAAGATTTCATCTTTCAGCACAGAAGGATCTAAAGTATGATTTCACCATTCAACACAGAAGGATCCAAACTATTGCACACTTTTTTTTAAAATTTTTTTGTTGTTCTTTGTTAACTGTACTTGCACACATCACAAGTTATGATTCGGAGAAGAGTAAAATCAACTAGCAAGGGAGATGAAATTTGCCTACACTACGCACTCACATCAATGTATATCACCTGTTATGTTCATGATCATGTTGCTTGTAAACTTGCTGATCCCTTCGACTTCTTCTCATTTGAATGGAAGCAGGGAAGTACTCCCTCCGTCCCATAATATAAGATACCTTTTGACACTAAGGTAGTGTTAAAAAACGTTTTACATTATGGGACGGAGGGAGTAGCTACATGTATATGATCAATGGGCAGGGGCAGATGATAGCCCATCAGCGCGGGACTTGAAGGCCTGGAGGACGAGGGAGAACCCCGGCGCGGCGGTAGCGACCTCCTCCTCCTCTAGCCACAGCCGGCTCTCCAGCGCACTGCGCGCCCGGAGCATGACCACGGCGCTGCCGTACGGAGGCTCCCGGAACCACCAGCCGTGCAGGTCCCACATGACGTCCACCGGCGCGCCGTCCACGAACACGGTCTGGTTCCCCCTGAAGTTCAGCCGCGGCCGCCGCGCCTGCACCGCGCGCTTCCCGTCGACGCTCACCCACAGCTCTTCTTCTTCCGCGCCGCCGACGCCGCCGCCGGAGCACCCTACGCTTACCTCGTGATCCGGACCGCCCTCGGCGAACTGGACGCGCCGCGCGGTGTGCATCGCCGCCGGGTCCGGGGCAACGACGCGCTCCCTGCGCGCGAACGGGACGGTCAAAGCCGCCGCCTTGGGGATCCGGCCCTCGAACCTCTCCTCGACGAACTCGGCCGCCATGTCGCCCACGGCCAGCACGACGTCGGCGCCGGCGACGGCGACGAAGTAGTAGCCGGAGTGCGGCTCCGGGGAGGCGTCGTAGCGCGCGGCGGTGAGGTCCCAGAACACGACGAGCTGTGGCTGTGCGGCGTCGTCAAGGGAGACGGACTGCGTGCCCCTGCGCCTGCGGAGGACCACGGCGGGGTTGGAGGCGGAGGGGGAGAAGGAGAGCGTGGGGCCGAGCGGGGAGCGGGTCCAGGTGAGCCGCAGATGCAGAGGAGAGCTGTGGCCGGGCAGGAGTGCGGTGGCGCGGTAGAAAACGGTGACGGAGAGCGTGGAGGGGGAGGCGGGGGAGGTGAGGGTGGAGGAGGGGGTGGTGCAGGCGGCGACGTCGGCGACGACGCAGGAGGCGAGGTCCCGCACGGAGGACGGCAGCAGCAGCAGACTGGAGGCGCTGACCATTGTAATGAGATCTGAGGTGTGAAGAAGAGAGGTGGTGGCCAATGGTTTTCAACTCATAGCGGCGACCCGGCGGCGAGGCTCTCCTCCCGCTCCCACTCCCCGCTGGCAACTGCCGGACCCAAAAGTGGGAGAGGCGCGTTCGACTTCGATCGTGCCCATTATTTAAGTGCGTCGGAGAAGGGCGCTCAGCCGTTGGATGATGAACCGTCCGATCACACTGGCCGAGTAGGACGAGATGACGTGCCAAGTCATCTGAAAAGCTAAATGGAAGGGCAATCCATGACCCATCCGAGCCATTTTCTGTCCGTGCTCCAAAAAAACTCTTCACTTTTTTGCCGCATCAAAATGTCTACAGACATTTCCATGGTCAAAACTCCCGGTAATAGAAAAGGAGAAGAAAAGAAGTAGACTGCCCGACGAAATGACCTGACCTGACTTTGTTCTTAAAGTTGGGCGAGCACCCCGGCTGACTAGTACTAGGTGGAACTTGGTCCACTTGGATTTTGCCTTCACTACTAGCACGTTGGCCCTCGAGAGAGTGCAACAGGTGGCGGTTGCCGGTGAGTCCTACGATCATGATGGTGCCAACGGTGTCGAGTGCGTGCTATTCTCATCTGATCATCTAGCATTACTCTTTGAAGGTGATTCTTGATCAGGGAGGGGGCGTTTGGGATGAAGATTTTTGCCCCTTTTAGGTTACTTGTTTTCTTGCGAGTTTGTGGTCTGATCCTTTTGAGGAGCTCATAAAGGTTCCCAACATAATGCTACTTTGTTGGCACCCTTGTCGAGCTCTCCACTTCACAAGATCATCAAGGAAACACAATAGTCCGTAAGGATCACAACTAGTCTCAAATTCTAAATCCTGGCATATGCTTCGTTCTAGTTCTAGGGGAAAAAAAGGTGTGACAATTTGTATGTCGTCTCAAAAGAAATTTGGTGTAAGTCAATTGTTTGGGCCACCAGGGCATCTTTAGCAGATCTCCTAGACTAAAACTGCCAAAAGTGTTCTCTATGCCATTTTACTGAAAAAAATAGAGAAATCACTGTTTCGCAGCTAGTATAACCCCTAAAATTTTAGTCCCTAAATTTTTTAAAGATATAATTAAACTAATAATAGCATAATTCGATAACTTTTAGACATTAATATCATATACATACATAACATCGTACATACTACATATGTCTACTCATCGTCGCCTAAACTAAGAGCATCATCAATGCAATAGCTCCCGCCAAAAGAAGATCTGCAAATGATTAAGAACCAAATCATGACGGACACTACAAGCGCAAGGCGAAGCTTCTTACGTTTTCTTCTTTGGGCTTGCATCGACTTGATTTCGGCTTACATCTCGTTAATTTGGTCTTGCTTCTCATTGATTTGGCCTTGCTTCTTGACTTCTTGTTTGGTTCGGTCTTGCATCGCGATGATTTGGTATTGCTTCTCCCATGCATCTACCAATGCATCATCGGCTTAGGGTAGTTGACAATGGCGGCGGGATGGCGGGGGTAAGGTGGACGATGGCGACATGGCGTGGAGGTTGCGCAACCGTCTCCACACTTTACTCCAGGGTTGCTAGTTGGACCAAATATAGTCATCTGGGGATTATTTTGGAAGACAAACTTATATATTTTAGTAAAATTGGTTTTAGGGGTCTGCTAGCTAGTGCTTAACTCTCTAAAACTCACTTTTTCTCCCCAAATATAGGTTTTAGGGGATGTATTAGAGATGCCCATAGATATTCATCGCACGGTTGTGGTGTGTCTTCTACCTCGAGCCTCCTTTCTCTTCATGTCCATCTTCCTTCCAACGCGAAATCGACTTGGGCCAAAAAAAAGTTAAAGCGACTTACATACAACTATGCGAGAAGAAACAAATGTACATGCAAGGGGGCAGGCGCTTGTGTTTACAGTTAAACAATTTTTTTGCGGGATACAGTTAAATACTTGGTACATACTCCTAGCACGAAAAAAAAAGGAAGGAAAGACAAATGGTGGGATAGTTATTATCATGGAAAAAAAAGTAGTGGGATAGTTGCATGATTTGTGTGCATGTGCGTGTGTGTTCTCAAATATAAGATGTTCTAAACATTTTATGAATTAGATGTATAGACATTTTTTCGTGTGTTTGTTCATTCATTTCAGTTCACATATAGTCAATATTGAAATACCCAAAACTCCCATTTGAGTCTGGGGCATGATCAAAGGTTGGCTTGCGCTTCATGATGTTCGGCCCGATGAGTGGATTGCTCTGGACTCGGTTAAGGATTGGTGGACTCGGAATGCCACAAAGCAAACTCCGTCGAGAAGGCCGCTTATCTCGCTGATGATGCTCATCTCTTGGGAAATATGGAAGGAACGAATTGCTCGAGTTTTCCGCAACATTGCAGTCCCGGTGGGAGTGTTGGTCACTAAGATCAAAGAGGAGCGTCCGCTTTGGAGCTTTGCAGGGGCAAAATATTTGAGTAACATTATGCCGTGAGAGTGATGTGTTATATTCTGGCCTTCAGCCTTAAACTGTAAACCTTCTCTCTTAATCAATGAAAATGGCAAATCTTTTGCCTCGTTTCAAAAAAAACATCTTATTATTTATTTGACTGATTATATCTTGGATGAAAAGGAATAAAAGCATCATGAATCACGCGATGCCAAATGGTTTGATAGCACGAAACAGATCGCATATGGCTGAGCAAAGGCAATTAGTATGAAGCTTGTTCTGCTCAGGTGTCCTTTGGGGGGCATCAGGTTAATAAGCATAACCCCATGCAAGGATGACACACACACACACACACACACACACACACAAAGGTGGGCACAATTTGAGTTGCAAAAATTGTCCAGATAAAAATAACAGAAACCAAGAGCACGGTGAAACAAGTGACCAAGCCAGGGTGAACCGATCATTTGTCTCAGGCAAGGAGATAGCAAGCGTCACTCTTGATGGTCCCATGACAACATGTGTATATGAATGAATATATGATCCCAGCTGAATACTAATGCATCCTCTCTTGTTACTTTCATTCTTTTAATGCAGAGCAGGAAGTTCCAACCTCTCAATGATTGAGGACTAAGCAACGAAATTACAGCATCACACAAGGTGAGATAGACGGAAAATAAGAGTAGCAAAAGACTTTCTACCTTGTCACTTAGCCCGTATCTTTCTCCAACAAACACATGGCATGAGATGCGCCGCGCCGAAACGCAACTGCAAAACTCTGCACCAGCCCCCCATGGTCCGTCAGTTACGCCTCCAATGCTATCGGATAAATAAGAATGTTACAAGATGCGCAATCTGCATGCACTAGATTTACGGAGTCTGCTATGTTAGGTGAGAATGCAACTCACTGGCAAAGCGTAGGACTTGATCCTAGAGCACTGTGAAATGTTGGTATGGCAGATACAGCTAACTTATCAGATGGTAGATGATCAAATGATGTGAGCTTCGCAAGAGAAATCAGCATATACTATTAATTCACTTGCCACGAAGATGAATGTACAGACACCACAGGGAGATGCAAATAATATTGTGCAGCCCAAGTACAACTCTGATTAAGGGGATTGATACGAGTGCATTCCTTTATGTTTAGAGCACCAAAATCAATTATTTTTTTCAGAAATAAAACAGATAGATAGGCAGATGAAGTTTTTGCAGTGGGCAGTGTCTCTTAATCTTTGTTAAACTAGAGCAAGCCAGGAACGAAAGGTTTTTAAAATGCAGCAGGCACAAGTTGACAAAAGAGGCCTTTCGGTTTCAGACCCACTAGGAAACTGATGGACAAGATAACATTATGCAACTGGGGAGAGGATATGTATATTATTACGCTAGCCGGCAGAAGCAAGGCAGTTGCACAAGGTATGCATGCATGCATCAGGAAGGAGGAGAGCAGGTTGCTCACTTGTCCTCTTCCTTCCATGATGTGGTTGGGTGTTGGAATACTCCTAGAAGCTAGATCTAAGTTGCACCTGCTCAAGAGAATATGATTTCTATCAATATCAGGACCTCTGTTCCAACATCAGCCTACTTGGCTCTTGTTTGGCATGGAACACCTAGAAATTGAAGAATCTTTCGCGGTCTCGTTAGTCTGCAAGTGACTCATTATCACCGCTGGAGTACAGACATGTCATTTTCTGGCGATCAACACTGCCCAGCAAATTAAAAGATATGCGCTGCTCATGCGAACGATTTGATCATTAGATATCCTCCTGTGAAACCCACACATTTATAAGGACCTCAACTTAGTTGCCCAACAGCAATACAGCCCCCAGCTTCAACAGTTTTGTGCACTTGAAATACAATTAGGACCTTTTACGCAGATAGGACCTCAAACGCGACTAACCCTGCAGTCACTAAGAAAACATGGAGCCAAGACCATCACATGCATGAGCGCCTTGTGCATAGTAAGACATTATGAGCGGACCACCTCAATCTGGTTCTTTCCATATAGCACATACACGATTTCCTTGTCATGCAAAATCAGGACTTAAGCATGCATCGGTAAGCCATGATGCCTGCTGCAGAGTTGGCTAAATATATACTCCTATATGATTAGTTGGCGAAGAAAATGACATGGTAGGTATATATGCTTATGTGTACTATGACAGCATGTGCTACATGGTCCACCGCTATAAATGATGACGATGGGAACTTCACTGCTACGAATTTAATTTCCAGTCTCTAGACAACCAACAAATGGATTCTCAAAGGTATAAAATGTTTATTTTGCATACCGCAAAAATGATATGGCTCGCTGCTCTGAAATTGGCCCTGTCATCTTTATATAACCCCTCTCTGAAGAAAGTTTGCGAATGATTAAAATACTCGAAGGACAATTTTTAACATCAAACAAAGTTATATGATCCCATAAACCGAATGAATTGGCAAAATTCATGCAGCTAAGCAAGCGAAGTTGGATTTTCAACCATCTGACTGTACATTATCTGAGTTACACCATTATATTCCCCATTTTCATCTCCTAAGCCATACAGCTGAAAAATAATTTACATAGAATGCTTCTGTATTTAAGTGATTCAACTAGATATGGATCTAAGCAAAAGAAAACACAATACAATTAGTGGTAAAATAGGTATCACAGGAAAGCAAGTGGTTATAATCAACATGACTAGAAAGTGTGCAAAGACATAGAATTGCTGAGAGGCTGACCTGAAAGTCTGAAACGGGAACAAGCTACTACTCCAGCCTCATCTATCCAACATCTGTGGCCAAAGGAGACCATACACAGCTCATGTCAACCAAACACTAAAAGCGTGGTACCAACATGAATAAGGAACGCAAATTACGTGACCCCCTGCAGCTTATCGATTAGTACATATATATATATATCTTTGCCATTTATTTGCGTTATTATATGCCCCCTTCAGATCTCCTACGCATGGCGTGTAACAAACTGTGATCAGCGGTCAGCATAAACTTTACAGCTCACTGCACTGACTGAACTAACAAGACTCGGACACGGACAATCGAGCAGCAGGTGGCTGCCTATGATTCGTCGTCGACGACTTCATCAGTCTCAGCCACTGCAGAGCTAGAAGACGACCCCTCATCGAGCTTGAGCTCAACCATGCCGCCATGCGGCGTTTGTTGTGCTTTCCTCCTGCCTCTCCTGTCCCTCCACCTCACAGCACCACCTCTTGATGATCCCTCATGTGAGCTCTGGCCTATATCTCCTCCACCCTGATTAGCAGCAATAGTCTTCCCATTGACTTGACGATCAGATAACCCCCTGTGACTGTCCCATGCAGATAGCGCGAGTGGCCAGACCCAACGAACCGCGAGCAGGGAGAGGATGACATAGACCCAGAAAGAGAGCCACACACACATTGTCCATTTCAAGCTGCGCGCCACGGCCTTGAACCATGGAAGCGCCGTCTGCACGGTGATCTCTGCTCTGTACACCTGGGGCAGGTGCACTGTCATGGCTCTTGGCTGCAGAGAGACTCTGATGAGCCGTGTCCTCTTGTGGCGGCCGTGCCCTTCCCAGTACTGCAGCAGCTTCAGCGTCGCCGACTGGCTCTCGCTGCGCATGCCCAAGGCGAGCGGCACGATTGTTAGCGCGGAGTGCGCTAGCCGCACCGGAGCGCTCTTGTACCGCAGCATGTACGGCTGGGTGGCTGATGCGATGGTGCTTCCACTTGGAGTGATCGCCTCTGCTTTAATCTGAATGCGAGTTTTCAACAGATGGGAAATCAGTAGGTTGCAGATGGTGAGGTTAAATTCCAAGAGATCTGGACTGCGAATTTGGACCTGGAACACGCCAATCTGACGGTTGTGGTCGGAGTCAGGCAGCAGGAGCGACATGGACACCCTCACGGAGTGTCCCGCCGGGGGGGCGAGGGCCACGGCGGCGCTCGGCTGCGGCTCGGTGTAGTCGAAGTAGAGCGGCTGGCGCACGGTGACCGGGTCCTCGACCCAGTGCCGGATAAGGACGAAGCCGAGCAGCAGGGACGCGACTAACGCGACCGCCAGGGCCGCGAAGGTGAAGGCCGCGGCGAGCACGCCCACGGCGGCGCGCCGGGCGAGGGAGGCCGCAGCCGCAGGGACGGCGCGCAGCTCGCCCACGAGCGTCGCGCCGGGGAGGACCACGAGGGTGAGGACCGCGGAGATGACGCGCTCGCCGAGGAAGGCAACCAGCCGGACGAGCCAGCCTGCCGGGATGGCTAGGAGGAAGAGAAGGGTGTCGCCGCCAGCGGTGGGCGGTCCGGCGGCCGGCAAGAAGGGGTAGTGGTGGTGGTGGTTGTACGTGGACGGGTGGTGGGGTCCTGGATCCATCGGGGATGAGCTACAGGTTAACAGGTGTACACCAGGAGCCTAGCACCGTACGTAGGGAATGGAGTAAACTAGGCGAAGGTTCGAGGGCGCATGCAGTAGCCATGTCGAGCTGCTCGAGGATGACGAGGTACACGTGGAAGGAGGGGTCCACGTGTCGGATGCATGCCTCCATGCAGATCGATCATGGCCAACCGCTTTTGTCACCATCGACGCTATGTCACCAGTTGATAACCACCGAGTTTGGGAGCATACACATCACAACAGGAGTATATCTATACCAAATATGGTACTTCACCCCTATACAAAAATTAAATTCGAAAAAATACCAGGAAAAGTTAAAAAAAATCCGGAATCTTGAGATCTCAAACTTGGGCACCCATTCTACTCCCGCATGAAGTTTTGTAGTAAAATGCAAGGAAATGTATCTGTGATGAAGAAAATACAATTCGAACTAAAATCCATCCAAATAGTTTTTTTTATGCATAGAATTTTTTTGTCTTTTTTGCCACGGATAATTTCCTTGTATTTTTAAATGAAATTTCACACGAAAAACCCTAGATTTGTTTTCAAATTTCCAGGTATTTTTTTGAACCTCCTCTTCCTACAAATTATCCACTACACAAATAATACTGTTGAAACAATATGATAGTAACATAAATAATACTCTACTTGACAAATCTTCTTTTGGAAACTTATGCTGGATAGAGCATATATACTCCGTGGTCTTCACAAACAAAAACTAGGAAGATGCCATTTACATCCGTGTACGATATCTACAGGCTCAATTCATTTTCCTGAAGGATGATACTCCCCCCACCAAAAAATGGAAGATGTTTCTCTTTACAGAGAAAGAAATGGAAGATGTTTCTTTTTACAGCGAAAGAAATGGAAGATGTTAATTACCTCTGTACAAAAACTAATTCAGAATTCATCATTTTTTTCTGTTGATTTTGTGATGGGTACCGACCATCTGCCCAAATGGGCCGTGTAATTCGTGCATCTGACGATACCTCCTCCTTTCGGCCCATCCGGAAAATCAATCACGCTGATGCTGCCGTCGTCCAGATGGAAAGACGGCATGTAATCCATTGTTAGGTCCAGACACCTGCAGAGCAGTGCCAGGTGGATGGCAGGATGCCCGATGGCGACAACGACTCGGTCTGACTCAGCGCCATCATCATCTGGCAATTCGTTTACCAAAGCTTGCCATGCATCCTCGGACTGAGCCCACAATGTCTTAAGCTTTTGGTGTTCCATGCCGCCCATCCAACCAGACTGAACTATCTGTTCAAGGCTCTGCAGAGAAGGGGGAAATTGTTAACTTTCAGCCCCAGAAATGTGAAATATATATGTTTGGTTTTGTAAACTTTCCGACTAACAGTCTAATTTCCCTTAAGAGAAAGGTGCCAGCCAATGTGCGCATGAGATAGCTTTAACAAGAAAAGGAAGTATGTGATCAGTGCTAATAGTAGTTCTGAATTATAGATGTCGTGATTTGTGGTGCCTTCATAATGAATTCATCTCAATGACGTTTCAGCCTTTCAGGACATATAAAAGGCCTTCAAAGTAGAGCTAGTGTGATGCCGCTCATCATAAGCACAGAAACTGTAAATGGTCGAACCTTTTGCTTTGTTAGAAAGGCATCATCAATTTCGAGTCCGAACAAATTCTTCATTTCAACGTAACGAGGCACACAGTCAGCACCTAAGCAATCAGCAGCCTCTTGGACCTGCAAGTGACTCCATAAGATCAGATAGCGCAGGTGAAAATTTTGTACAAATATGATAGAAAGCAAGTAACTAAATGTTGCGGTTAGTGAAACTTATATTTACCTCACATATGGCAGTTGCAGTATCAACAGCTGCGACTTGTGGGCTACAGATAATACTGTTCACCTTCAGATCTAGAAGCAATTCCGCGGTCTTCTGAGCCTGAAAGTGTGTGACCGAATATGAGCTTAGCTGTTGTACTGGAAAAGAAATAAACTGGTGCTGTATGACACACAAAATGTGAATTACCTGTATAACACCCAGCATGTTCAGCGGTGCATAACCCACTCCGCCTAAACTACCCTGGAGTTCAAAAGGACAATATATGTCACTCAAAAGAGTACAAAAGGTGTGGTGTGCGGCTATATAGTTTTCACTGCCATAGGTGTCTAGATCATTAATCCCAGGAATTAGAAAATAAGATCCTGGTGTCTTCACGGCTTGATCCCAAGAACAAGTGCAGCTTTCTTCATGCATGCGTGCACACAAGGAAAATCCATACCTCAGAACTGCTCTGTGTAGCCCCTTGACAAACTAGAATGATCCGCTTGCTCGACTTTCTACCTGCAGAACTTTCGGCAGAAATTGGAGAGTTCGGGGTCTGTACGAAATACAAACATGAGCAAAAGATTAAACCACATTTTCATTGTTTGATTACTTCATCTCTGTTTTCTCTAGAAACATATGTGTTGTCTTATTAAAACAGTGGAAATAAGCCACCATGCTTGCTCATAAGTGCTACAAACTGACATGACAAATAACACTAATAATTCATCTATTACTTCGCAAGAAGCCCGAAAAAAGAGGACACCTCACAACAAGTCAACATTGTCAAACAATGGTATTGAGACAGATAAGTAATGCCCGGTGGTTGAAATATGTCATTAATAATAATAGCAAGAAAGTGCAGTGGAATCAACAACTTTCCTTAACATTAGTTGCATTCCTGCAACTATCTAGAAGAAGATGAAATATGCTCGGTGCATTTTTTTCTGTACTATGGATGTCTTGTTCCTTCGAACTTCACACAACATTTACAATGTTATTATGAAAACACCTAAATATCCTGCACAGTATTCTAAAGCACCTAGGTGGTATCCGCTGATGGTAAAAAGGTTGTGGCAAATCTAGCCATGCAAATGAAGCGGGCTGCCCTGCTAATTCCTCTAATCTCGAAGTTGATACAAGAGTAGAAGGTATCGTGCTAACACAAACAGGCAAGGAGTAGAAGGTTCATATTAATAGTGTGTTTCGGACTTTCAGTAAGTATGAAACTCAAGTTTCAGCACACTGCGTCAGCGGAAATTTTTTGGTTACAAAGGAAAGCAAAGTTCAGTTATGGAAACAAAGTTACACTCACCTGATTTAAGCGGTTAAGGCACACACTTGGAGGGCGTCCGCCGGGCTGTGGGGTGAAATCCAGCACACTAGCGCCACAGTTGCTTTGGAGCAGAGTCCGAAAGTACTCGGTGCCAAGTCCTAAACACAAACACACCAACTGTGAACACGCCCTAAGCATTATAACAGCCAAATCAAAATCTGGTTACACCTCACCCAGGGATGTGGCGACGAGCGCTTGGTTAACTGCATTGTGAGCAACCACAAGAACTGACTTGCCCTCGTGTGTCAGGATCCTCTCCCAGCAGCCCTGCGCTCGGTCCCAGAGCTCCCGCACTGGGTAGTGCCCATCGATGCTGCAGTCTGATGGATTCTTCTGCCACTGCTGGAACAGAGCCCCGTACTTCTCCTTCCCTTCATGCTTGAAGAGCCCCTGCAAACAAATCCAGCTCGTCAGTGTGGCATTTCCGCAAGCACCTGCCGGCTGCCAAGCATTTGCACAAACATCAAGCGAGCGAGCGAGCGAGCAGGTGCCCACCTGGAAGGAATAGAGGTCGATCTCGCGGAGGTCGTAGTCCGGGATGAGGTCCTTATCGCGGCTGTCCCAGATGATCTCCGCGGTGCGGCGGGACCGGGCGAGCGGGCTGGTGAAGCAGGCGTCGAATGAGTCGGCGAGGAGCATGAGGCGGGAGGTCTCCGCCTGGGACTCCCCCTTGGGAGTGAGCACGGAGAAGTCGGAGCTCCCCTGGATGCGTCCGTTCGCGTTCCAGGTGCTCTGCCCGTGCCGCACCAGCACCACCCGCTTCGCCTCCGCCAGCGGCGGTAGCGGCGGGCGGCTCGGGGACCTATCAAGCTCGCGCACGCTCGAGCAGCGGATGCACGAGGCAGCGCTGCCACCCGGTCGCCGGTGAGCGGTGGCCGGCGACGGCGGCGGGGTGGGAGCGAAGAGGAGCATTTGTGGGATTTTATCCGCCCCTCTGATTTGGACGGTACCCAGAAGGATGTGTGGTTTGGGTCGAGTTTCCCGCGAAGATGTTCCCGAAGAAGAACCCGTACAACGCGGATTTTAAAAATTACGCCTTCCATTCAAGAAGACGTATAGTACAACATAGACTATTTTTGTGCGTGCTGCAAAATTCTGTCAGAACATACAAGGATTTGGTGAGCACAGCAAAAACTTACATTTCGTCTTCAAAAAAAACTCATCGCAACAGTTCCTTTCAGATAATATATAGAATGCACTTCGGTTCTTACAGGAAGGGCCTTGTCGCATATTCATCATAAAATTTAAATTTAAATGTGCTACATCAAGGCAAGGGATAATAATCGACACACGAGAATTACACGGAAAAGAAGAAGGCAAAACACTTGACGCTGACAAAATTGCTCGGTGACCCCGCATAAGTAGAAAGAAATATTGCATCAGGAGTGATTCTGGTCAATTAATTGTCTTAGCAACTTAGGCACCGCCTGTCCACTGTTTGCAAGAACATCAGCCAAGGGCTTTGCATGGGCAGCATCAGTCTTAGAGACGATAACATGCACCTCCCCTGCAACCGTGTGACGAGCTGTCCTGGTGAGGATCTCAACATAATCATCAAATGAAGGAGGCAAGTCCGCGACCAACACAATCTCAAATTCCTCAACACCTGATGTTGCCAAGCTCTCACAGCCTTTCACAAGGACATTGATAAGCCCCGTGCTGCAAGTAGATACAAAGGAACATGTAAGTCGTCAATGTCACAGTGCCATAACACAGTTATTAATTAAAACAGTGGTGCAGCTAAAAAACATCTGAAAGTGAAAACACAAAGCCTGGGCAATATGGCTTCAAATTGAAAAAATTGGGGGGGGAATATTGGCTATGTTTCACATGTTCTCAGTTTGTCTTCTGAGATAGGGAATGTCACAAAAAGAAATATTGAAATGGTTCACTGTACCTGCTGCATACGGTAAAGGTGCTGCCTTGTGAGCCATCATTCACAGTGAGAATTTCCAGTTTAAGGGATGAAGAGAGTTTCTGTGCTTCATGATCATTCACGGCTACTAGCAAAACCTTTGCTGTCTTGCTAGCATGGTTTTCTAAAACATTCTCAAGAATTTCCTTAACCTGAAAATAAGTAAAAGACATTGCAGTGTCCGAGTAATCAGCAAAACGTTCGAAAGTTTAATCAACTGCAGCTGAAAACTATGAACCATGAATTCAGGACATGCATGTAAGTAGATAATTTAGTAAGAATGAACGGGACTTCTCTGTCTGCACACTCGAATTACCTTTGATGTCTTCTCCTCTTTAGTACAGAAGTTTACATGCTGTGCTACAAATGCACTTCGAGAAGTAACAGAATCATTCGTGGTAAGCTTTGTAATTCTCCCGTGTAGTAGATTTCTTGCCACTGTTGCCGCACTCTGGTCACATTGACCACTAAATATAGTTACCTGTGCATCACCTGATATGGTACCTCGAATAGAACGAAGTTCTTTGATGATATTAAGGTCCATGAAATCCTTTAGTCCATCAATGACCTGTTAGAAGAAGTTATTCTTGATGTTAGCGTAACTAGATTACTGACAATGCTAGGACTTGACAGTAAATAAAACTTGTGAGGCCACTAAGTACTGGGTTAAGGCTATACTGCTTGCTAAATGAATTGCAGAGCACATAGCTTTCAAAGTGAAATACTGACAAGCATCAGGATGATAAATAGAAGTGAACTGATATGAAATATCATCAAGAAGACACCAAAATATCAAATTTTCGCACCAGCATTGATACATTCGATATGTCAATTGCCTTTAGTGAGACCAGTTCAAGGAGCCTCTCCGGGGTAGATATAAGAAACTCGGGCTCACAGCTCTTTAATCTGATAGAGACAACAGAAAATGAATTAGCATTGTGCATACAAATGCATCCATGAGCTCTACAGTCACAAGATATTCACATTCATGATACATTGATACTGCATATGAGACTAGTGACTGACGAAAGAATACCCAGAAATCTGGTGCTCTATGGAAGCGCCAGGATGCAAGCTCACTGAATGTATTCCAAGAGCCTTCAGCGGTTTACATATTGAACGCACCTGTTCAAGCAATGAAGCAATACCAAATAAATCACTAGATCAATTAAACCTTGTTCCTGGTGGTACTACTAGACATTGCAACATCAAGAACAAGAAGGTAGAGAGAGCCGGATGTTAATACTCACTTGCACGGCCTTTTCCTGGGAAGGGACGAGGTAGAGGAGGAAGGGGCATGAGACGACCACTCCGAGCTTCTCCTTCCTGGCGACGATGTCGCAGGCCGTGGAGACGAGCCACGCCGTCTGCTCCCGGGTGGCGTACTGGTAGCTGGTGTCGAGCACGTCCGAAGGCGGGGACGCCGCGCAGGACTTCCAGAGCTCCATGCCCCAGGAGGCGGTGTCGTGGATGCCCCCGCCGTCCTCCTCAGATGCCCCCGCCCCGTCCCGGATCGCGTTGAGGCAGACCACCAGGAACTTGGACGGCCGGTCATACTCCACCCGGTCCTCCTTCTCCTTCTTCCGCACGGGTATGGCATTAGAACCGGTGGCCCGCTCCAGCTGCCGCTTCTTGGAATCCTTGCTCTTCTTCTTCTCGTGGTCGTCGTTGGTGTCGGCGGCGTCTTCGGTCTTGGGCTTCTTGCCGTGGCGCTCGTTGAAGGGGTCCTCGGGGCAAGGGAGGGAGAAGCACATGCCCTCGCAGCCGCGGCGCTTGCCGGTCTTGCGGCGGCGCTTGGAGGCGATGATGGCGGCGACGCGCGTGGAGACGGCGTTCTCGCTGCTGCGCATCCGCTTCCGGCGCACCTTCCCGCGCTTCCGCGCGAGCGCGTCGTCGCCCTTTGGCATCCCGCTCGCTTGCTCCGGCCAACCTAACACACAACGGCAGGACCGCGCCGCCGCACCCGCGCTAAAACCTAGCAAAGAACCTCCGTCTCCTCCGCTCTCGCACTAACAGGGCCGGCGAGAATGAGATTGGCCAGAACGGATGGGGGAGTTGGTAGAAGAGAAGAAACCCGCACGATGGTAAAGCCGTGCAGCCCATTTTGGGAAGGCTCGGGCCCATTCAGTTAGAAGGCCTAGCCCAACGAGCTCCTGCAGCGCCTTTGTTGGGCCGGCCCGCGATGGAAAGGCAGCTAACAGAAATCGTCAGGAAAAGAAAGAAGTATAGTTTTCACCCCCAAATCCCTCTCAATGTATCCATAACCCCCCAAAGTCAATTTTGGTATGATTTCAACGTTTTAATCAAACCTTGAGTGGTTTATTGTCACATCAGAAGTGGTTTTGCAAGGTGGTTTTCGTTTACTCTGATTACTTGGCGCTGGCGTGTCAAAGGGTCGCTCTCAGTATACACTACTCTCGCTTGAACTAGCAGCCACGGACAAAAATTCCCCAAGTTCTCTGCCATCTCGTTCGAACCCTAAATCCCAATCACGGTCGTGCTCTTGAATCTGCTCCACTCCATGACCTCATCCGCAAGCTTCTAAGCGAGCTCTTCCGCCGGCCGCACGTCATATTCCACTGGTACGGCGGCGGCGGCGGCGCAATCGCCGGTGCCATATCGGCAGGGTGCACTACAGTACGAGCCCCAAAACTTGCGCGGCTGCAGATTGGAAGCACCCCGATGGATTTCCTGGAGTGTGAAGAACCTAGGGCGCAGGTTCTACAATTGCGGAAATCAAAGGTTCTTGCTGTTCTTTTTGGAACTGATTTTTGGAACTGACAAGAAACAGTTGGTAGAATCTCGTATCTAAGTTGAAGCTCGCATGGATAAGGCTGTAGATGTGAGATGGGCATGAGGTCTTTTGTGCATGAGATGCAGTGCAAGCACGCAGCAGAACTAGAAGAACAAATGCATAGGAAATTGGAAAGATTTAGAAAGATGTGGTACCATCTTGTAATGTGCTTGGTGGTTGCTTTCTTCTTTTTTGTTATGAGATGAATTGGTACTGTAATGTGGCATGATCTTTTGAAAGATTTAGAGAGATGTGGCAGTATGTTGAGCAAGATGTGCCAGTATGTTCAGACATGTTTGTATGTGACTGTAGACCAACAAATTTTGTTCAGTACTGGCTTGCAAAGTACGAATTTTTTTGCTATCTGATTTGTTATGTGACTGTAGACCAACTGAAGGAAAATATGCTATCTTCAGTAATGGCTTACACAGTACAATCTTTTGTAATCTGACTATAGATGATCTCAAAGAAAATTTTAATATCTATTTAAGTGATAGTACAAAGAAGTGACAGTGCATGTTCAGTACTAGCTTTCATTCTTATATATGTACAGCAAGCAGCACATCTTGTGCATTTTGAGTGACAGTAAATAGTTCCAAAAAGATCATAGATCATGTACTTCACAATACACCATAATTCAGAGTACATAAATAGTTCCAAAAAGACCATAGATGTTCCTATCTTGCTGAAATAAACATCTGGATATTGGCTCTTCACATAAACTAATTTAGAGTACATGAACACAATTCAGAGTACTTGACAGCAATAGAAAAAAGCAGAAGACATCAAATGGATGGTCCTTTCTTGCTCTCTAAGGCCTTCTTGTATGCTGCCAAGTTGAACACACAATGCTTGGGAACATTGGGTTGTGAGCTGCTGCTTGTTCCCCCCTATGTGGATTTCCTCTCGCTGATATCTGGCTGTGAACCACCAACATTTGTGGATTTCCTATGCATGCTTGAGTGTTTCGCCCCGCCTGCTTGGCTTGCTCCAGCTTTTGACTTGCCCTGCTATGTGAAGATTGTGAAATATAAGATATCATGCTATAGAAATCAGGAACTCATGGTAAAACAATAAGAAAATAGTTACAAAAAATATACCATTGATTTCTTAACATTTTGCCCTGCCTGCTTGGCTAAGACATTGGGAACTCCTGCTTGTGACTTACCCTGCCTGCTTGGCTGAGAACTTGTTAAATTTTCATGAATTTGAACATGTGGTTGAGAACTTGACTGTGCAACCCGCTTTTCCTTCCTTGCATTTGCAGCCTCAACTGCTGCCTACAAAATGTTATAAAAAGTCACTTTGCCTTAATTTAATTGTGAACAATAATAGTCAGTCACTTTGCTCTAGCATTAAATCGTACCTTTGCTTTCTTAGCATTTTCTGCCTCCATTGCATCTTTGTCTTGTTTTCTTTTCCTTGCAGCATCTCTCACAATATGTGAATTGCCATGGTGCTTGCCCGCTCCATTGTTTGTGCAAGCTTTCATGTTGTGACCTGTCCTATGGCATGAACTGCATGTTATTGTCCCTCCTATCTTCCTCATCTTATTCCCCTTTGGTGCTTCTCCTTCCTCTCTTCGTCTCTCTGTCTTTGGCCTGCATGGCAAGCTAATGTACCCTGGAGGTGCAGGCTTTACTCGATCTGATCTTGGCCAACTTTCTTCCCCCTCCAACGGTTCCAAACAATGGGAATATATTTTGTTGTACACTTCAATAGAGTAGCACTTGGCAATGTAATCATCTATTTTCCTGCCAGTTTTGTAGATCGCACTTATTGCGTGACAACATGGAAGGCCAGAAAGTTGCCAATATCTGCATGAGCATGTCCATGCTTCCAAGTTCACAGTGAATTTGAACTTCTCATGTTCAAGTACCTCAAACCCCTCTTTGCCATTCCAGAGGACATCACAATTTCCTGATCTCTTAATGTTTGTTTCAGTTTTTTTGAATACATTAGGACAAATGGCCCCTTTCCATTTCTCAACTTTAGTTCTATTTTCTTGTATCCTCACCATGTTCTTCTGTCTGATCCACTCTAGCATAGAGATGCATGGGAGATACCTTGCTTCCAAGATCCAATTATTAAAGGACTCACACATGTTATTATCCACTGAGTCACAGTTGGAGCCTAGCTTCATGTATGCCCTACACCAATGCTCTGGAGCAGTATTCATCATGTCCTTTGCACCTTCAACAGTAAACTGTGCAAGTCTTGCTCTATTATAGTTGAATATAGATCTGTTGGAAGACTTAGCACACCTCCAAAACCTCTTCTGTAGATCATGATCTGGGTGCTTTTTTTCCAGTTTGCATATATGTGCCTTGCACACATCCTATGCTCTGACTTAGGGAAAATATCCTCTATAGCACCAATCAGGCCCTTCTGTTGATCTGACATAAACACCCAACCATCACCCTCATTCTTGATCTTCAAATCTTTATTGAGCTTTGCAAGGAACCAAAACCATGACTGGTAAGTCTCCTTCTCCACAATGGCCCATGCTATGGGGTACATTTGATTATTTGCATCTCTACCCAGAGCACAAAGCAGCTGACCATAACATGCACCCTTGAAAAAACATCCATCAAGACCTATGACTTGTCTACAACCAGCAAGAAACCCCTTTTGCTTGCATCAAAGCAGATGTAAAATCTTTGGAACACATGAGTGTCGTCCTTCTCATCTTGGTCCAATTTCACCGCAACGGTGCTTCTTGGGTCTGACCTTAGTAGCTCTAGTTGATAGTCAAACACCTTGGAATATTCTCCTTTCGAGGAATCCAGTAACTTTGAAAGGACCAACCTCTTAGCCCTTTTGCATTGTGCAATGGTCACATCTGCAAACATTTCAATGAGCACAGTTTTCTTTATTTCCTCCAACTTCCAACTTGGATTTGATTTTATTAGCCTACCATATCTCTTTGCAATGACAGTAGAGGTAACCAGTTTATTGTCCCTTCGAGGAATGCAGTTGTGCTCATCTATAAATGTGGAAACTTGCATCCACTTATTTCTAGATGTTTTAGATGCATATATCATCCACTTGCATCCAGGCCAAGTACAATGTGCCCTCACCTTGTTGATTTCATCTTTTGTAAAGCCTATATGCCTATGTGTTTTGATACCATAGTTTATCAATGCTTTCTTCATTTGAGTTCTCCCTCTAAAAACCATACCTAGCTGAAAGGAAGGGATTTCTGCCTTGCTATCGAATCTTTTCAATTGACTTTGTTTCCTCAACAGGCTTGTCCCTCCCTGTCCATCACTCTCATCATCATATGAGCAATCATCATCTGACTCAAACTCATCCACATCATTGCTGTTGCTTCAAGAGGCACCGTTTGAGTTGTAGAACTTCTCCTGACTGGCAACTTAGCAGGTCTACTAGTAACTGCATTAGGGGAGGATTTTGCATTAGCTTCTTCTTCTGCAGCACTAGCCATATGTGTCAATATCATCTCATCAACAACATCTGTTCCTACAAACTGCACATCAATCAATGGCATTCTTGTCCCTCTATGCCCAGAGTAAGTTTCACCAACATCAACTGTGACCAAACCTTCATAACTATATGCAGTCTCCCTCTGACATGTGTCCTCCTGCTCAAAATGCTCTTGAATTGCTTCCATAATGTGCAGGTCAGACTCACCTACATGCTCCAATTCCTCCACATAAATGTCAGCAAAATCACCATATGAAATTGCATTGTCCACCTGTGCAACTGAATCATTGTCTTGCAGAAAAAGAAGTCCATTTGACAGGTTTTACCCTGGAACCAACCAGTGCAGCTTGTAGGTATAGTTTCCTTTGCAGTGACCTCTTTCTACCTGATGCAAATCTTCGGCATATAAACACAATTCTGCATAACTTAGCATGTCTCTTGGAATAAACGTCTCTGCTTGTATCTCTCCTGGGTAATCAACTTGTCCATCCTTCCTCACAAAATAGCCGAAGTAATGAAATCTCACATACATGTAATCAAGTGGATTGGGCGGATCCAAAGAAGCTGCAAATTCAGAGAAATTTCTGGTTAGCTGTATAGTCCAAATATTCAGTCAAAATATAGAGCAAATAACTGACAGATTCCAAATATTCAGACCATCTTTCCTCTCAACTACAAAGTTAAATGCAGATTCGACGTGCAAGTAACTAACAAAGTGCAAATATTCAGTTACATACAAAGTTAACATTTCTTCAGTCAAATGAAGATTTAACGCACTCCACATGATCAACCAAAATTCAGTATAAATCAGAGTTACCACTATCACCTAACCAAAATGCAGTCAAAATCGCTATGCTCAGTTATTTCAACCCAATCATCAATGAATATATATAAAAGAACCTACTTTCTTCCAAAAACATCTGGCGATCATCCACAAAATAGAGCCTTTTTTCATATATAAGAACAACATCAGGAACAACCACACATGTTGCCACGAAGCAGGAAGAACAGCTTGATGGACGAACATACCTGCGGCCATAGCTTCAATCCAATGGAGATGGAGTCGCCACGGTCGACGACGGCGCCCCAACCGCCGTCGACGGCGGCGTAGCCCTAAAACTTGATGGGCGCCGTACGCTTGCTTTATCCCATGTGAAATCGACGGCCAGGGGCCAATGATTGACGGCGGCGGTCTACGGCGGCGGTCGACAGCGGCCGTTGACGGAGAAGGTGTTGGGGGTGTGGCGGCGGCAGCGACGATGGTGGTTGTGGTGCTTCTGCTTTGGGCGAACAGGGGAACAAGGCGAACCAGGGAACACTAGAACTTAACCGCTCGACCAACTGCCACGTCACCAACACATATGCGCCAAATCACAAGGCCCTCTCCACCTCTGTTTCGGGGCTTCGCGGTGCGGGCCGTTGGCCTCGGCGGGAGCGTGTGGGGTCGCTCTGCTCAAGGCAGCGCGGCAAGATGGCGGCGCGGCATGTCGACGGCGCGGCGCAAGCGCGCAGGTCGCGACGCGGGTTGTTCTGGCGCGCAGGTCGTGGCGCGGACGTGAGCGGATCTGGCGCCTGGAGGGTTCACGGTGGGCGGGGCGTCTGCGCCTGGCCTGGAGGGCGCGCTGTGGTGCGGCTCGGCTGCGCATGGAGGTGCAGCACGGGCGTGGGAGGTCTGGGCGGCCCAGATCTGGCAAGCGCAGCGGCACCGGCTTGGGTGTCGCGGCCCCCTCTCCCTTCCCCTGACGGGATCTGGCACGCGGAGCTTCTGGTGGCTCTAGCGGCAGCCCTGTTCTGCGGAGGTGGCGGTGGTGGGTTGCTTCGTCCGGTGGCCGGCGCCCTTGGGGTGCTCATGGCAGGGTGTGCGGCGGCTGTCCCCGAAGCCTTGCGCGGGACGCAGCAGGATGGAGGATGCTGGTGGTGCATCGACTCTGGCGGTGGCGGCGGCGGCGCTGCGAGGCCTGGCCAGGAAGGGACTTGGCGGGCAGCGGGCGTTCGGCTGCTGCCGTGTGAGGCGTGCGGCGATGCCTTGGCGGTGTGGGTGCCGGAGTGTGGTCGGAGGTGCGGGTTCTGATCCATTCTGGTGGCAGTCCCCTGGCGCGGGTGAAGGCCACTGTGGCGGATCTGGCTGTGCACCACTCGGTGGTTGCTGCGGTTCCTAGTCGAGGTTGAAGGCGATGGCTTTAGGCGTGTTCCCTCGACAGTGAGGGGGGCTTCGATGGCAAGTTGCTGCGGTGACGGTGGTGTGAGGCATCTGATCGGGACTGGCCGGGATCTTTGGGACGTGGAGGTGTGCGGTGCTACGGATGAAAATCTTGTTCGGTTGTGGCCGGACCGGCGTTGATGGCACCTACGGGTGTCATTCACCTTCCTGGAGGCTTCGCCGAGTGCAACGCCATCTTCCTCGCGACCTTGTTTCGGCAGCTGTCTCCGGGGCGAAAGCCTTGATTCGTAGAATCGGCATGATGGCAACGTCCTTGAGGTTGTTACTCTGTTGGGAGCATTGTGCTCGGAGACTCGAGGTCCCATGATGCGCTCCTCCGGCGTTCACCGCTGCCCAGATCTTTCTCCTTCGGCGCCATGTACGGCCGTCGCCGGCTTATCCAAGGAAGCTGGAGTTGCTGTTCTTCGGAGGTCTTCAGCGTCGGCCGAGACGCGACAAGGGGTTCGGTGTAGGGCACGCATTTTGTGTCGTAGTTGTGTTGTGGTGGGTTTGGTTGTCCTTGTACGATCCGGGTGTGGAGTGGGTCGCCTTCATTGTTCGCAACGACTGGTTGACGTTGTTGTATGTCTTATTTCTCTTCTTCTATAAAGCTAAGGTACGCAATTTGCGTACCCTCGAAAAAAAAACAATCCAAATTGCAAAACCGCTTCTGATGTGACACTAAACTATTCAGGGTTTGATTTAAACGGTTTTGACATTTTCAGGGTTAAAATCATACCAAAATTGACTTTGGGGGGTTATGGATACATTGAGAGGGATTTGGGGGTGAAAACTATACTTCTTTCTCAGGAAAACGCAAAAAAGGAGGCTGCTTTAGGAATCAAACTCGCACCACTATAGAAGGCAAGGCTTGTTCGAACTTAGCTGACCACCATACCGATTGGCCACTTGTGATTTTTAATGGCGCTAAGAGTACGTGAACTAGTATGGTCGTGCTGCTTATTTATCATTTAGTTTATTTATTTACTTTTATAAAATCGTGAATTTAAAAATGTTCATCGATTTTGAGACAAAATTCACAAAGTACAAAAAAGTTAATTGATTTGAGAAATAGTTCATCATTTTAAAAGAAAAGTTCACAAACTTAAAAATTTCACTGGTTTTTGAAAAACCTTTATGAAAAAGTTTAAAAAGTTCACCATTTTCGGAAAAAAGTTCATCGGTTTTGAGAAAAAATTAATCATTTTAAATAAAAGTTCACAAACTTAAAAAAGTTCACTGATTTTGGAAAACCTTTATGAAAAAGTTTAAAAAGTTCACAATTTTGGAAAAAAAAAGTTCATCGGTTTTGAAAGAAGTTCATCGATTTTGACAAAAAGTCACCGAGTTTGAATAAATAGTTCATCAATTTTGAAAAAAGTTCACAAATTTGAAGGAAAAATTCATTAATCTTGAAAAATGTTCATCGGATTTGGAAAAAGTTCATCGAATTTGAATTTTTTCATCAAATTTGGAAAAAGTTCAATGAGTTAGAAAAAAGTTCATTGAATTTGAAAAAAGTTCATCAATTTTTAAAAAATGTGGATGGATTTGAAAACAAATCACTGAACGAGGAAGATGGGAAAAAAACAGAAAAAAGAAAAAAAAACTAAAAACAAAAGAAACAAAATGAAAAGATGTTAAGGTCAATGAGTGGTGCAACTTAGCGCAACATGTTCCTGTGGCGGGGTGGTTACTTGAGTGCGCTGTGAAGTAGGAAGTCCTTGGTTTGGCTCCCGGTTGTCATGTAATTTTTGTTCTTTGGTAACTCGATCGAAAGATAGGCTAAGCGAGCGAATGGGCCGAGCCCAGCTAAATCGGCTGTAGGCGCCGGTTTGCGGAAACAGGCTATAAACGGCACCTGCAGCGCCAAATAGGAAATGCCACTCAACTGTTGACCCTAGAAAAACGAGACGCAACTGTTGGGAAACCACGCCCATCACATCAGTGGGACTAGGGCTGGAAAAAAGCTTGAAGCTCGCGAGCTAAACAAGTAGCTCGTGACTCGGTTCGGATCGACTCGAACTCGAAGAATAACGAGTCGAGCCAAGCTTTATTTTAAGATCGTTTATTGACCAAGTTAAATGAGCTGAGTTCACGGTACTCGTATAACTCGTTAGGCTTGGTATAAAAATCAACCAACCAACACCAACTTGCATCCCAGGCCATTCGCATAGGCACAACACAAGGCCCATCCACATAACACTAGGCTCAACCACCTAGAAGACATACAACACGTTTCCTTTCCTTCCATCCTTAGCGAAATAGCGAGAAACCAGTCTACCGATTCCCCTCCCGTCTCCTTTGTTTCTGAACCGTGAGTTCGCGACACTGGTAATGTCGCGTAAGCCCACCTCTCGGTCATGTACATGTTACTAACTTGCTGATTATTATGATCATGTACCATTGTATGTGGAATTATGGTCATCTATATGTAACTGACTTGCTAACATGTTGATGGTACTGACAATTGTAAGTTAAGCTACTTAGAATTGTTTGTGAACATCATACATGCTTAATATGTACATGTTACATTCCCAGTTACTAACTTTTTATCATATTCATAAGGTTTTATGTTCATACCTATAACAAGCTAAATGAGCTAGCTCGCGAGTTATACTAGTCGAGCTAATCTTGGATTTGAGCTCGTTATAGTAACGAGTCGAGTCGAGCTAGCTCGTTAACGAAATGAGCTCTAGCGAGTCGAGCCGAGTTGGCTCGACTTAGCTCAAATTCCAGCCCTAACTGGGACACTGATGTCTTGAGGAGAAACTGTATATTTTTATGGTAATACGTGTCTCATTCATATTATAAAGATCAAAGTACAAGTCAGGTAAGGACGGACATGACAAAAATGAAAAGATAGCATAACATCTTTAAGCTTGACACCAACGGTGGTCACCTACCTTCGGCACCACCACAACAGCCACTAAAGAAAAGAATGACGGATCACCTTCCTACCCGAGCTCGACGTGGCTCCATCGCTGATATGTAGCTTTGCGGACCTCCAAGGTGGCTCACCAAAAGTGAAGCCCTTTCCATTGAATGAATCAGACCGGGGCAACACCCCGGACACGCCATCAAACTCCAGATCTGGCACCCCACCACGACTAAGACGCCGAAGGAGGAAACCATACCTGGCATCCACGAACCATGAATCTAGCACTATGTTCCTTCTTCTAGATGTCGTCGATGCGAACAACAATCTGCATCCGCTCATGGACTACCTCCCAAACTTCGTGCCGACACTGGAGAAAACATCGTCGCAACAGCTGAGGGACTCCTGGATTAAGGGGTCCTCGGACGGCCGGACTATGTGACGTGGGCCGGACTGATGGGCTATGAAGATACAAGATAGAAGACTTCTTCTATTCGGATGGGACTCTCATTTGCGTGGAAGGCAAGCTTGGCGCCCGGATATGAAGATTTCTTTCTCTGTAACCGACTTTGTACAACCCTAGTCCCCTCCGATGTCTATATAAACTGGAGGGCTTAGTCCGTAGAGGTAATCATAATCATACAGGCTAGACTTCTAGGGTTTTAGCCATCACGATCTCATGGTAGATCAACTCTTGTAATACTCATATTCATCAAGATCAATCAAGCAGGAAGTAGGGTATTACCTCCATAGAGAGGGCCCGAACCTGGGTAAACATCGTGTCCCCCGCCTCCTGTTACCATCAACCTTAGACGCACAGTTCGGGACCCCCTACCCGAGATCCGCCGGTTTTGACACCGACATTGGTGCTTTCATTGAGAGTTCCGGTGCGTCGTCACCAAAAGGTTCGATGGCTCCATCAATCATCTATAACAATGCAGTCCAGGGGAAGGTTTTTCTCCCCGGACAGATCTTCTTATTTGGCGGCTTCGCACTGTGGGCCAACTCGCTTGGCCATCTAGAGCAAATCGACAGCTACGCCCTTGGCCATCAGGTCGGGTTTGGAAGCTTGAATTATGTTGCCGATATCCGCGGAGACTTGATCTTCGACGGATTTGAGCCCATGGCAGCCACTCCCTGCCACCATGATGAACGTGACCTAAATCTGTCATCAGACCGTGCCCAGGAGATAGTGCCTGTAATTGCTCTGGCCCTGGATCCGGAGCAGATTGCGCCGTGCGAGGACGGGAAGCTCAACCCCGCCGCGGAAGCCGCAGACTCAGTGGTGTTAGAGCCGCACACAGATCCAACCTCGAGCGGGGCCTGTGTCACCGGAACCTCGGATTCGTCTCCGGCCATAGGTTCCGAACCGCGTGCATCCGCGCCCATCGAACCTAATCAGGCGCCGATCGTTGAATTCAGCTCCGCGGACATCTTCCGGCACTCACCTTTAGGCGATGTGCTAAACTCATTAAAAACCATCTCCTTATCAAGGGACTCTCAGCCGAACTATATCCGGTTTGGATTGGAAGCTGATGACGGAGAATTCCGCATCCCACCCACCACCCACTTCATAGCCACTATCGAAGACTTAACCGACATGCTTGATTACGGCTCCGAAGACATCGATGGTATGGACGACGATGCCGGAGAGGAGCAGGCACAAAAACCACCGCTTACAGGGCGCTTGACAGCCACCTCCTCGTATGACGTATACATGGTGGATACACCCAAAGAGAACAACGACGACAATGAAAAGGATCCAGTCGAGGATAAGCCTCCTGAGATACAGCCAAAGCGCCGACATCAGCGGCGCCGCTCTAAACCATGCCGTGGAAAAAACGGCATGATGCTGAAGACAACGAAGACCCCGTTGAGCCAACTTCCGAACAGGATGAACGGGAAGATGGGCGAGTCAGCCCCAATGAACAGGCCGTTAACGAGGACTTGGAGGACAGTAATTATCTTCCACCCTTCGAGGATGAGGCAAGCCTTGGCGACAAAGACTTTATCATGCCTGAGGAACCCGTCAATCAGGAGCGCTTAAAGCGCCGGCTAATAGCCACTACAAGGAGCCTGAAAAAGAAGCAGCAGCGGCTTCAAGCTAATCAAGATCTACTCAATGACAAATGGACTAATGTCCTGGCAGCCGAGGAATACGGCCTCGAGCGCCCAACCAAAAGTTACCCAAAATGCAAATTGTTACCCCAATTCGATGACGAGGCGCTGGAGCCCGTCCTACCAGCGCATAATGCGGCTGACCGACCACCCCGTGGTCGAGACAAAGTGGGAACTCAAGCCGAACACTAGCCCGCAGTACCTCGCCGTAAAAACAAAGACACAACAGCTCAGGGATACACATATGACCTGCGGCATGACCTGGAAAACAGAGCAGGTCAGACCAGATCGATCTACGGATTGCGGGGGCGTGCCCTGATGCGTGACGATGGCCATCCGGTTGGACGTGACAAACATAACCACGCCCGGGCCGAAAACCGCAGACGAACTCCATCCGAGCTATGTCACGACATGGACCGACATAGAGGCGCCGCACACCCCCTTTGCTTCACTGATGAAGTAATAGAACACGAATTCCCATAAGGGTTTAAACCCATGAATATCGAATCATATGATGGAACAACAGACCCCACAGTATGGATTGAAGATTTCATCCTCCATATCCACATGGCCCACGGTGATGACCTCCACGCCATCAAATACCTCCCACTAAAACTAAAGGAGCAAGCGCGGCACTGGCTGGATAGCCTCCCTGAGAACTCCATCGGCAGCTGGGAAGACTTGGAAGACGCCTTCCGCAATAACTTCCAAGGTATATATGTTCGGCCTCTGGACGCCGATGACCTAAGTCACATCATCCAGCAGCCCGGGGAGTCTACCAGGAAGTTTTGGACTAGGTTCTTAATCAAAAAGGAACCAAATTGTCGATTGTCCGGACGTCGAAGCCCTCGCGGCCTTTAAACATAGCGTCCAAGATGAGTGGCTCGCCCGCCACCTCGGTCAAGAAAACCAAGATCCATGACCGCCCTTACCACTCTGATGACCCGTTTTTGCGCGGGAGAAGACAGCTGGCTCGCTCGTAGAAGCAACAACACCGTTGATCCGGGTACTTCTGAAGTTTGAGACGGCAACAAGAAGCCACGACACAATAAACACAACCGTCACAATAACAATGAAGGAACGCAAGACACGGCGGTCAATGCCGGATTCAGTGGTTCCAAACCCGGTCAACGGAAAAAGGCATTCAAAGCAAACAGAGACGGACCATCCAATTTAGACAAGATACTGGATCGGCCCTGCCAGATTCATGGCACCCCCGTTAAACCAGCCAATCACACCAACAGGAGCTGTTGGGTTTTTAAACAAGTCGACAAGATTAATGCCGAACACAAGGTGAAGGGGCCGCCCAGTGACAGCGATGACGAAGAGACTCGCCAACCAAACACCAGGGATCAGAAGCAATTCCTCCCCCCCGAAGTAAAGACAGTGAACATGGTATACGTGACACACATCCCTATAGGGGACTGCAAGCGCGCGCTACGGGACGCGGACGCCATGGAGCCAGCCTCCCCAAAATTAAGCCAATGGGCGGACCGCCTGATCACTTTTGATCGCAAGGACCACCTAGCCAATATCCTTCACGAAGGTCTGGCAGCTCTCATCCTCGATCCAATTATCAATGGGTTCCATCCCACTAAAGTCCTTATGGGCAGCGGCAGTAGCCTTAATCTACTCTACCAAGACACTGTCCACAAAATGGGCATTGATCCTTCAAGAATCAGGCCCACCGCAACTACCTTCAAGGGAACAATATTCGACATAGAAGCTCACTGCACGGGCTCGATTACATTGGAAGTCATTTTCGGCTCGCCGAACAACTTCCTTCGATATTGTCTCGCTCCGCAGTAGCTGCCATGCACTACTCGGGCGCACCGCTTTTGCTCGCTTTAATGCGGTCCCACATTACACCTATCTCCAACTTAAGATGCCCGATCCACGCGACACCATCACGATAAATGGAAATGCGGAATGCTCCCTCCGTACAGAGGAGCATACTACGGCTTCTGTGGCCGAGTACAAAGCGGCCTTATCAAGCCACACATTTCGTCGGCCATCGAGCCGCCGGTCTCCATTAGACATGACCAATCAATCTCAGAGCTGGATTAGCAATTCGGCCTCCGCCGTCCGCCCCATATAGCCGCGAAGTCTATCCCACTTATACACTTAAAATACCCTGGTCACCGGCGGAGGCACAATGCGGACAGACCTATAACACTACCCGCACTCTCATAGTATTTTTCTTTTTCTAACCATTTTTTATCTTTTACCACAGGTGACTATATTTGATGTGAAGTCATTTAACCAAGGCAAGGCAGCACAGACGTGCGACAGGAGGTCCAAATGTTTTCTGCACTCTTTATTTCAAACCTGTAAAGTGCCCTTTTTCTCAGCTTTCGACCCCCAGCATGTCAAATAGCCTTGGTAGTAGTGTTATAATCTGTAAAGATCGCGCTTGACATATCATTCAGATGCTAGTCAACATAACCCATATTCAGTATTCGCTTTTCTCAAAGAACTGAATTTTGCTTCTGTGGTTATTTCATGCACGCACCTCGGCATATATTGCCAGGGGCTCGATATGGCAACATATGAGTTGCCGACAAGTCCGAACAACTTTATAGCACACTTCAGCATCACGAGTTTGGCCCTATATGCATCAGCTCCGAATCATGTCTTTGGTCAATAGTTGGGTTGCCCGGCTCCTGTGCTTACTACCTTACGTTCCACTCTATCGGCTAGGGTAGTAAAGGGAGAACTACTGCGATTGTGTCCTGGTTTGTCCGGATGAGCACCTCAGTAGAGAAAGCCAAAAACTGACTATCATGATGCGGCGAGAGCTGGTCAACCACTCGATGACTTAGAATCTTCGCGATTACTTTCGTATTACATGAAGGACCGTTCTCCTGGTCACGTATGTAAACGCACCATATTCGAATAACCGCGTACATACCAGGGGCTATATCGTAGACCCACCGTCAAACTCCTATGGCTAAGTGCAAGTGTTAAAGCCCTATAGTTTGGCTGCCTGGTTCGCCGCATTGACACCTCCTTAATGGACCAAGATGTTGGGTCAAGAGTGATCAAGTGCTTTTACGAACACCCCTGCGTTATATGCGAGGAGGGCGAAGCCGACGACTGGTAAACTGATAGATTATACAAAAAACGGTCACACAGGAGGCACCAAAAACTTTTTAGGCAAAAGTATAAAAACATAGCCCTAATATATCATAATATTGTTTTTACAATTTTGGTACATTTCACTCGAACATAATATCTTTCGAGCACTGACCCTCTATCAAGCGGGCACCCTCTAGGACATCCTCCAAATAATGCTCTGGCGTGTGATGGTCCTTGCCCTTGGGTGGACTTTTCACTGCAATATCGGTGGCCTTCATCTTCGCCCAGTATGTCTTGACGCAGGCAAAGGCCATCCGTGCACCTTCTATGCACGTTGACCGCTTAACAGCGTCGATACGCGACGCCGCATCAACAAGTCGCTGCACCAAACCGAAATAACTATTCGGAATTGGCTCAGTCAGCCACAGCCGGACCACGATGTCCTTCATGGCAGATCCGGATATCTTGTGGAGCTCGGCCCACTGGGCCAGCTATTCGTTCAGCAATAGCGGATGCTTTGGCATTGCTGAATTGAGACCAGAAAAGCTTTTCCGTCGCATATCCTTCTTGCGCTCGGAAAAACTGCGTCGCATTGGAGACACTCTTCGGCAAGTCCAAAAATGCGTCTAGAGAACTCCACATTTGATTAAGCGGGGCATACTTCGGATCGCCGAATTTAGTTTGTAAAAAGAAGGGCTTACCAGCCGCGATCTCCCCAGCTTGTCGGATCTCCTCCCGAGCCGCTCTAGACTTGGACCGTGCTTCCCTTGCCTCTTGTAAGGCCTTGTCAAGATCAGCCGCTCTAGTTTTGTTATCTTTCTCAAGAAATTTGCATCAGCTAGTGGCATCCTTTAGCTCAAGCGCCATAGTAGATATTCTCTCCTCGCACTGGCGTCGAGCAGCCTGTTCGGCCTTTAATTCAGCAGCTACCTTTTTGGCAGCCGCATTACTCATCTTGGCTTGCTCCTTGGCCCGGGCAAGCTCAGCCCGAAGGGTCTCAACTGCGGCGGCACTATCTGCAGTTATGCATGTCTCAGTATACAATTCTCAGCGTCATGCTCATATTATAGTACTTGCATATACTGACTGCCCCAAAAACATACCTTGCACCTCGTCGAGGCGCCTGTTAATAAGCATGATGTCATCATCTGCCACATCAAGTTTCTGCTTCAGATCTGCAACCTCTGTAGCTTGGGCGGTCGCCAAGGATGTAACAACCTGTGTTCCAATTAGTCAGATTATTTCTTGGGCATATCTTTCTTGATCCACTGATCGCCTCCCTTTGGACGCCAACCAGAGTCTCAGGGGCTACTATCTATACACAGGTGAAGGAAATATGCCCTAGAGGCAATAATAAAGTTATTATTTATTTCCTCATATCATGATAAATGTTTATTATTCATGCTAGAATTGTATTAACCGGAAACATAATACATGTGTGAATACATAGACAAACTTAACGTCACTAGTATGCCTCTACTTGACTAGCTCATTAATCAAAGATGGTTGTGTTTCCTAACCATAGACATGTGTTGTCATTTGATTAACGGGATCACATCATTAGAACAATGATATGATTGACTTGACCCATTCCGTTAGCTTAGCATTTGATCGTTTAGTATGTTGCTATTGCTTTCTTCATGACTTATACAAAGTTCCTACAACTATGAGATTATGCAACTCCCGTTTACCGCAGGAACACTTTGTGTGCTACCAAACGTCACAACGTAACTGGGTGATTATAAAGGAGCTCTATAGGTGTCTCCAAAGGTACATGTTGAGTTGGCATATTTCGAGATTAGGTTTTGTCACTCCGATTGTCGGAGAGGTATCTCTGGGCCCTCTCGGTAATGCACATCACTATAAGCCTTGCAAGCAATGTAGATAATGAGTTATTTACGGAATGATGCATTACGTAATGAGTAAAGAGACTTGCCAGTAACGAGATTGAACTAGGTATTGGATACCGACGATCGAATCTCGGGCAAGTACCATACCGATGACAAAGGGAACAATGTATGTTGTTATACGGTTTGACCGATAAAGATCTTCGTAGAATATGTAGGAGACAATATGAGCATCCAGGTTCCGCTATTGGTTATTGACCGGAAACAGTTCTAGGTCATGTCTACATAGTTCTCGAACCCGTAGGATCCGCACGCTTAACGTTACAATGACAGTTTTATTATGAGTTTATAAGTTTTGATGTACCAAAGGTTGTTCGGAGTCCCGGATGTGATCACGGACATGACGAGGAGTCTCTAAATGGTCGAGACATAAAGATTGATATATTGGAAGCCTATATTTGGATATCGGAATCGTTCCGGGTGAAATCGGGATTTTACCGGAGTACCGGGGGGTTACCGGACCCCCCGGGGCTTAATGGGCCTACATGGGCCCTAGTGGAGAGGAAGAGAGGAGGCAAGGGGCTGGCCACACCCCCTCCCCTCTAGTCCGAATAGGACAAGGAGGGGAGCTCCTATATCTGCCGCTTCTGGCGGCTAACCCACTGGCGCCCATTGCAGTCTCTGTCTGGGCCGCCCACTAACGTCAACGCCAAATGAAAAAAATTAATCGAAAGCTGTTCCAGCTGGGAATCGAACTCCAACCAGTGGATTCCCACACCTGCTCGACTAACCACTACGGCTACCTGCTACTAGTGATCACAAGCACCTCGAAAAGTCTTAAGGACAATAGTGGCAGCGCGGTTCCAAAACAGTTCACAAATCAAAACAGAAAAGGTTCACGTACTCAAAAGAGTTCACGAAAATTTTAAAAAAATCACTACTTTAAGAAAAGTTCACGAGTTCGAAAAAGTTCACGGATTTGAAAAAGTTCACGAAATACAAAAGAATTTAATGAAATTGAAAAAAGTTCACTAATTTGAGAAAAAGTTCATCAAATCGAAAAAAGTTCATCAACTTTTAAAAAGTTCATTGAATTTTTAAAAAAATCTTTGATTTTTAAAAAGTTCATCAAAATTCAAGGAAACTTCATCAGATTGGGAAAAGGTTTATCGAATTTCAAACAATAGTTCATCAAATTCGAAAAAGTTCATCCATTCTGAAAAAAGGTTCACGAATCTTAAAATAGTCACACATTAAAGAAAACAAAAAAGAATGAGAAAAAAGAAAATGATAAAAGAAACAGAATAACCCGAAGTGAAGAACGAAATAATAAAAGAAGAAAAAAATGAAGAACTTTAAATCTACGTTGTGGTGGCCTGGTGGTTTGAACGAAGTGCTCGCGACGGATGCGTTGCATGTTCGAATCCCTTTGCCCCCGCACGTTTTTTTGACCTTTGCAAAGAAAAGGAAAAAACTAGAATGGGCCGAGCCCATCTTGACGCGCCCTTCAGGCGCCCGTTTGCAAACGGGCGCTGAAGCGCCAAATAGGAAAACCCGACAAGGAGAGGGGGCCGACGCCCCCCTTTCCTTCCCCTCTTCCTCCTCCTTCCCCCCTTCTCCTCCAACTAGGAAAGAAGGGAGTCCTACTCCCAGTGGGAGTAACTCCCCCTTGGCGCGCCCTCCTTGGCCGGCCACCCCCTCCCCCTTGGCTCCTTTATATACGGGGGCAGGGGGGCACCCCATGACACACAAGTTGATCTTCGTGATCGTTCCTTAGCCGTGTGCGGTGCCCCCCTCCACCATATTCCACCTTGGTCATATCGTTGCGGTGCTTAGGCGAAGCCCTGCGTCGGTAGAACATCATCATCGTCACCATGCCATCATGCTGACGGAACTCATCCCTGACACCCTGCTGGATCGGAGTCTGGGGATCGTCATCGAGTTGAACGTGTGCTGAACTCGGAGCTGCCGTATGTTCGGTACTTGGATCGGTCGGATCGTGAAGACGTACGACTACATCGACCGCGTTGTTCTAACGCTTCTGCTTTCGGTCTACGAGGGTACGTGGACAACACTCTCCCCTCTCGTTGCTTTGCATCACCATGATCCTTATGTGTGCGTAGGAATTTTTTTGAAATTACTACATTCCCCACAGTGGCATCAGAGCCTGGTTTTATGCGTAGATGTCATATGCACGAGTAGAACACAAGTGAGTTGTGGGTGATACAAGTCATACTGCTTACCAGCATGTCATACTTTGGTTCAGCGGTATTGTGAAATGAAGCGTCCCGGACCGACATTACGCGTACGCTTACGCGAGACTGGTTTCACCGTTACGCGCACTCGTGCTTAAAGGTGACTGGCGGGTGTCTGTTTCTCTCACTTTAGTTGAACCGAGTGTGGCTACGCCCGGTCCTTGCGAAGGTTAAAACAACACTAACATGACGAACTATCGTTGTGGTTTTGATGCGTACGTAAGAACGGTTCTTGCTCAGCCCGTAGCAGCCACGTAAAATTTGCAACAACAAAGTAGAGGACGTCTTTTGCAGGGCATGTTGTGATGTGATATGGTCAAGACGTGATGCTATATTTTATTATATGAGATGATCATGTTTTGTAACCGAAGTTATCGGCAACTGGCAGGAGCCATATGGTTGTCGCTTTATTGTATGAAATGCAAATGCCCTGTAATTGCTTTACTTTATCACTAAGCGGTAGCGATAGTCGTAGAAGCAATAGATGGCGTAAACGACAACGATGCTACAATGGAGATCAAGGTGTCGCGCCGGTGACGATGGTGATCACGACGGTGCTTCGGAGATGGAGATCACAAGCACAAGATGATGATGGCCATATCATATCACTTATATTGATTGCATGTGATGTTTATCCTTTATGCATCTTATCTTGCTTTGATTGACGGTAGCATTTTAAGATGATCTCTTACTAAATTATCAAGAGGTGTTCTCCTTGAGTATGCACCGTTGCGAAAGTTCTTCGTGCAGAAACACCACGTGACGATCGGGTGTGATAGGCTCTACATTCAAATACAACGGGTGCAAAACAGTTGCACACGCGGAATACTCAGGTTAAACTTGACGAGCCTAGCATATACAGATATGGCCTCGGAACACGGAGACTGAAAGGTCGAACGTGAATCATATAGTAGATATGATCAACATAGTGATGTTCACCATTGAAACTACTCCATCTCACGTGATGATCGGATATGGTTTAGTTGATTTGGGTCACGTAATCACTTAGATGACTGGAGAGATGTCTATCTAAGTGGGAGTTCTCATGTAATATGATTAATTGAACTTAAATTTATCATGATTTTAGTACATGATAGTATTTTGCTTGTCTATGTTTGTTGTAGATAGATGGCTCGTGCTGTTGTTCCGTTGAATTTTAATGCGTTCCTTGAGAAAGCTAAGTTGAAAGATGATGGTAGCAATTACACGGACTGGGTCTATAACCTGAGGATTATCCTCATTGCTACATAGAAGAATTACGTCCTGGAAGCACCGCTGGGTGCCAGGCCTGCTGCAGATGCAACTGACGACATTAAGAATGTCTGGTAGAGCAAAGCTGATGACTACTCGATAGCTCAGTGTGCCATGCTTTACGGCTTGGAACCGGGTCTTCAACGACGTTTTGAACGTCATGGAGCATATGAGATGTTCCAGGAGTTGAAGTTGATATTTCAAGCAAATGCCCAGATTGAGAGATATGAAGTCTCCAATAAGTTCTATAGCTGTAAGATGGAGGAGAATAGTTTTGTCGGTGAACACATACTCAAAATGTGCGGGTATAAAAATCAATTGATTCAACTGGAGTTAATCTTCCGATGATAGTGTCATTGATGAATTCTTCAATCACGCCACCAAGCTACAAGAGCTTCGTGACGAACTATAATATGCAAGGGATGGACAAGACTATTCCCGAGCTCTTCGCAATGCTAAAGGCTGCGGAGGTAGAAATCAAGAAGGAGCATCAAGTGTTGATGGTCAATAAGACCACCAATTTCAAGAAAAATGGCAAAGGGAAGAAGAAGGGGAACTTCAAGAAGAACAACAAACAAGTTGCTGCTCAAGAGAAGAAACCCAAGTCGGACCTAAGCACGAGATCGAGTGCTTCTCTCGCAAGCGGTCGACACCGGAAGCGGAACTGCCCCAAGTATTTGGCGGATAAGAAGGATGGCAAAGTGAACAAAGGTATATGTGATATACATGTTATTGATGTGTACCTTACTAATGCTCGCAGAGCACTGGTATTTGATACTGGTTACATTGCTAATATTTGCAACTCAAACAGGACTACGGATTAGCGAAGATTGGCTAAGGACGAGGTGACGATCGGCGTGGAAATGGTTCCAAAGTCTATGTGATCGCGGTCGGCACACTACCTCTACATCTACCATCGGGATTAGTTTTAGACCTAAATAATTGTTATTTGGTGCCAGCGTTGAGCATGAACATTATATCTGGATCTTGTTTGATGCGAGACGGTTATTCATTTTAATCAGAGAATAATGGTTGTTCTATTTATATGAGTAATATCTTTTATGGTCATGCACCCTTGAAGAGTGGTCTATTTTTATTGAATCTTGATAGTAGTGATACACATATTCATAGTTGAAGCCAAAAGATGCAAAGTTGATAATGATAGTGCAACTTATTTGTGGCACTGCCGTTTAGGTCATATCGGTGTAAAGCGCATGAAGAAACTCCATACTGACGGACTTCTGAAATCACTTGATTATGAATCACTTGGTACTTGCGAACCGTGCCTCATGGGCAAGATGACTAAAACGCCGTTCTCCGGAACTATGGAGCGAGCAACTGATTTATTGGAAATCATACATACTGATGTATGTGGTCCAATGAATATTGAAGCTCGCGGCGGGTATCATTATTTTCTCACCTTCATAGATGATTTGAGCAGATATGGGTATATCTACTTAATGAAACACAAGTCTGAAACATTTGAAAAGTTCAAAGAATTTCAGAGTGAAGTGGAAAATCATCGTAGCAAGAAAATAAAATTTCTACGATCTGATCGTGGAGGAGAATATTTGAGTTACGAGTTTGGTCTACATTTGAAACAATGCGGAATAGTTTCACAACTCACGCCACCCGGAACACCACAACGAAATGGTGTGTCCGAACGTCGTAATCGTACTTTATTAGATATGGTGCGATCTATGATGTCTCTTACTGATTTACCGCTATCGTTTTGGGGTTATGCTTTAGAGACGGCCGCATTCACATTAAATAGGGCACCATCAAAATCCGTTGAGACGACGCCTTATGAACTGTGGTTTGGCAAGAAACCAAAGTTGTCGTTTCTTAAAGTTTGGGGTTGCGATGCTTATGCGAAGAAACTTCAACCAGATAAGCTCGAGCCCAAATCGGAGAAATGTGTCTTCATAGGATACCCAAAAGAGACTATTGGGTACACCTTCTATCACAGATCTGAAGGCAAGATTTTCGTTGCTAAATTTGGATCCTTTCTAGAGAAGGAGTTTATCTCGAAAGAAGTGAGTGGGAGGAAAGTAGAACTTGATGAGGTAACTGTACCTGCTCCCTTGTTGGAAAGTAGTTCATCACAAAAACCGGTTCCTGTGACAACTACACCAATCAGTGAGGAAGCTAATGATATTGATCATGAAACTTCAGATCAAGTTACTACTGAACCTCGTAGGTCTACCAGAGTAAGATCTGCACCAGAGTGGTACGGTAATCCTATTTTGGAAGTCATGTTACTTGACCACGGCGAACCTACAAACTACGAGGAAGCGATGATGAGCCCAGATTCCGCGAAATGGCTTGAGGCCATGAAATCTGAGATGGGATCCATGTATGAGAACAAAGTATGGACTTTGGTTGACTTGCCCGATGATCGGTAAGCCATCGAGAATAAATGGATTTTCAAGAAGAAGACTGACGCTGATGTAATGTAGCTGTCTACAAAGCTCGACTTGTTGCAAAAGGTTTTCGACAAGTTCAAGGAGTTGACTATGATGAGACTTTCTCACCTGTAGCGATGTTTAAGTCTGTCCGAATCATGTTAGCAATTGCCGCATTTTATGATTATGAAATTTGGCAAATGGATGTTAAAACTGCATTCCTGAATGGATTTCTGGAAGAAGAGTTGTATATGATGCAACTGGAAGGGTTTTTCGATCCAAAAGGTGCTAACAAAGTGTGCAAGCTCCAACGTTCAATTTATGGACTGGTGCAAGCATCCTGGAGTTGGGATAAACGCTTTGATAATGTGATCAAAGCATATGGTTTTATACAGACTTTTGGAGAAGCCTATATTTACAAGAAAGTGAGTGGGAGCTTGTTGGGGAACGTAGTAATTTCAAAAAATCCTACGCAGACGCAAGAACATGGTGATGCATAGCAACGAGAGAGGAGAGTGTTGTCCACGTACCCTCGTAGACCGTAAGTGGAAGCGTTATGACAACGCGGTTGATGTAGTCGTGCGCCTACACGATCCGACAGATCCGAGTACCGAACGTACGGTACCTCCGAGTTCAGCACACATTCAGCTCGATGACGATCCCCGGACTTCGATCCAGCAGGGTGTCAGGGATGAGTTCCGTCAGCACGACGGCGTGGTGATGATGATGATGTTCTACCGACGTAGGGCTTCGCCTAAGCACCGCAACAATATGACCGAGGTGGAATATGGTGGAGGGGGGCACCGCACACAGCTAGGGAACGATCACGAAGATCAACTTGTGTGTCTAGAGGTGCCCCCTGCCCCCGTATATAAAGGAGCAAGGGGGAGGCCGGCCGGCCCTAGGGGGCGCGCCAAGGAGGGGGGAGTCCTCCTCCTAGTGGGAGTAGGACTCCCATTTCCTAGTCCAACTAGGAAGGAGGAAGGGGAAGGAAAGAGGGGGAGGAGAGGAAAGGGGCCGCGCCCCCTTCCCTAGTCCAATTCGGACTCCCCATGGGAGGGGCGCGCCACCTCCTGGGCTGCTGCCCTCTCTCTCCCCTCGGGCCCACTAAGGCCCAATACTTCCCCGGGGGGTTCCGGTAACCCCTCCGGCACTCCGATTTTCTCGAAATCACCGGAAGACTTCCGTGTTGAATATAGTCATCAATATATCAATATTTATGTCTCGACCATTTGAGACTCCTCGTCATGTCGTGATCACATCCGGGACTCGAACAACCTTGGTACATCAAAACTTATAAACTCATAATAAAGGCATCATCGTAGCGTTAAGCGTCACGGACCCTATGGGTTCGAGAACTATGTAGACATGACCTAGAACTGTTTCGATCAATAACCAATAGCGGAACACGGATGCTCATATTGGCTCCTACATATTCTCTGAAGATCTTTATCGGTCAAACCACATGACAACATCGTTGTTCCCTTTGTCATCCGTATGTTACTTGCAGAGCTTTGATCGTCGGTATCAATACCTAGTTCAATCTCATTACGGCAAGTCTCTTTACTCGTTTATGTAATGCATCATTCGTAACTAACTCATTAGCTACATTTCTTGCAAGGCTTATAGTGATGTGCATTACCGAGAGGGCCGAGATACCTCTCCGACAATCGGAGTGACAAATCCTAATCTCGAAATATGCCAACTCAACATGTACCTTCGGAGACACTGTAGAGCTCCTTTATAATCACCCGATTCGTTGTGATGTTTGGTAGCACACAAAGTGTTCCTCCGGTAGCAGGAGTTGCATAATCTCATAGTTGTAGGAACTTTGTATAAGTCATGAAGAAAGCAATATCAACATACTAAACGATCAAGTGCTAGGCTAACGGAATGGGTCAAGTCAATCACATCATTCTCCTAATGATGTGATCCCGTTAATCAAATGACAACACATGTCTATGGTTAGGAAACATAACCATCTTTGATTAATGAGCTAGTTAAGTAGAGGCACACTAGTGACATTATGTTTGTCTATGTATTCACACATGTATCATGTTTCCGGGTAATACAATTCTAGCATGAATAATAAACATTTATCATGATATGAGGAAATAAATAATAAATTTATTATTGCCTCTAGGGCATATTTCCTTCAGTCTCCCACTTGCACTAGAGTCAATAATCTAGATTACACAGTAATGATTCTAACACCCATGGAGTCTTGGTGCTGATCATGTTTTGCTCGTGGAAGAGGCTTAGTCAACGGGTCTGCAACATTCAGATCCGTATGTATCTTGCAAATCTCTATGCCTCTACTTGACTAGCTCATTAATAAAAGATGGTTGTATTTCCTAACCATAGAAATGTGTTGTCATTTGATTAACGGGATCACATCATTAGAAGAATGATGTGATTGACTTGACCCATTCCGTTAGCTTAGCATTTGATCGTTTAGTATGTTGCTATTGCTTTCTTCATGACTTATACAAAGTTCCTACAACTATGAGATTATGCAACTCCCGTTTACCGGAGGAACACTTTGTGTGCTACCAAACGTCACAACGTAACTGGGTGATTATAAAGGAGCTCTATAGGTGTCTCCAAAGGTACATGTTGAGTTGGCATATTTCGATATTAGGTTTTGTCACTCCGATTGTCGGAGAGGTATCTCTGGGCCCTCTCGGTAATGCACATCACTATAAGCCTTGCAAGCAATGTATCTAATGAGTTAGTTACGGAATGTTGCATTACGTAACGAGTAAAGAGACTTGCCGGTAACGATATTGAACTGGGTATTGGATACCGACGATCGAATCTCGGGCAAGTAACATACCGATGACAAAGGGAACAACGTATGTTGTTATGCGGTTTGACCGATAAAGATCTTCGTAGAATATGTAGGAGCCAATATGAGCATCCGTGTTCCGCTATTGGTTATTGACCGAAACAGTTCTAGGTCATGTCTACATAGTTCTCGAACTCAGGGTCCGCATGCTTAACGTTACGATGACAGTTTTATTATGAGTTTATAAGTTTTGATGTACCGAAGGTTGTTTGGAGTCCCAGATGTGATCACGGACATGACGAGGAGTCTCGAAATGGTCGAGACATAATTATTGATATATTGGAAGCCTATATTTGGATATCGGAATCGTTCCGGGTGAAATCAGGATTTTACCGGAGTACCGGGGGGTTACCGGAACCCCCCGGGGCTTAATGGGCCTACATGGGCCCTAGTGGAGAGGAAGAGAGGAGGCTAGGGGCTGGACACACCCCCTCCCCCTAGTCCGAATAGGACAAGGAGAGGGGGGCGGCGCCCCCCTTTCCTTCCCCTCTTCCTCCTCCTTCCCCCCTTCTCCTTCTCCAACTAGGAAGAAGGAGTCCTACTCCCGGTGGGAGTAGGACTCCACCTGGCAGCCCTCCTTAGCCGCCACCCCTCCCTTGGCTCCTTTATATACGGGGCAGGGGCACCCCATGACACACAAGTTGATCTTCGTGATCGTTCCTTAGTCGTGTGCGGTGCCCCCCTCCACCATATTCCACCTCGGTCATATCGTTGCGGTGCTTAGGCGAAGCCTTGCGTCGGTAGAACATCATCATCGTCACCATGCCGTCGTGCTGACGGAACTCATCCCCGACACCCTGCTGGATCGGTGTCCGGGGATCGTCATTGAGCTGAACGTGTGCTGAACTCGGAGGTGCCGTACGTTCGGTACTTAGATCGCCCGGATCGTGAAGACGTACGACTACATCAACCGCGTTGTTCTAGCGCTTCCGCTTTCGGTCTACGAGGGTACGTGGACAACACTCTCCCCTCTCGTTGCTTTGCATCAACATGATCCTTGCGTGTGCGTAGGAATTTTTTTGAAATTACTATGTTCCCCAACAATAGGCGCATTTTGCGTTTATAGCACAATTGAAAATATTACATTACGTACCTCGAAGCCTCTTAGCAGGCTCGTAAAGGCTTCATTCAATCCGCTCTTCGCGGATAGAACCCTCTCAACTACCGTACCCATCAAGGTATGATGTTCCTCTGAGACGGGTGATGAATCCATGTACCTAGGGTAGGGTCACGGACCTGTCCAAGATACCCTCCCCAAGGACATCTCTAGAAGAAACTACCTTTCAGTCGACCTGGAAGGATTTCACTCGACGGACTCGAAGACACTCGACCATGAAGCCACTCACTCGACCACCAGGAGACCTAAAGTCACTCTGCACACAAACGGTCTATCATTAAGTAGTCTTTATGGTTCATAGCACTTTATGTATGGCGTTACCAGTAACGCCAGATCTTAATGTACCTTAAACCCTGCATAACTGAGGGCCGGAGGGGTCTGGCGGACTCTATATAAGCCACCCCCTCCTCAGTGTAGAGGGTTCGCACCCCTGTAATTCATACGCACATAATACAGTCGACCGCCTCCGGGCTCCGAGACGTAGGGCTGTTACTTCCTCCGAGAAGGGCTTGAACTCGTAAACATCTTGCGTATACAACTACTCCATAGCTAGGATCTTGCCTCTCCATTCCTACCCCCCTATTCTACTGTCAGACTTAGAACCACGACAGTTGGCGCCCACCGTGGGGCCGGTGTCTTAGCGACCTATTGGAGAAGTTGCCATTGTTCCGATCTCCTTCATCATGGTTTCAGGCGGAGTTTTGGTTGAGGGCCGCGAGATCCGTCTCGGCGCGCTCACGTTCATCGCCGACGACTCTGCTTGGCTTCAGGAGGCTCCACTCGACACCGACACGCTCCCCGTCCACGGGGTGATGCACTTCCGCGCGTGCGTCCGTGGCGTCCTCCTGCGGCAACCGTCAACCTAGTATCGGTCGACCCCTGTGTCGTCCTCCCTCCCTGTCTCCTGCCGGCGCAAGCGCTCCGGTCGGTCGAGGCTTCAGCGGTGGGTGAGGCACGCAGTGGCTCGCCAGTCGGCCACTCTTCAAGTCGCGGTAATCGAGCCCGACGAATCTCTCTACGGCCTGTTCGACCTGCCAACTGGCTTCGTAGGGACTGCATCCGAGTGCGACAACAGTGATCCAGCGGCAGAGGTTCTGATGGTCAATGGACCACGCAGTCCTCCCGGTTTTCCCCGCACCGACGGAGTCGATGGCGGAGGCGATCTGGCGCATGCCCATGAAGAATATCAGCCCGAGCCCCTCACGTCGCTACAAAGGGAAGATCTTCGCCGCTGGAACATGGATGCGCTGCATACTCCTATCGTCGGAGAAACCCCCGAGGCTCGTGCCTTAGAGGACGCGCGTTTGGCCAACTTGGCTGAGCGTGCTCGACTGGAGAACCTCCAGCGAGCACTCGACGAGCGTGCGCGGCAACGAGTTCCGGACTCCAGTCGACGTCAACTCTTTCCACCACTGACTCAGGTATATCGAACTTCGATTCAGAATCTAGCAACTGCAGCCCGTATAGCAGAGTCGATTCAGCCCTCCCAGTCAGAGGCTGGCAGAGGCTTGCTCCAGATCAAAGATTTATTCCGGGCAGCAGGAGATCAAAATTCAGTTGTATCATAGTGTGAAATAGGATTCACAGCAGATCCGTCGCTGCAAATACAGTCCAGTCGGCCCATAGCCCAAGATTGCCCCCGAGGCGTGAGGAACGTGGAGGCCAGCACGATCAGTATGATGACCGATTCGATCGCGATGATCGATGTCGAGTGCCCACTCCTCCCCCAAGGGGTGGGTCGTACGCTCCTCGACAGCAAGATGACAGACGCCAGCACAGTGTTGGGCAAAGGGTTCCAGTCGACCCCAGAGAACTAGGCTTTGATGCGAGATCCATTATCGTTCAAGGTCTGGTCGACCGGAACAGAGCTCACCGAGAAGGCCATGACAGAGATATGCCCACCAGCAGTAGAGTTCACGTCTCAGGACTAGAGTGTTTTAGCAGAGCCATCAGGGCTGCAGTGATTCCTCCCAACTTCAGGTTGGCGACTAGAGTCAGTAAGTTCACTGGTGAGTCCAAGCCCGATACTTGGCTTTAGGACTACCGAGTGGCTGTTCAGATTAGCGGCGGCAATGATGAGGTGGCCATGAAACACCTACCTCTTATGTTGGAGGGCTCGGCCAGAGCAAGGCTGAATCAGTTGGCACCTAGCAGCATTTACACTTGGGAAGATCTTGCCCGAGTGTTTGTTAGAACATTTGAAGGAACTTGCAAGCGACCAGCAGGGTTGATAGAGCTGCAGGTTTGTGTGCAAAAGTTGAATAAGACTCTGAGGGATTACATCCAGAGGTGGATCACATTGCATCACACGGTGGAGAATGTATCGATCACGAGCGATCTATGCCTTCAAGGAAGGCGTAAAAACGAGAGCTAAGTTTGAAATTCGGTCGGACCGGAGACATGACCCTGAGTCGAATGATGGATATTGCCACCAAGTATGCCAATGGTGAAGAAGAGGATCGACTCCGGAGTGGCAAGTACAAGCCAATCGCTCATGAAACCGGGGGAGGGAACTCCAGTCGGAAGTAGAAGCGGAAAGCCGAGCCAGCTGCTCCCGGAGAAGCCTTGGCCGTGACTCAAGGAAAGTTTAAAGGGAAGCCCAAAGGGTCTTGGAATCCTAAGAAGGTGAAAGACAAGGAAGGAAATGACGTGATGGATTTGCCGTGCCACTTCCACACAAAGAAAGATGAGGAGGGTAAATTCATTTACCCGAAACATACCACTCGACAGTGTCGGCTCTTGATCCAGCAATTCCGGGGGAAACAACCCAAAGATAAGGAAAAGGAGTCAGACAAAGTTGAGGACAAAGAAGATAGTGATGATGGATATCCGCAAGTTAATTCCACCCTGATGATTTTTGCTGGTCTTGAAAGCAAAAGTCGATTGAAAGTTATCAACCGAGAGGTGAATATGGTTGCTCCGGTGACACCGAGTTATCTGAGGTGGTCTCAGACTGCCATCACATTTGACCAGTCTGATCATCCGACACACATAGCCACCCCCGGGAGGCAAGCTTTGGTGGTCGACCCAGTCGTCGAAGGCACTCGACTGACTAAAGTCTTGATGGATGGTGGCAGTGGCCTGAATATATTGTATGCAGAAACATTGAAAGGGATGGGCATTCCGATCTCCAGACTCAGTACCAGCAACATGGGTTTCCATGGAGTCATTCCTGGGAAGAAGGTTGAGTCACTCGGCCAAATTGCTCTTGATGTGGTTTTCGGTGATTCCAAGAATTACCGCAAAGAAAAGTTGACATTTGAAGTGGTGGATTTCCAGAGTGCTTATCATGCTATTTTGGGCAGGCCAGCTTATGCACGTTTCATGGCTCGACCATGTTATGTGTACCTCAAAATGAAGATGCCTGGTCCCAAAGGTGTGATCACTATTACTGGCAATCGGAAGAAGGCGGAAGAGTGCTTTCAGAAGGGCTCGAAGATCGCCGATGCTCAAATGGCAGTGGTAGAGTTGCAGGAATACCAGATAACTGCAGATCCGAGTGATTTGTTGCGAGCCAAGAAGCCCGCTACAGAGTCAGCGTTTTAGTCGTCCGGTGAGACGAATCCCGTTCACATTCACCCGACCGACCCCAGTGCTGCTCCGACTCATATCTCTACAACACTCGACTCCAAATAGGAAGAAGTGCCCATCCAGTTCCTCCGTGAGAACTGGGACATCTTCGCATGGAAGCCTGCTGACATGCCGGGTGTTCCCAGGGGGCTGGCTGAGCATCACCTGCGAGTCGACTCAAAAGTAAAACCTGTCAAGGAACATCTTCGACGGTCCGCTGTCCAGAAGAGAAAGGCTATTGGCGAGGAGGTGGCTCGGCTCTTAGCAGCGGAGTTTATCCGAGAGATTTACCACTCCGAGTGGCTCGCCAATGTTGTCATGGTACCCAAGAAGGTCAAGTCACTTCGTATGTGCATTGACTTCAAACATATCAATCGGGCCTGCCCGAAAGATCATTTTCCTCTCCCCCGCATCGACCAAATAGTCGACTCAACTGCGGGATGTGAGCGCCTGTCTTTTCTAGACGCCTATTCCGGTTACCATCAGATCTGTCTGTATGGACCTGACAAGATTAAAACAACTTTCATCACTCCATTCGGGTGCTTCTGCTATGTCACCATGCCATTCGGCCTTAAAAATGCCGGAGCCACGTTCATGAGGATGATTCGAAGTGTTTGCTCACTCAAATCACTCGGAATGTGGAAGCGTACATGGATGATATTGTGGTCAAATCACGAAAGGGTTCCGACCTGTTGACTGACCTCACCGAAACATTTGCCAATCTCAGGAGGTATGATATCAAGCTTAATCCATCAAAGTGCACATTCGGAGTTCCTGGCGGAAAGTTACTTGGTTTTCTCGTTTCCGAATGAGGAATCAACTCCAACCCAGAAAAAGTTGGCACTATACTCTGAATGAAACACCCTGTGCGTGTGCACGATGTCCAGAAGCTCACTGGATGCTTGGCCGCTTTAAGTCGATTCATCTCTCGTCTCGGTGAAAAGGCATTGCCTCTTTACCGACTGATGAAGAAGTCGAGACAAGTTCGAGTGGACTCGAAGTCGATGCAACGTTTGCGTAACTAAAAGCTCGCTCTCCACCCGGTGGTGCTTGTCGCCCCAATCAAGAAAGAGCCTTTGCTGCTTTACATTGCAGCCACAGGACAAGTCGTCGATCTGATACTACGGTCGGCGGGAAGAAGAAGAAAAGCCTTCAAAGTTCAGCGCCCAAAGATATTATCTTTACAAGTGTTGACCCCATCAAAGCAAAGATACCCTCATTATCAGAAGCTTGTATATGGGACTTATATGACCATGAAGAAGGTTGCTCATTACTTCTCCGACCATTCCATCACAGTCGTCAGCGACGCCCCATTGTTAGAGATTATGCACAACAGAGATGCAACTGGTCGAGTGGCGAAATGGGTGATTGAACTTCTTCCCCTTGATATCAAATTTGAGGCAAAGAAAGCCATCAAGTCCCAAGCAGTAGCAGATTTCATCGCCGAGTGGATTGAACAGCAACTATCGACTCAAGTTCACTCAGAGCACTGGACCATGTTCTTTGATGGTTCTAAGATGCTGAATGGTTCCGGTGCTGGGGTAGTGTTGGTTTCCCCCCGAGGAGATAAGCTCACATATGTGCTCCAGATCCACTTTGATTCCTCCAACAATGAAGCAGAATACAAAGCACTTCTGTATGGGTTGCGTATGGCCATTTCACTCGGCGTCCGTCGCCTCATGGTCTATGGCGACTCAGATTTGGTGGTTAATCAGGTGATGAAGGAGTGGGACGTCAGAAGTCCATCCATGACTGGTTACTACAATGCAGTGAGAAAGCTAGAGAAGAAATTTGAGGGGTTAGAGCTTCATCATATACCCCGACTGAAAAATCAAGCGGCTGATGATTTGGCAAAGATAGGTTCCAAAAGAGAAGCCATTCCCAGTAATGTGTTTTTGGAAAACATCCATACACCATCAGTTCAAGAGGATCCTTTCACCGAAGAAGCTCCACAGCCAAAAAGTGTCACAGATCCGACTGAAGTTGAAGTTCCAGCTGTGGTCGACCTGATCATGGAAGTTTTGGTCATCACTCCCGACTGGACAGAGCCGTACATCGCGTATATCCTAAGGAAAGAGCTCCCAGAGAATGAAGAAGAGGCTCGACAGATTGTCTGTCGATCCAAAGCCTTTACCGTGATAAAGGGACAGTTGTACAGAGAAAGCGCGACTGGAGTCGGATAGAAATGTATAACACCAGAAGAAGGTCGGATAATCCTTGACGATATCCACTCGGGGACCTGTGGTCATCATGCGTCCTCTCGGACCATTGTGGCTAAAGCATACCGAGCGGGATTTTACTGGCCAAGAGCAAATGAAATGGCAAAGGAAATAGTCGACAAGTGTGAAGGGTGTCAGTTTTATTCCAATCTATCGCACAAACCCGCCTCAGCCTTGAAGACCATTCCACTCGTCTGGCCCTTCGCTGTTTGGGGGTTGGATATGGTTGGACCACTGAGAACTGGCAGGAGTGGCTTCACTCACTTACTAGTGGCAGTCGACAAGTTTACTAAATGGATTGAAGCTAAGCCTATCAAGAATCTTGATGCTGGTACTGCTATCAGCTTCATCAGAGAGTTGACATTCAGATATGGAGTTCCGCACAACATCATCACTGATAATGGGTCAAACTTTGATTCTGATGAATTCAAAGCTTTTTGCGCCTCTCAAGGCACAAGAGTCGACTACGCTTCAGTCGCTCACCCCCAGTCGAATGGGCAAGCTGAACGGGCAAATGGACTAATTCTCAAAGGACTGAAACCCAGATTGATGCGTGATCTCAAACACGCAGCAGGCGCATGGGTCGACGAACTTTCGTCAGTTCTTTGGGGATTGAGGACCACTCCTAATCGGTCGACTGAGAGAACTCCGTTCTTCCTGGTCTATGGAGCTGAAGCAGTCTTGCCGAGTGACCTGCTTCACAATGCACCCCGAGTCGAACTCTACACTGAAGATGAAGCAGAACAAGCCCGACAGGATGCAGTCGACCTTCTAGAAGAAGAAAGAGAGATGGCCATGATCCGATCGACTATCTATCAACAGGACTTGCATCGATTCCACGCCAGAAACATGAAGAGTCAAGCCTTCCAAGAAGGAGATTTGGTTCTCCGAGTGGATCAGCAGAAGCCACACAAGCTTGCTCCTACTTGGGAAGGTCCCTTCATCGTCACCAAAGTCCTCCACAATGGAGCGTACCGTATTTACAATGTCGATCACCAGATTGACGAGCCGTGAGCTTGGAACGCGGAGCTGCTCCGCCCCTTTTATACTTAAGTATTCACTCGGATGAGATGTAATAAAAGTACTTATGTAGTTTGTTTTTTCAAAGACAAGAGTGTTATAATTTTCCCAGTGATTGTTGTTACTTTTGTTTACGTAAAAAAAATCCCCCATTGGGTGGCTTAGCTGCGAATCCGTTTCGCCTAAGTTTGTAAAAAAATCCCTGCCGAGTGGTGAGCCAGCCTCACACTTGGGGGCTTAGCTGCGAATCCGTTTCGCCTAAGTTTAAGAAAAATCCTATCGAGTGGCGAGCCAGCCTCCCACTCGGAGGCTTAGTTGCAGTCCAAGTACTCGCCTAAGTATTTAAAATCCTACCGAGTGGTGAGTCAGCCTCCCACTCGGGGGCTTAGCTGCAGTCCAAGTACTCGCCTAAGTGTTTAAAATCCTACCGAGTGGTGAGCCAGCCTCCCACTCGGAGGCTTAGCTGTAGTCCAAGTACTCGCCTAAGTGTCTGAAGCCCTACCGAGTGGTGAGCCAGTCTCTCACTCGGAGGCTTAGCTGCAGTCCAGTACTCGCCTAAGTATTTAATACAATATGCACTCTGCAAGGACGACGAGGTGCAGGTCGACTGCTACCTTCTCCTTCCGAGCTACGCCATAAATACAACATACGCTCTGCAAGGACGACGAGGTGCAGATCGACTATTACCTTCTCTTTCTGAGCTACGCCACAAATACAACGTGCGCTCTGCAAGGGTGACGAGGTGCAGGTCGACTGTTACCCTCTCCTTCGGAGCTACGCCACCAAAAATCCTACCGAGTGGAGAGCAAACCCCCCACTCGGGGGCTTAGCTGTAGTTCAGTACTCGCCTAAGTATCCGAAATTCCTACCGAGTGGAGAGCAAACCTCCCACTCGGAGGCTTAGCTGCAGTCCAGTACTTGCCTAAGTATCCGAGAATCCTACCGAGTGGAGAGCAAACCTCCCACTCGGGGGCTTAGCTGCAGTCCAATACTCACCTACGTATCCGAGAATCCTACCGAGGGGAGAGCAAACCTCTCACTCGGAGGCTTAGCTGCAGCCCAGTGCTCGCCTGAGTATTCGAGAATCCTACCGAGTGGAGAGCAAACCTCTCACTCGGAGGCTTAGCTGCAGCCCAGTGCTCGCCTAAGTATCTGAAAATCCCACCGAGTGGAGAGCAATCCTCCCACTCGGGGGCTTAGCTGCAGCCCAGTGCCCGCCTAAGTACTTCATCTATTCCGCTCTACAAGGATGACGAGGCGCAGGTCGACTGCTACCTTCTCCCTCTGAGCTACGCCACAAATACAACGTGCACTCCATCTGTGCTTCATCCCTACCTGCAAAAGCAGTGAAGTACAGGTCGACTGGACTTTCCACCTCAGAGCTGCGTCTCAAGCATTAAAGTATATTCCGAGTGAAGAAGAAAATTCGCTCGAAGGCAAATGCAAGCATATTCAACGATAAGCAAAGTTCAGATGACGGATTCAAAAGTGCTCAGGCGTCAAGCCTGTAGAAGTTTATCGGTTACAAAACCACTCGGCATTCCGAGGCAAATTTAAGGTGAAGCATATAAGTTTTTTACTCCTCAGGTGGAGGACTGGAGGTCACGACAAACTGGTCAAGGTCGATTCCATCAGCAATCCGAGTGGCAGCAGCAATGAAGGTCTCCATGAAAGATTGGAAGTCATGCTTCTTGGTATTGGCCACCCTAATGGACGCCAGCTTGTCCTCTCGAGCATCCTTGCAGTGAACACGTACCAGGGACAGAGCAACATCAGCACCACACCTGGCAGAAGACTTCTTCCATTCCTGCACTCGACCTGGAATGTCATTCAGTCGAGTCATTAAAGACTTGAGGTCATTTTGAAGCATCTCTCTTGGCCAGAGTGTCGTGTCGATCCGCGACACCGGAATCTTCAGCCGAGCGAGGTAATCCACCACACCAGCAACGCGAGACTCCAGTCAGAACACGTTCATAGCAGCCTCGTCCTTCACAGGAGAGTTAATGGGGTCCAAGTTTGTCTCCAGTCGACTGGTCTCCTCCTCGAAGTTTTGACAGAATTCTGTAAGCACAGTTTGAAGTTAAGCCAACAGTCCCACGATGAGTCGATGATAACGAGTCAGTCGGATAAAAGAGATTACCTTCAAGCATGAGGAATAACTTCTTGACGAGCCCTTCCAGATAAGCCTCCAGATCTATCTTCTTCCCCATCAGTTCGCTGGCCTTGTCACTCAGAGCTATCTTGTCATTCTTCAGACGGCTGACCTCCTTGTTGGCCGCGTCGAGAGCAGCTTTCAGATTGGTGTTTTCCTCATCTAGTTTACCGACTGAAGCTAGCTTTTCTTCTGCGAGCTTCGTCTTGTCCGAAGCCGCTTTCTGTGCCTCAACGAGGTCAAGATCCTTCTTCTTCAGAGCATCCTTTAGTTTATCTACAAAGTGACAATGAGATCAGAATCAGGAATGGACAAAAAATAAAGTTAGTCGTCAAGATTCTCACCAAACATACCTTTTGCTTCCTCCTTCGCCTTCGTGAAGTTCTCCTGAACAAGCTTCAAGTCAAGTTCAAGCTGGATATGTTTGTTCTCCAACTCAGTATAACGAGCCACAAGCTCGCAAGATTTCTGCGAAAGGTCAGTCGACAGATATCAAAGATAGGTCACTTCCGAGTGACTAAGAGAAAAAATCGTAGCATTTCTAAGACTACAGCCGAATCAAAATATTCAACAAGAGTCTCGGGGACTACACCGGTGGGTGCACTCAGCGTGCCCCCTTGGTTCTACGACTTCGATTCGATCGATCGACCGAAAGAGACAAAAGTTATGATCCTAAACCATAGCTAATCGCCAAGATCGTGCCAGTATCATCATGATCCAAAAAAATGCTCTTCAGACCTTAGTCGACTGCCAGCAGTCGACCATGGTCTCGGGGACTACACCCAGTGGGTGCACTCAGCGTGCCCCCACTAGTTCCAAGATTCCATTCGACCAGACCGAGTGGAGGAGTTAGAGTGAACAAATTCAAAGTATAAAGACTAGAGTCGACTGCCAGCAGTCCACCATAGTCTCGGGGACTACACCCAGTGGGTGCACTCAGCGTGCCCCCACCAATCCAAAAATTCAATCGACACACCCAGTGGGTGTACAGATGCAAAGATCTTCAGAAAGAAGAGTTTTCAGGTACCATATCCTAACAGAACAAGCGGTGACCAACTAACCTGGACGTTGCTCTGAAGAGCTGAACTTGCATCATAAGCTGCTTGGCTGGCGTCCCGGATCGCCTTCACCTGCTCCATCATGATCCCCGCCTGGCGTATAGCCTCCTTAGCAGCACCCGCTTGGTCCTCTGGGACGTGGTGTGTGGAGAAAAGAGAAGGCGGATCAACAGTCGACGACGAAGGTCGAACACTCGTCAGCGGCACAACAAAGGAGAGTGGCGTTGCCTCCCTCCTGAACCAGCATCTTAGGTGCTGATACAACCTGAGCAGTCTTACCAGCAGGCGCCTTTTTGTTCCTCCTCTGCCTCAGTGGCTCCTCATCGTCATCATCAGGGAGATCAATGACATGAGGTGGGGCTACATGAAAGTTTCAAAGTTAAAAATGAAGATCCAATCGACCAAAAGCGAAACTACAGAGATCATACCAAGGATGGAGGTGGCAGCATCTTCCATTTCTTGATCTTCGTTCCTGGCTGAGGTCTCGGAGGTAGCAACATTGCAGATTTCAGAAATCAGTCGGTTAACCAACGAGTCAACCAGGAGATTATCCATGCCAAACAAGAAAACACAAGTTCTGCTATTACCCGGAAATAGTGGGAATCACCATACTCATCTTCGGCAGGGCCTTCGTCGGCTTTGATGACGTCGCTCGAGGTTGCTTCAGCGCTTTCTCAGTCGGCGCTGGAGAGGTCGTCCGAGGGTGTTTCGTCGACTGCCACACAGGCACAGTCGCTTTGCCACGCTCGACTGTGGGGTCATGGGCGAGCTTGGATCGCCTTTCAGTGCGAGGAGGGTCGACTTCCTCCTCCTCTTCCTCCTCCTCCTCTTCACCAGAGCCGTCGTCTTCTTCATCCTCCTCACCATCAGATTGCCACTCTTCCTGACTTTCACCTCCGCTCCCCTCCTCCTCCTCGATCTGTTCTTGCGCCCCGTTGGGCATCGAGTACATCTCGGTAGTGACCTGGAAGACAACAAACAAGACAAAAATCAGTCGATCGATGTTAAGCAAACAGGATGGAGAAAGCAGGATCACGGTCAAAGATACAAGATTGGACCTTGTCTACTTCATATGACTGGTCGAGTGGATGAATCCTCCTAGCTCCTCGAGGGTTATCCTTGTTCCCTGTGATGGCAGTCATCCACCTCTCCAGCGTGGCATCCTCGACCTCCTCCGGGTGGATCCGAGTGGTGTCTTCAGTGCTAGAACACATCCACATCAGATGGTCTCGATATTGAAGCGGCTGGATGCGTCGTCGGAGGAAGACCTCCAAGAGATCCATGCCGGTCACCCCGTCACGGATAAGCTGAACTACACGCTCGACCAGCACCTTAACCTGCGCCTTCTCCTCCAGGACCACCTTCAGAGAGGAAGGCTTGCTCACTCGGTCCATGGAAAAAGGAGGGAGTCCAGTCGACTGCCCTGGCGTCGGCTGGTCTTGGCAGTAGAACCAGGTCGACTGCCACCCTCGGACTGACTCGGGAAGGACCATGGCTGGAAAGGCACTTTTTCCCCTCATTTGAACCCCAAGGCCCCCACACATCTGAATCACTTGGGTTTTCTCGTCACTCGGACTGGCCTTTTTCACCGTCTAGGAGCGACAGGTGAAAATGTGTTTGAAAAGGCCCCAATGAGGCCGACAAGCCAAGAAATTCTCACACAAGGACACAAAAGCAGCGAGATACACGATGGAGTTGGGCGTGAAGTGGTGGAGTTGTGCCCCAAAGAAGTTCAGAAATCCCCGAAAGAAAGGGTGGGGCGGCAAAGAAAACCCGCGGTCAACATGGGTGGCCAAGAGGACACACTCACCCTCCTGAGGCTGCGGCTGCCACTCCTTCCCCGGGAGCCTCGCTGATCCATGGGGGATCAGTCCTTCATAGGCCAGATCATCAAGATCTTTCTGACGGATAGTTGAGCGGATCCAGTCGCCCTAGATCCAGCCCTGCGGCAGACCGGCCCTTGACGAGGATCCGCCCCGACTGGTCGCCCTTCCCTTCGCCTTCGCCATCGCTTCTTTGCCCGCTCCAAAGCCGCCGTCTTCTCCTTCACCATCGTCGTCGTCGAAGCACGCACGGAGCAGCAACGCTGGGATGGAGACGAACGCGGCGATGAGTCTGAGGAAGAGGGAGAGGAAAATGAGGGCGCACTGTTCAAAAACCCCCGTCCGGTGCCTTATATGAGGTTGCTTCCGAGTGACTGACTGGTAGGCCCGGACGATCCTATCAAATCCCGCAACAGTCGCGCGCACGATACGTGGCGAAAAAGGTGGCGCGGAGATCGAGGCGTCCCTGCCTTATTCCATCCGAGTACCGCGGCCTCCTCCGCCTCGCGCGCTTCCCGAAATTCAGATCTCGCTAAATCCGCGAACCGCAGGGCAACTTGTCAGACTGGAGATTTCCTCCTCTGTCGTTCGGAGATCTCCAAGTACAGAAAATCCACTCGACGGATATAAAGAATGGATCAAGGTGACTAAAAAAGAAGTTGGTGCCGTCACCTAAATTCATTGATCCAGAACAAGACATACTCATAACACGAAAAATGAGTTGGAAGAGTTCTCAACTCCTTCCCCACTCAAACCTCGATCCATTCGGGGGCTAATGATGAAGCCATATACCTAGGGTAGGGTCACGGACCTGTCCAAGATACCCTCCCCAAGGACATCTCTAGAAGAAACTACCTTTCAGTCGACCTGGAAGGATTTCACTCGACGGACTCGAAGACACTCGACCATGAAGCCACTCACTCGACCACCAGGAGACCTAGAGTCACTCTGCACACAAACGGTCTGTCATTAAGTAGTCTTTATGGTCATCATAGCACTTTATGTATGGCGTTACCAGTAACGCCAGATCTTAATGTACCTTAAACCCTGCATAACTGAGGGCCGGAGGGGTCTGGCGGACTCTATATAAGCCACTCCCTCCTCAGTGTAGAGGGTTCGCACCCCTGTAATTCATACGCATACAGTCGACCGCCTCCGGGCTCCGAGACGTAGGGCTGTTACTTCCTCCGAGAAGGGCCTGAACTCGTAAACATCTTGCGTATACAACTACTCCATAGCTAGGATCTTGCCTCTCCATTCCTACCCCCGTATTCTACTGTCATACTTAGAACCACGACAACGGGTGCATGTCGCAATATGTCCATCAATGTATCCGGCGCCTCCGGATCCCTGGAAGCAGTTGTAGGGGTACATACTCCCTTCAAAGGAATATGTTTACTCGACCTTAGAATCGCCTCTGGCCGTAAATCGGATAGTCCGGGGCCTTTATTGTTGGCCCTCGTAGGGGCCGCACACCCCGGACCCTGGACGGCCGAAGTGTCACCTTCGGGCCTAGTATTCATGGTCCCTCGCACCACTTGTTGATCCGGAGAGATCCTCCGGGACGACACCTCGGTGTCGTCTGCCCTATTGGGCGGGGAGATCTGTGGAGGCGTCTCGCTCTCCATCATCTCCGAAAGAAGATCCCCCGAGGAGGAGGACTATTGAGGAAGGCTGCATGTCGGACTACAAATATATTTTTTAAATATTACCCTTGCAACCAGGAAAGAACAGGATATGTTTAAGACACCCTTGTTCACTTAGGATTCAGCTAAGGGCTTGTCCTCACGGAGGAACTGCGTGACAACGTCGCCTCCCGAACCAGAACCCCCTGACAGGGATATCTTCCCTCGCTTAGAAGCCTTTATTTTCAAGTTTTCGGAGGCGGTCCTCTTCTTCCCATGGGGAGAAGGGATGTCAGTTTATCCTTCCCTTTCATCTTCGGAAGAGGGAATTCCAATCTCCCCAGACGAGGTACCCGACGTACCTCTAGAATGGGGGCCACCTGGGGCCTTCTTGCTCTCCTCCTTGTCTTCCTTCGCCGGCACATGATATGGTGCCGGAACCAGCATCCTTGTTAACATCGGATCAGCTGAGTCTTCGGGAAGAGGGGCCGAACACCTAATTCTCTCCGCCTTCTTTATCCAGCCCTGGACGAGTATGGTTTCTCAGTATATTGTTATGAGAAATTTAACTAAGCTGTGTTCAAGAGTCGAGTGCTTACCGAGGTATCCGGATGGTTGCAGTCAAGGCTGATATCCTCTGTAGTATTCGGACACTGTTTTCGTGTCCCGAAGAATAATTTCCACATTCCTCTAAGCGTCGTGCCAGAGAAGTGCTGAAGTGTTCGTGGTCCTTCCGGATTGAACTCCCAGATGCGGAGAGGCCGTCGCTGGCATGGTAGGACCCGACGGACAAGCATTACTTGGATTACATTGATAAGACCGGTTTCCTTTTCAATGAGGCTCTGAATGCGGCTTTTCAACGTCTGCACTTCATCAATTGATCCCAAGTCCAGCCCCTTATTAATCCATGATGCAAGCCGTAACGGAGGGCCAGATCGGAACGCAGGTGTAGCTGCCCACTTGGTACCGCGGGGTTCAGTGATGTAAAACCACTCCCGCTGCCATAGGTCGGAAGTTTCTGTAAAGGAGCCTTTTGGCCAAGGAGTATTGGTGAGTTTGCTCGCTGCAGCACCACCGCACTCCGGCTGTTTCCCGTCGACTACCTTCGGCTTCACATTAAAGGTCTTGAGCCACAAGCCGAAGTGTGGGGGAATACGGAGGAAGGCCTCGCACATGATAATGAACGCCAAGACGTGAAGAAAGGAGTCTGGAGCTAGATCGTGAAAATCTAGCCCATAATAGAACATGAGCCCTCGAATGAAGGGATGAAGAGCGAACCCTCCCTCGTAGGAAGTAGGAGATGAATACGACCCTCTCGCCGGATCTGGGAGTAGGAATAACCTGCCCTGAAGCAGGAAGCCTGTGGGGGATTTTCGCGGTCAGGTATCTTGCCACCCGGAGCTTCGCAATATCCTCCTCTGTGACAGAGGAAGCCACCCACCGGCCTTGAGGGCTGGGTTCGGACATGACTGGGAAGCGCGAAGCGATTAAATTGAACCTTGGGTGCTGGAACTTGAGGTGGGAGAGGTTGAGGAAAGGGTTGGCGTAAAGGAGAAAAGACAAGTCTTAGCCCCTTTATAAAGGCGATGAATATCAAACGCCCCCTCCTAGGCCTCAAAACCTGCCTATTCCTAAGGAATCATGCCAACAGAACGGTTGGGTTACCCACGCCCATATTGATGAGAATCCCGCAATAAGGGGACACGATCTCTGCTTTGACAAGACGTGCCAATGAAACAACGGCAGGCTAAAAAACGGTTCGAAATAATGGCGGGGCGGCGACGTGATGTCACGCTACAAAAAATTGTTAGCGGATTGGACTCGTTAAATATTATACTCTCTGCGGTTATGTGTGGAATCTATTTTGCAGAGCTGGACACGATTCTTGTGTTCAAAGACTATTTTGGAGTATTCGGAGAAGGAACCCGCCTTGCAATACTGAAGACAATCCGAGCGCCGGACACCTCGTCATTGATGCCTGATTTAGGGGCTAATGAGGGAGTCCTGGATTAAGGGGTCCTTGGACGGCCGAACTATGTGACGTGGGCCAGACTGATGGGCTATGAAGATACAAGATAGAAGACTTCTTCCCGTGTTCGGATGGGACTCTTCTTTGCGTGGAAGACAAGCTTGACGCCCGGATATGAAGATTCCTTTCTCTGTAACCGACTTTGTACAACCCTAGTCCCCTCCGGTGTCTATACAAAATGGAGGGCTTAGTCCATAGAGGCAATCATAATAATACAGGCTAGACTTCTAGGGTTTTAGCCATCACGATCTCGTGGTAGATCAACTCTTGTAATACTCATATTCATCAAGATCAATCAAGTAGGAAGTAGGGTATTACCTTCATAGAGAGGGTCCGAACCTGGGTAAACATCATGTCCCCCGCCTCCTGTTACCATCAACCTTAGACGCACAGTTCGGGACCCCCTACCCGAGATCCGCCGGTTTTGACACCGACAACGGCGGAGTCCGAGGACACAGGTCCACCACGAGGATGTCGTCGCCACCATGTCATCTTTGCTTGAATAGACTGGTTTCGAAATTCATCCCCAACCATAGGACTGATGGCCTCGTCAGAGAAGAATCCGAAGAATCTTTATTCAACGTCGTCATCATCGCCGCCGATGCCAAGACGATGAACAGTCTAAAAACTTAGACTACAAGGGAGTAAAATCGATCCACGCGTGTTGATCCGGCGACCCCCCCTCACCACTGACGGTTGAGGTCACCGACGGAAGGGAGTCGCGGAGGACGGCGCTAGAAGATTGACCTCTCCTGGCAACGGCTAGGGTTCCAGCCACTAGAGACAGAGAGGGAAACGATCTGTAAGAACAAAGAGGTTGAGCGAGACTTGACGGGCCCGATAAGGCGCAGCGAAAACCCTCGCGTGAGGAGAAACTGTACCTCGCCGTGTACCTCTAAAACGATTCAGTTATTCCATTTGTATATGTACGTATCCCAAATGTGTAAACCTTCAAACCTCTCCTTCTATCAATGGGAAGATACACAGTGATGTAAAAAAAAGGGAGGAAGACACAAAAAATTTGCGTATTCACGAAAAACTGTGAAACCTCAAAATTTACCCAGTACAAAACACAAACAAAATTACAGTGCACATACAGTATTACAGTACAAAAATCAGATTAGACACCAATACGAATACTTACATACTCCCTCCGTCCCAATATAAGTGACTCAACTTTGTATGGCAACATGGTTGTGTAGTCATCACATAGGCTGCAACATCCAAATCAAACCAATGATATATCACGGAACAGAGAGAATAAACATTCTAGTCTTAAAAGGACAAGCATATGAAGGTCTTTCACAAACGTGCTGCTAGACTACCACATGTCATCTGAATAACATGTTTTCATGTAGCATCACACATTCACACACGAAACAGACATACACAAGTCCCCCGCCATTTCAGATGCAACTAAATGAGCCAACATGAACTAAAACACCCTGAATCTTCTCAAGCAACTGCAACACTTTCAGTCAGCGTATTTGACATCTGAAAGGTACACTCGGGCCTGTATGACGCTAGTCCCAATCAAGAAACCAGGCATCACCATTAAACCTACTTTAGGCCTCTCGGCACTTTCATCCAAGACCATGTTCTTGACTACGCTTTCCATGTGAATCTCCGAGAACTCGCTTCCCTTTTTCACTTGGAAGACCCTGACCTTTGGATCGAAAGAGTATGCCAGCCTATGCAATAACCATATGGACTTCGCCAACTTGAGAAATGCCTGATAGAAAGCTGTCCTTGGATGGCCACCGCTCATGACGTAGTTTCTCTGATCCATGTTACCGAAGAAAGAACCTTCCATTTTTGGATGCACAAGTAACAGGTATTTGCTCCTGCAGAACTTTCCGAAAACAGAATCTGGGTTTTGGCTCAATACATCAAGAGGATCCATGGCTCGTACTGCAAGGAACTGGTGGAAGAAAGCCTCATTGGAGACACTGGCAGTAGCAGCCTTGATGGAAAAGCTCTCTTCATGGAAACCACTGAACATTCTTTGGCAAATATAGGACTCAAATGCATACTTCTTATGAGCTCTCCTTGTGTAAACTACATCAGGTTCAATTGCGTTAGCAGCAGCATCGAGATCCCACCCAGCAGCTTTCATCATGTTGATCAAGGGCTTCGAGAAATCATGTATTGATTGGTATGCATTATCAGTAGCAGATGTAAATAAACTTGGTGTCAGCTCAATAGAGAAGTAGTTCTCTTCTTCATCAGATTCCTCAGATTCTTTGTTAAGTAAGCCCCTTTGTTTCAATTTCTTCTCCAGCTTTGATTTCCGATGTTTCGCCTCATCGATTTGCTGCTGTAGAAGGGTAATCTCGGTATCTCTATTCTGGATCTGTGACTGGAACTTCTTCACCATGACCTCATATGTCTTTAGCAAGTTCTGCTGTTCCTGTATTTCAGAAAGCAAGCGTGAATCTTGAGGTGATGCTGCTACTGGCTTAGGATTTCTCTCTCTGTAAGTATGCTTGAGTTCAGAAAGCCTCGTGAGCTCATCTATGACAAGCTTATCAGCAGTTTGGATCTTGTCCGGGTCATAAGGGGTGTGAGCTTCCTGCAGCTGAATGTATGCAGCTTTTAAAGAGGATATGTTGTTGAATATCCTTCCAATCATACTGTCCATCGTGTCCATGTTCTGATTCATATTTTCATCAATTGGTTGAGGATAAACTTTCTGGCTGTTGTTATCATAATTTTGTGACTCCTTGGAGCCTGGTCGGATCATTACTTCTTGCCCTCAGGATCAACAAAGTTAGTTGTCTTCAATCAAAGTACAAGTGGACATCTACCTGCAAAAGCAACTACTGAGTTCAGGTCATTATTTACAGGACAAAAATGTGAACTGCATAAGTGGACAGAATAGGAATGGCTCAAAAGCGACCTTCATATGTATTTCACATCCTATAATAAGAAGAGAAAGAGATTCAGACAAAGTAGACTACAGCATGCTCTGGATTGCTCTAAGACAGAGATTATATAACCACACCCTCATACTCTCAAGCTTGAACAAACAGATGTTCCATAACATGACCTCCATGCCATCCAACCCAAGAATGAAACAGATCAAAAAAACATTGAGTAATCGAGCAGGACATCTAAAAATAGTCAATTATCAGTCGATCTCCCAAGATGAACGGTAAGAACCGCATTTTATGCATTAGGATGCTGACCTGTGAGGAGTCAAGAGAAGATTCATTCCAAGTCATATGGTCAGTGGAACTATAATGCAGGTAGCCTATATGGGGAAACCAATGGCAAAATTAGATACCAATCACCAGTGACGGAGCTACAGCTGGGCCGAACCAGGCCATGGCCCACCCAACCCACCAACATTTCAGTCAAGAGCAGCGCTTAATCTGGGCCCTAAGAGCAAAATTTTAATGGTATTTGTTAACCTGGCCAGTTTTGGCCCGCCCAGAGAAATGAGCGTAGCTCCGCCACTGCCAATCACAGTCTCGGCACACCTTATGGCCTATCAACTTCCTGCCTCTTCACAGGTCGCTGAACCAGATTAAATAGCTTCACTGTCACATATCCTACAGTGCTGAAGATGATGTTGATTGCCTCCTAAGCAAGAAAAACGTGAATCCTAATCATACCTTGCTTCCCTCCCAAGCCTTCGCTATAGTGGGCCCACTAAAAAAAGAAGTATAAATGCTCAGAAAGTCTATAGTCTGAACTGTACTTGAATTGCCCCCTGTGTGCCAACCGCCTACTGCAAACTCAATGCAGTAAATATCATCTTTAGCAAAGGCCGCAGAGGACAAACTCTTATAACATGTTCTTTCAACCATATGTTTGACATGTTGGGAAGCTAAAGCTTCTCCAGAAATGGCTTCTGTCTGGCTGCCCAGGGACATGGATGGGCTGGCTTATAGTTAGTCTGGTTTCCTGAGCTGTAAGTAAAGTCCAAAATGTCTGGAATACCGCTGATGAAAAAGCTATCATGTTATTTGCCAACTTAAGGGACAGTATGATCTGTGTATTGTTTTAGCATAAATTATTAAGTTGACTTGAAACTGGAAGTAGATGTTGGCATTAGTAATTGAGAGTCTCTTAAGGTAAGTATGGAACGGGCCAAAATATGTAGCTTTCTGTTGGAAGTAAATAATAATAATCGCGTAAATACAATCTACGTAAGATCAGCATGTCACCAGAACACTAGCAATACAATCATGTGGCACTGACATACATGGACGTGGGTTGGTCTCAGAAGAGCTTTAATAAGAGAAATAGTGGAGTGTTATGTAGGACTGGTCTGCTTGAATCCTTGTGGTCTCTAGCCTGATAGCATGAGATGGACTTGTGGTCTCACCTCACCAACTTCTACAGAAATTGCCTCTTCAACAGATTCTTGTTCTTCACACCCCGATTCGACCCGCATCCCTGCCTCATGCCGTCCAGAATTTCACCTGCCCCACCCAACGTCGGTTGCATAGACCTAAACCTGTGGTTATGGTCGAGTACTAAGAGGAACATGAGTACTTGTTCCTCAGAAGAGATAGGATGCTGCTCTACAACAGCTCTCTATCTCTAAACGAAGTACGGCAGTACACAAATGAAAAAATTGGGCCCTTGTTATCCTAAGCTGATTTGAGCCATTTGTGTCCTTGTAGTACTATCTCAAGTTTGATTTCTTAGACTAGATATTCACTATCGACCAAACGGCCATATGCTATATCATGTGTACTTTCTCTAGCCCTTAAGCTAAACAACATGTATGTCCACATTTAGCAACTGGTTTGGCTACTCTCACAATTAGGTGTTGTCGTTTCCTACCAAAATGATTCATCTAAAAAATAGAATCACACCAATGTACTATGCTTAGCATTGGTATAAGCGGTGAGCGTTGAGAAAAGCACTGAGAATTTAGTATGGTTGTTTACTGGCCATATAGTAGTATCTTTTCAACATTGTTTGCGCTAATGAACGGTGAAAAGAATGCTAGAGATAAGAAAAGCATATCAATGCCAGCAAAAGGAAGGCCAACATTAAGTGCACATGAATCTGGTCTTGGCAGCATAATCCCAAAGATGAAAAACAGAGACAAATTGCTAGCATACAGAATATGTTGTGACCAGGAAACTAAAGGTTAAGCAGCACTTAATGTATTAATCGGCAAACTAAAATGTGGTGCATCAGTTATTATATGTAGTTTCAATCATTACCATCCATCATAGTAGAACATCAAGGGTCAGATGAACTTTCGGATCAACCCGTAAAAATTAACACAGAGAGTCAAATCTACGGTATACAATTCGAGGTAGGCATGAAGTTGCTGATCCACTAGAACCAACCTCACCCCATGGCAAACAAGCGAACCTGATCCCGAGAGTGAGGAGTTGGCGAGGTAGCACGCGACGGAGGGGGTCCCGGCGGTGAAGAGTGAGCTGGGCGGGGAGTAGGCGACAGACGTTGGGTCCGGTGAGGACGCCGGCTGCTCCAGAGGGGGGCGTCTCGGCGATCTGGATGCGGAGATCCGGCACGGCTAACAGCGGCCAGGTAGGAGGGGGTCGGGTGGTAGGGAGTGGGAATTGGGGAGGTGTGTTGTGGGAAGGGGGGCCGGTGCTCGCGTGAGACCGGAGACTGCCGACGCACGGAGGAGAACTGTTGCAAGGAAATTACACGCTTGGCCCACGTTTGCCCCGTAGTTTTTTTTTTACATCAGTACAGACGCAAGCGCTCATATACACGTGCATACACTCATCCCTCTGAACGCACACACGCACACCAACCCTATGAGCACCTCCGAGAGACTGAGCCGGCATATCATCTTGAGATTTACGAATCCACGGTAGGCGCCTCATCATCGACGGGAACGTCTCCTCCCACTGAAAGCGCGTCGCCGAAAATCCTGAAATAAATTCAGGAATAATGCGAGCACCAGGATTGAACCCTGGTGGGTTGGGGATACCACTGTCCACCTAACCATCTCAACCACAGTTGGTCCGCGTTTGCCCAGTAGTTAAAAATCGTCCAATACCGTTTCTGTATGCGAAAATACCTAACGTATACGGTCCATCATAAAGTCCCCTCTACACCCGCAAGTTGTGCTGCCAGCACGTACACCTCTCGCGGCTACATCCGTCGTTTTGCATAAACCCCCCTCATCTTTTTTGAAATTAACTTGTGCCACACCACATATGGCCTAAAGAGCCCGAATCGGCGCGAGAAACCCCTAATTCGCGTGTGTTCCCCCTTCCCAAATCCCTAACCTAGTTCATATAAAACCTCCTCAAATCCATGGGTGGCAAGAGCGTGACGGAGAGCGAGAGTTCGGCGGGCGACGAAAGCTCTATCGTTGCCATTCCTTTGGCCTTCAAGCCCGTGCGAACCTGCAGACCACGTCGTGTGAACCCGCATTAACGGAACAAGATTTTATGCAGGAGGTGTGGAGCGCAAGGCGAAGCAGATCTTCGGTCAGAGTCCGACTATGTTCTCCAGCACACGTCGGGATGGATGTTGAAAGGATCTAGATGACGACTGGAGGGGGTGAATAGGCGTTTTAAAACGTTTACGGATTTGGCTTTACCCTAATGCGGAATTAAAATAAAGGTATAATTTTCAAGCACGAATCCTAAATATGCTAGGCTCAACTAAGTGCATCAACAATTAATGCTAAACAAGATAAGCACTTAGGAAAAGTAGCAAGCACAAACTATATCACAAGATATGGAAATGTAGGAACAACTAAGCAATTCAACTAGCACAAGATATATCAATATGAGCAAGTATGAATTGCGAAAGTAAAGGGTGTGGGTATGAGATAACCACAAGTGAGTCAGGGATGCAGATTTATCCCGAAGTTCACACTCGTGAGAGTGCTAATCTCCGTTGGAGCAGTGCCGAAGCCAAAGCTCTGGGGCGCCACCAAGTGACTCACCGTATTCTCCCTTTCGAGTCACCCCCAATGGACGATCCTCGATTCACTCGGGGTTGGTCTTGAAGGCGACCATCACACCTTTACAAACTTCTCCGGAGCACTCCACAAGCACAGAAGCTTCCGGAGGAACTTGACCACCCAGGCCACTTCACACCCTTCCATGGAGCACACCACAAAAGGAAGCTTCCGGAGGAACCTTGGCCACCTAAGCCTCTTCACAAACTTCTCAATATATCACCAAACCGTCTAGGAGGCGGAAGCCTCCAAGAGTAATAAACTCACGGGCTCTCACTCGAACAAATCGATGCGGGGAGCTCAAACCAATGCAAAAAATGCAATGCAAGGTCAAGCAACAAATGCTCAACTCACTCTCTCAATCTCACAAGATGCACTCTCGAAAGTAGGACAGTGAAGAGAGGGGATGCAACCACTAGCGGAAAAACGACTAGTCACAACTCGTTGGTGGCGTGCCATTTTCCATCAATGCCAACACTATTTTTTTCAAATAGTGTATAGTGTTGGTGTCGGCTAAATGTGTACGCCATCGCTATGTGCTTATTGTTGGCGTAGGAATTTTAGAGAACGTCACTTGTATGTGGGTCCCATCATCTGCACCATCCATGAAATATTGCTGACATCACAAAAATATCCACGCTAGCACTATTTCTTATACTTGTGGCGTGAGATTTTATTCAACATCATTAGTATACGAAGTGGGGTCCATAATCAGTTTAGGGATGTGTTGACATTCCAAACAGTCAGCACGCCATAAGTACTTGCAGCTCTATATACATAGATAGCTCTGGCTAGTTTAGGCTCTCAACATTATCTCTTCTAAATTTCATCAATCTTGTCTCTCTGCATATCCTAATTATCATACATGGTTGTCCTCTGCCGTTGATCGATTTGATCTATCGATGACTATCAAATCTAGGTAATATGCCAAATTTTTGGTTTCCAATTTTTAGCAAAAGGTAGTAATGCTGAAATATTTTTTGACCCTTTTTTAGGCAGTTGTATGAAGTGAACGATTCTTAGATATATATATGGATCGAACTATAAATAAGTTCTTCCAGGTGGCCTTGGAAGATATGAATCGCAAAGGCAAAACAGAGATATTATGTCCATGTAAGAAGTGCGAAAACGAAGTTTTGATTGACCCTTCTACTAGTCGTGTGAAGATGCACTTGTTGAAACATAGTTTCATGCCTGATTACACGTTATGGACAAGTCATGGTAAGGATGAGGAGGATGCCGAAGTCGAAGGGGTGGCACATGATGATGAGCTAGAGGAGGCATGAAGAACGAGGCCGAACATGAAAATCACCTAAACGGACAGGAAGGCCGTGTGGAGGTTAAGGAAGTGAGAAACCTTTTGTACAAAAGGCGTAAAGAATAGAGCGATAAAGACATGTCCAAGAAGAAAGATCTAGATGACCATGACGACCAACAACCTGGCGTCTATCAAGAAGAAGGTGAAATCCAGATCAAAACAAAGTGTATGAAAAGAAGCCGAAACACATTGTTGGATGTAGAAAGTTCCGTCGCGAGAATTCTGAAACGACGCCGCAGTTGATTTTAAATATCTTTTATTATTTAGCAACACTAGTGTATCAACCATATCTTAATAGTAATTAAATAAATCTTCTCAAGTATTTTATTATTCACCATTTGTATTGAACAAAATTAAATTAGACTGTTGGTTGAAAAATAGCGTGAAACAAAACTTTGCCTAGCTATGGTGTTGGTGACATCACCAAGGCCATAACTATTTTTCACATTGTCTTAGCCGATTCGGGGGAAATGTTCAAAGGCAAAGTTTCATTTCATGCTCACACACACTCCACTTCTGTAGTGCCGCCGCCACTCGCGTCGCCGCTCACTACCGCATCTCGTGCCATCAACACCCCCGTCGAGCTCCTCGTACGGTGCTGCCACTCGCCCCGCCTCCACCCCTCCCCCAGCGCTCGCATGAAAGGATCAAGAAGAGGGGTCTAGAGGGGGTGATTAGACCCTCAACAAGTAAAAGTGGCAAATTTTAGTTTCTTCATGTTGAGGTAGAGATTTAACACAAGTTTAAACATTCACAATACATTTCAAGCAAGCATGGCAAAAGTATGAGCAGCGGAAAGAGTAAAGCATGCTATTTGCAAGAAAGTAAGAGACGGGACTGGAGTGTGCAAACGCAATTGAAGACATAGAGATTTTTGGTGTGGTTCCGATAGGTGGTGCTATCTTACATCCACATTGATGGAGACTTCAACCCATGAAGGATAACGGTTGCGCGAGTCCACGGAGGGCTCCACCCACAAAGGGTCCACAAAGAAGCAACCTTGTCTATCCCACCATGGCCATCGCCCACGAAGGATTTGTCTCACTCGTGTAGATCTTCACGAAGTAGGCGATCTCCTTGTCCTTACAAACTTCTTGGTTCAACTCCACAATCTTATCGGAGGCTCCCATGCGACACCTAACCAATCTAGGAGACACCACTCTCCAAAAGGTAATAAATGGTGTGTTGATGATGAACTCCTTGCTCTTGTGATTCAAATGATAGTCTCCCCAACACTCAACTCTCTCTCACAGATTTGGCTATGGTGGAAAGATGAAATGAGTGGAAAGCAACTTGGGGAAGGCTAGAGATCAAGATTCTTGTGGTAGGATTGGAATATCTTGGTCTCAACACATGAGTAGGTGGTTCTCTCTTAGAAAATGAGTAGTGGAAGTGTATGCACGTTCTGATGGCTCTCTCACAAATTAAGATGGGTGTGGAGGGGTATATATAGCCTCCACACAAAATCCAACCGTTACACACATTTGACCCAACTCGATCAGACCGAATAGAAGAACTCGGTGAGACCGATTCAGTTCAAATTGTGAACATTAGGAATCTCGGTGGGACCGACTAGAACAACTCGGTGGGACCGATGCTAGTGCTAGGGAAAAACCTTATCTCGGTGAGACCGAATGCTTGAACTCGATGAGGCCGATTTCAGCAAAGAGCAAACAAAGAGTTGGTCAAGCAAACTCGGTGGGATCGATTGCAAAGGGAGTCATCTCGGTGAGAGTTTTGCAGGGCCATCTCGGTGAGACCGAGATCTGTATCAGTGTGACCGAATTGTCTAGGGTTTCTGGCAGTGGCTATGTCAACTGAACTCGATGGCACCGGATAGATCAAACCGGTGGGGCCGAGTTTGACTTGGAGGTTGTGACGCCCCCGATTTAATCGTACACTAATCATACACGCAAACGTGTACGATCAAGATCAGGGACTCACGGGAAGATATCACAACACAACTCTAAAAGTAAAATAAGTCATACAAGCATCATAATACAAGCCAGGGGCCTCGAGGGCTCGAATACAAGTGCTCGATCATAGACGAAGTCGTGGAAGCAACAATATCCGAAAGTACGCATATAAGTTAAACAAGTTTGCCTTAAGAAGGCTAGCACAAACCGATACAGATCGAAGAGGCGCAGCCTCCCGCCTGGATCCTCCTAAACTACTCCTCGGTCGCCGCCGCAGCCTCGCACGTAGTAGTAGGCACCTCCAGTAGTAGTCGCCGCCGACGGTGGCGTCTGCCTGGCTCCAAAGATCTGTTGTTGCGACAACCGTAAAGAAGGAAAGGGGGAAAAGGGGAGAAAGCAACCGTGAGTACTCATCCAAAGTACTGCAAGCAAGGAACTACACTACATATGCATGGGTATATGTGTAAGGAGGCCATATGAGTGGACCGAATCGCAGAATGCCGTAATAAGAGGGGATAGCTAATCCTATCGAAGACTACGCTCGCAGCCTCCGCCTTGCAAGTAGAAGAGAGTAGATCAAGTCCTCCAAGTAGCATCGCCAAGTAACATCTCCAAGTAGCATCTCCAAGAGCATCGCATAGTATAATCCTACCGGCGATCCTCCCTCGCCGCCTGCGGAAAAGCGATCACCGGGTTGTTCGTGGAACTTGGAAGGGTGTGTTTTATTAAGTATCCGGTTCTAGTTGTCATAAGGTCAAGGTACAACTCCGGTCGCCCTTTACCGAGGGACACGGCTATTCAATAGATTAAACTTCCCGCAGGGTGCACCACATAACCCAACACGCTTGATCCCATTTGGCCGGACACACTTTCTGGGTCATGCCCGCCTCGAAGATCAACACGCCGCAGCCCCACCTAGGCACAACAGAGAGGTCAAACACGCCGGTCTAAATCCTATGCGCGCAGGGTCAGGGCCCATCGCCTCGAAAGCACACCGCACGCTGTGCGCCGGTGAGCGCACCTAGCAACCTCCATTACAAAGGAAGTTGCGTTAACGCAGTCCAACCCGGCCGCGCCCGCTCGTCGCCGACGCCAAGAAGGCTTCGGTGATACCACGACGCCGGATACCCATAACTACTCCCACGTAGATGGTTAGTGCGATAGACCAAATGGCCGACTCGAGATCAAATACCAAGATCTCGTTAAGCGTGTTAAGTATCCGCTGAACGCCGAACAGGCCAGCCCACTGCCTCCTAGGTGGTCTCAACCTGCCCTGCCGCTCCGCCACAAAGTAACAATCGGGGCCGGAACCCAGCCCACCTCTACCGGATGGAGCCACTGTCCTTTCAAATTTCACATCGAATCACTTATGGTACTCAATGAGTCAATTCGACTTTAGTCACCATCAGATAGTATGTATGTATGTATAGTATATACTGTGATCACCTCCCAAGTGATCACGACCGATAGTATAGCAAGGCGGTCGACAAGAATGTAGGGCCAATGATGATAAACTAGCATCCTATTCTAAGCATTTAGGATTGCGTAAGGTATCAACAGATGTAGCAACAATGTCGCTATGCATCGTAATAGGATTATCGAAAGCAAGAATATGCTACACTACTCTAATGCAAGCAAGATAGAGGAGAATAGGCGATATCCGTGATCAAGGGGGCTTGCCTGGTTGCTCGCAAGAAGGGTTCGTTGTCGGCGTAGTCGATCACGTGGGTACCGGCAATGTCTCGGGTTCACCGGAAAGAAGTAACGAAGGGGAACACAAATAAATAATAGAGCAATCAAAGCAACATAAAGCATAACATGGCAATACGCGAGCTAGACGTGTTCTAACGCGTATGAGGGATACCGGTGAAGGGGGAAACATCCGAAAGTATCCCGGTGTTCCGTGTTTTCTACGATGAACCGGAGGTGAAATGTTGCAGGTTTGATATGTTAGAAATGTGTGGCGATTTAACGGGCTGCGATCCGAATCGCCTCGCTGCTCGAGCAACTTTCATGTACAAAGTTTTTCCATCCGAGCTACGGTTTATTTTATATTGATTTTAAAAGGATTTAATCATTTTCTAATTTATTAATTATTAAATAAATTAACATTATCCAGAATAGTGTTTGCCGATGTCAGCATGACGTCAGCAGTCAACGTTGACCGTTGACCTGGTCAATCTGACAGGTGGGACCCGCATGTCATACTCTGATTATGCTAATTAAGATTTAACTAATCTAATTATTGTTTAACTAAACTAATTAGTTATTTAGATTAATTAAACATGATTAATTAACTTAATTAATCCACTAATTAATTAATAATTTATTTTTATTTTGTTTTCCTTTTTTTTTATTAAAACGTTTTGGGGCAGGGCCCCCTTGTCAGTGGCCCAGAGGCCAAACGGGCGCGGCGAACGAAGCCCGCCTGACGGGCAAGACGCCGGCGCTGGCACGACGGCAAGACGCCAGCCAGCCGGCGCAGTGGCCAACGGAGGCGGCAGAGGGTTGCCGCGGGGGTGCTTATGCGCAGTGGCTGCGCGCATGGCGGCGAGCGAGGCGAGGCGCGTGGCGCGCATGGCGAGAGGAGCGGCAGGCGCGCGCCACACTGGCGAGGTCATGCGGACGGGGGCGCGGGCGGGCGGGCGCGCTACCGGGCACGCCCAGTGAAGCGGCGGCGCGCCGGGTGCGCGTCCGACCATGAAAGCATGGTCGCCGGCACGCGGGGGGTGACCGCAAGAGGTGGCCGAGCGGGTGCGGGAGGCGACCTCGCCGACCGGATCACGGGGACAAAGCAAAGACGGACGAGGCCTCACCGGCCTCAGTTGTTGTGCAAAAGTCGGCTCGGGAGGGGCCGGGATGCGTTCGGCGACGAGGATGTTGGTCGGCGATGGCGAGGTAGCGGCCTCAGGCGGGCGTCGCGCGACGGAGAAGAAGGGGCAAGGAGGCGATGGGGATGGGCGGCAGCGTCGGGGGGGCGCGACGGTCACGGCGAGGGCGACGGGAGGTGTTGGGGCCGAGCACCGGGACGGCGTCGGGCGGCGTCGGGCTTCTCCCGATCTCGATCCAGAACTGGATCGGGGGAGGGGGAGAGAGCGAGTGGGGGCGGCTAGGGTTTCGGGGTAGTGGGGATAAGGTGGGATGGGGTGGGCTGGCCTAGTCGGCCTGGTGACCGGCTGGGCTGGTGCGGCCCAGTGGGAGGGGGGGCTCCTTTCTTTTTCTTTTTTTTTTTAGTTTTCTGTTTCCTGGTTTTGTTTTTCCTTTTCTTTCTTTTTTTTTATCTCATTTCTTTTCTGTTTTAATTTATTTTAAAGTATTTAGGCATTCTGTAAAAGCGTGGTTTCTTCACCATAAATACCTAAGCATTAATTGGCACACTCCGAACATTTTTGTTTTAATATTTGAAAACTTTTGTCGTTTGATTGATTTAGGATTTAAATTTGAAACGGTTTCGAATTAACCCGAGATTAACTACAGTGAGAGGGGTGACGTGTCATCATTAGTAGGGGATTATTGTAGCTTGATTATCCGGGCGTCACAATTCTCCTCCACTACAAGAAATCTCGTCCCGAGATTTAAGAGGGGAGTAAAGGGAAAGACTAGGTTACGAAACTCTAACGATCCTTCTTGGTCTTGGTTACTCTTCTCGAAGAGGTAGATCCACTACGTTGATGTCTTCATTTCTCTGCTGCAGGTCATCCTGATGAAGTCGACGTCCTTTCTTCGGGATCTCCACCGTACTTACGAAAAGGGTAAGGGGTAGCTTCAAAAGGTCAGACCTCTACAAGGTTGCTACCTGGTAGCTAACATCGGGGATGGTGGCGGAAAGTAACTCTCGAACTAAAACTTAAGTAAATACCAAGAGCAAGTAATGAGGTTCCACGGGAAGTTTCGAGCGAGCAGGCAACCGTTCGATGCCTGAACAGGGCTTGAAAGGGGCTCAAAGCAATCGGGACTAAGAATTGCGTCCGGTAACAGATTTGATGATCTCTCGGAAGGCGGCTCGTGAATTACATACGAGGCCACACGCGAGGAAGAACCTTGGGAACAGGGGGTGCAGGAGAGTCAAGTTTCGATCCTGTGGAACTGTGGGTTATGGGCCCACCATGTGGTTTAAAGGTAGGAAGGGGGCTGACATCTTGCACGGCCACAATAGCAAGGCATGCCAAAGGGTAGTCTGTTAGTTATGTCGGCAACAACATCGATACCAAGGGCGAGGGACAAAGAGAACCATTTTCCTGCTCGTTGAACGAGGCGGACCAATAGGCAAGGTTCCCGTCCATCGGTGGTTACCAAAATGTCATCAACAAAAGTAACAGGGTCTTTCTGACAGAATTGTACACAGAGGTGTTTACATAAGCAGGAGAATATTACTGCTTAGATCATATAGATCACCAGTAAGGTTAAACGAAACAATGGAAAGGAAAAGGTGATCATGAGATTAAATGAATAATGGAAAAGAAAATGTGTTTAAACACACATTTCGTGGATATATCCTTCCCAAGGACAAGCGAGCATGATATCATGTCGATATAATTTAGAAAACCCTTTAGGTAAGGGAGAGAAATTCCAAGACATTACCCATACAACGGCGTTTGGATAATTGAGCAAGAAACATCTTAGCATTGGGCTTCGAATGTTCTTGTTGAAAATCGGAGTACCACAGACATGCTTCGAGATAGCATTGACATGGTCTTCAAGCAAATGTCAGACTTTGGATACAAAGGATCCATCAAAAACAACTTATAGAATAAGTCTTACAGTTTCCTCATGGAAGAATGGATAACCTTGTTGGAAAGGAATCTATAACAATAGGGCCTCCGGCCAGGTGTGCTAGGCACGACAGCACCTTACCGGGTCATCTAAGAACCATCATCATAACTCCTGGAAAGTTGTCCCAACCATCATATCTGACCGAGATTCAGATCCGATTGGTGTCATGATACCTCATACTCAGGATGTTCGAGAAGAAAAAGGTGCAACACAAATAGACGAAATGACATTGCAAGATTCTCGGGAAATGAACTATGGAAGCGAAGTTCAAACAAGAGTTCATCATTAAAGCAAGAAGAGGATGATGAGGTGGTCGATGGCCTCGCCGATAATTCAACGAGGCATCCAAAAGATGCATCTCCTCAATTATGTGGATAAGGAGATAGCATTTGTCGATCAAATGATATAATGAAGCATGTTTGAGGAAAACATACACAGTTAAACATTGGTTGAAAGGTGCGCCCGAAATATAGGTTGGGTTGCACGACCAATGTCAGAATGGTGATTCAATAATCAATAGTCTAAGAATGAATGGCCGACCATTAACTTCAAAGCAATAGGGTTGCTAAATAGGCAGAATTCAAACAAAGACTGTTCACTTGTTGGTACCTGTTGGGATCAACGCGAGGACCAAGAAAGAATGGTGATTATGAGAAGTATCACTATAGCAAGAATTCTTAAGAGGTGGAGCAATCCTCACAACATTCTTGACATCAAAGATGGTAATACTCCGCGGTAGAATCATAACATAAGTTGGATAACAAGGAACTCAAGGTAATACACAAAACATGAGCAGGTTTGTGTTGGAGGGAGGGCATTAACGTTGCCGATGATAATACAAACCATCGAGGGGCAAGGATGGTATTTCTCATCAAGAATTCGATAGATATCCAGGAAGGAGTCAAGACGTTGATGATGATCACGACAAATTTTGTCGAGAGGCTCCACGAAGATGTAATCCATCGGCGATGACATCATGTTAAAGGAATTATGAAGCAAAAGGTTATTGGAACCATGGGTACGACACAAACTCGAACTCAAGCTTGTTGTTTAAGGTGAAAGGGTATGACGAGGAAAATCGACGTAAGCTTATCTATCATCGCAAATTGGTGCTCCGAGAATAAGGACCCGGTAGCACAGTTAAAAATTAGCACAAAATGATATAGCCGATCAGGCTAGGAATGACGTGATGGAGTATTAAACTTCTCATCCACAATGTACTAGGAGTACTGAATCACAGGGGCGATTCGATTCGCTAATCGGTGTTCTCGGTTGACGACAACCCAGAACCCGTGGAGTGACTACGACGGGGAGAGGCACTACTTCATCAGAAATGCATAAGATGTAGTGCAATCGGTTGATATCCTCGAGATACTAGGGGTTAGTACTCAAAGGTAGATCAAAATAGAGGTTGGATGGGTGTATTGATCTCAGAGAGGACAAGTGAGTTAACTTGTCCAAAAATGGAATCAAGTAGAAAATATGGTCGGATCCATGATTGCAAAGGATCAATTCACGATTCCAAATGATATTATAACAAGGAAATAGTTATTATTACAAGAAGCTTCCATGATAGGATCTACATCGTGTCCATGGGCATGAACACAAAGTTCAAGGTCGACTCCCACTTCTTCAATGTATAACCTTCCATTCACTTCTCGCTTTGATAAAGGCATTAGTGTTGAAAGTTTTACCTGGTGAAATACCGATGAGTATGACTCGTGAAAACTTCCGAGTTCACACATAGTAAGGAAGGCATAGGTTCAACCCATCGGGCATCTTAGGAACACATACCACAAGCTTCAAGAGTAAATATCACCAGCTCGAAAGCAGAGCATGGTTGGCAAAAGGAGAGGATACAATTTTCCAAAGGCATTATGTATCGAGGAAGAACTCACAAGGTGATTAATTATGAAGGACACTATCGGATAATAATCCAACAGTGGATATGGCGATCCAAAATGGAGTTGATGTGAGTATCGATACCCAATCAAAGGAAGAAAGAATGCAAATGCATCGATTTATAGAACATCTGAATAATTCAACATTTAAATAACAAAGGAATTATGATTTTCAAATAACGGATCAGAGCAAGCACTCGATCAAGGATGGATAAGTTGAATAGACTTAGGGTACAATCGATGGCAATCTTATTGGCGAGAACCAGCTCATGTTCGAAAGACGCCCGAGCCGAAAGATACTTTATAAGGATCAATCGATGATTGCGCGCATTCGCAACATATTGGATCAACGGACTCAAAATGACAATGACAAGGGATGCCATTAAGATTACGAGACTTATGGGATTAACCATAATGCAAGTAAGTTAAGAATTTCAAGAGCAACAGTGCTCAGATTTTCTAAGATCGGGTAGTATTTGAATGTATTTTGTGAAACACATGAACAACTTTGGACAAACGGATACTCGGCAAGCGCGAGTAATTATCCGTAGGGGTATTCATGCAGCAAGGAACTGCAGGCAAGAAGCATAAAGAATTCTCGAATATCGAAGAGTATTTCAGGACATCTTGTAATAACAAGAGCAACTAGGGATGACAATATGAACGATAGGTGTAAGTAGTTATCCAGAGGGATTTATCGATTGGAGTGAATTGCAAAAAGCGATGGCACATAGTCTCGAGAGCACATTGTAGAGTATCTTCGGAATCTTCTGGTGCAGCAGGCGATCATCGGTAACAAGGGGCTCTCCGGGAGAAGTACTTGCGAGAACCTAAAGTTAGTTTTGTTTTTAGCAAAATCATTTAACCCGAATAGAAGAGAGCTCAGAGTCCCAGAGTAAAGACCGAGGAGTAAAAGATCCTAATACCACCCAATGGCGACGTGGGCCCATAGGCCACACAGCCATGTTATTAAAGGTTTTACAATGTCTAGACTCAACTTCGGCCAAGGAGTGTGGAAGGGGGATTCCTACAGGCAGTCGGCTCTGATACCAACTTGTGACGCCCCCGATTTAATCGTACACTAATCATACACACAAACGTGTACGATCAAGATCAGGGACTCACGGGAAGATATCACAACACAACTCTAAAAGTAAAATAAGTCATACAAGCATCATAATACAAGCCAGGGGCCTCGAGGGCTCGAATACAAGTGCTCGATCATAGACGAAGTCACGGAAGCAACAATATCTGAGTACGCACATAAGTTAAACAAGTTTGCCTTAAGAAGGCTAGCACAAACCGGGATACAGACGAAGAGGCGCAGCCTCCCGCCTCGATCCTCCTAAACTACTCCCGGTCGCCGCCAAGCACTCGCACGTAGTAGTAGGCACCTCCAGTAGTAGTCGCCGCCGACGGTGGCGTCGCCTGGTTCCAAAGATCTGGTTGCGACAACCGTAAAGAAGGAAAGGGGAAAAGGGGAGAAAGCAACCGTGAGTACTCATCCAAAGTACTCGCAAGCAAGGAACTACACTACATATGCATGGGTATATGTGTAAGGAGGCCATATGAGTGGACCGAATCGCGAATGCCGTAATAAGAGGGGATAGCTAATCCTATCGAAGACTACGCTCGCAGCCTCCGCCTTGCAAAGAGTAGAAGAGAGTAGACTCAAGTCCTCCAAGTAGCATCGCCAAGTAACATCTCCAAGTAGCATCTCCAGAGCATCGCATAGTATAATCCTACCCGCGATCCTCCTCGCCGCCTGTGGAAAAGCGATCACCGGGTTGTCATGGAACTTGGAAGGGTGTGTTTTATTAAGTATCCGGTTCTAGTTGTCATAAGGTCAAGGTACAACTCCGGTCGCCCTTTACCGAGGGACACGGCTATTCAATAGATTAAACTTCCCGCAGGGTGCACCACATAACCCAACACGCTTGATCCCATTTGGCCGACACACTTTCTGGGTCATGCCCGCCTCGAAGATCAACACGCCGCAGCCCCACCTAGGCACAACAGAGAGGTCAAACACGCCGGTCTAAATCCTATGCGCGCAGGGTCCGGGCCCATCGCCTCGAGCACACACTCGTTCGCTGTGACGCGTCGGTGAGCGCACCTAGCAACCTCCATTACAAAGGAAGTTGCGTTAACGCAGTCCAACCCGGCAGCCCGCCCGTCCGCCGACGCCAAGAAGGCTTCGCCGATACCACGACGCCGGGATACCCATAACTACTCCCACGAGATGGTTAGTGCGATAGACCAAATGGCCGACTCGAGATCAAATACCAAGATCTCGTTAAGCGCAGTTAAGTATCCGCTGAACGCCGAACAGGCCAGCCCACTGCCTCCTAGGTGGTCTCAACCTGCCTGCCGCCTCCGCCATACAAAGTAACAATCGGGGCCGTGGGAACCCAGGCCCACCTCTACCGGATGGAGCCACTGTCCTTTCAAATTTCACATCGAATCACTTATGGTACTCAATGAGTCAATTCGACTTTAGTCACCATCTCAGATAGTATGTATGTATGTATAGTATATACTGTGATCACCTCCCAAGTGATCACGACCGATAGTATAGCAAGGCGATCGACAAGAATGTAGGGCCAATGATGATAAACTAGCATCCTATTCTAAGCATTTAGGATTGCGTAAGGTATCAACAGATGTAGCAACAATGTCGCTATGCATCGTAATAGGATTATCGAAGCAAGAATATGCTACACTACTCTAATGCAAGCAGATAGAGGAGAATAGGCGATATCCGGTGATCAAGGGGGGCTTGCCTGGTTGCTCGGCAAGAAGGGTTCGCTGTCGATGTAGTCGATCACAGGGGTACTTGGCGGCGGTCTCGGTCTCACCGAAAGAAGTAACGAAGGGGAACACAAATAAATAATAGAGCAATCAAAGCAACATAAAGCATAACATGGCAATACGCTGAGCTAGACATGTTCTAACGCGTATGAGGGGATACCGGTGAAGGGGGAAACATCCGGAAAGTATCCCTGTTCCGTGTTTTCTACGTGATGAACCGGAGGTGAAATGTTGCAGGTTTGATATGTTAGAAATGTGTGGCGGATTTAACGGGCTGCGATCCGAATCGCCTCGCTGCTCGAGCAACTTTCATGTACAAAGTTTTTCCATCCGAACTACGGTTTATTTTATATTGATTTTAAAAGGATTTAATCATTTTCTAATTTATTAATTATTAAATAAATTAACATTATCCGAATAGTGTTTGCCGATGTCAAGATGACGTCGCAGATCAACGCCGACCGCCGACCGGTCAACTGACAGGGGACCCGCATGTCATACTCGATTATGCTAATTAAGATTTAACTAATCTAATTATTGTTTAACTAAACTAATTAGTTATTTAGATTAATTAAACATGATTAATTAACTTAATTAATCCACTAATTAATTAATAATTTATTTTTATTTTGTTTTCCTTTTTTTTTATTAAAACGTTTTGGGGCAGGGCCCCCTTGTCAGTGGCCCAGAGGCCAAACGGGCGCGGGCGAACGAAGGCCGCCTCGACGGGCGACGCCGGGGCTGGGCGCTGGCACGACGCCAAGACGCCAATACGGCTGCAGGCCAACGGAGGCGGCAGAGGGTTGCATGCTGGCGGGTGCTTGCGCGAGGCTGCTGCGCGCGGGCGAGCGAGCAGCGGGCGAGGCTGCAGCGCGCATGGTCGGAGGGCAAGCAATAAGCGCCACACGGCGAGGCCACGGACAAGGGCGCGGGCGGCGGGCGCGCTACCGGGCACGTCCAGGAAGCGGCGTGCGCGGCCGGGGTGCGTCCGATTCGCGAGCATGGTCGCCGGGCACGTGCGGGGCGGTGACCGCAAGAGGTGGCCGGAGCGGGGGGTGCGGGAGGCGACCTACGTCGACCGGATCACAGGGGACAAAGCAAAGACGGACGAGGCCTCACCGGGGCCTGTAGTTGTGCAAAAGTCGGCTCGGGGAGGGGCCGGGGATGCGTTTCCGGCGACGAGGATGTTGGTCGGCGATGGCGAGGTAGCGGCCTCAGGCGGGCGTCGCGCGACGGAGAAGAAGGGGCAAGGAGGCGATGGGGATGGGCGGCAGCGTCGGGGGGGCGCGACGGTCACGGCGAGGGCGACGGGAGGTGTTGGGGCCGAGCACCGGGACGGCGTCGGGCGGCGTCGGGCTTCTCCCGATCTCGATCCAGAACTGGATCGGGGGAGGGGGAGAGAGCGAGTGGGGGCGGCTAGGGTTTCGGGGTAGTGGGGATAAGGTGGGATGGGGTGGATCGCCTAGTCGGCTGGTGACCATTGGCTGGTCGCGCCCAAAGGGAGGGGGGCTTTCTTTTTCTTTTTTTTTTTAGTTTTCTGTTTCCTGGTTTTGTTTTTCCTTTTCTTTCTTTTTTTTTATCTCATTTCTTTTCTGTTTTAATTTATTTTAAAGTATTTAGGCATTCTGTAAAAGCGTGGTTTCTTCACCATAAATACCTAAGCATTAATTGGCACACTCCGAACATTTTTGTTTTAATATTTGAAAACTTTTGTCGTTTGATTGATTTAGGATTTAAATTTGAAACGGTTTCGAATTAACCCGAGATTAACTACAGTGAGAGGGGTGACGTGTCATCATTAGTAGGGGATTATTGTAGCTTGATTATCCGGGCGTCACAGAGGTTTGGACATATTTGGAAATGAGAAAGTGGCTGAGGGTTTTGGAGAAATGTCACTAAGCACTTTGAGCAAATAGACCATTTAGCAACACATCATCCCCTTTTAATAGTATTGGCTTTCCTATGGACTCAATGTGATCTTGGATCACTAAGATAGAAATGAAGAATCTTGAGCTTTTCAAATATGTGTCCTTAGCATTTTGAAGTGGTTCCACATCCTCTTGTCCTTACCACGCCAGTATTGAACTCATCAGAAATATACTAGATAAAAGTATTAGTCCTACAAGGGATATGTTGACATTAATTACCAAAATCACCCAGAGAGCACTTGTGCTTTCATCGCGCCACTGCTTTACCCCCTCTCCCACCGTCGTGCCGCCGGCCCCAACCACCTCGACCTCGCCTCCGATAGCTCCAGTTGCAAAGTGATACATCTCCAACGTATCTATAATTTTTTATTGTTCCATGTTATTATATTATCTATTTTGGATGTTTTATATGCATTATTATGCTATTTTATATTATTTTGGGGACTAACTTATTAACCCAGAGCCTACTACCAGTTTATGTTTTTCTCCTTGTTTTTGAGTTTTGCTGAAAAGGAATACCAAACGAAGTCCAAGCGGAATAAAACTTCACGATGATTTTTCTTGGACCCAAAGACACCCAGAGGACTTGGAGTCCAAGCTAGAAGATCCACGAGGCGACGGCAAGGGTGGAGGGCGCACCCTAGTGGGGCGGCGCCCCCTGCCTTGTGGCCCCCTCGGGGATCCCCTAACCTACCTCTTCGTCCTATATATTCACATATGTTCCAAAACCCTCAAAAGCATCCACGTAAATACTTTTCCACCGCCGCAGGTCTCTAACATCCTTAGATCCCATCTGGAGGCCTTTTTCGGTACTCTGCCGGAGGGGGATTCGATCACGGAGGGCTTCTACATCAACCCTATTGCCCTACCTGTTAAATTTGGAGTTGCATTTGAACCCTTGGTTCAAATGGACTTCATTCAAATAGAATGCTAGATGCATTAGCATAAAAAACATCACATCTACATGCCATGACCATGCATCATATTGTTGCATATGCTTGTGTTTGATCGTCGACACCGTTCCTTCTCGATAGGTCCTGCTTCGGAGAGTGCTCCAGAGTACCTGTCTGAGGAGCAGTGCCACCCTGTTGATCTACCAGGCAAGCAAACCCCCTTGTTCATTCCGATTCAATCTTGCTCTCTCGCTCGTGCTCTCAGTTATTGCATTAGTACAACAACGATTCAACTGCTACTTTGTGCTGTGGTAGTTGAACCCATTCCTCTGCATGACCTGTCATTACCACAGTAAATAGTTGAGACCCACTAGCATGTGCAGGAGTTGATTGAAGCCATTGTTGTGTTCCTACCATGCCATGCCTGCTATTGCTTAGAGTGTGTCAGGTCTGATTCATTGGGAATGAATTGGAGGCAAGCTACGCTCGATGTCGAGAGTGAAGTGTGTGAACACGCTTTTGGTAAAGGTAGCGGTGAGAGGCCATGTAGGAGTACATGGTGGGTTGTCTCACCGAACCGCCCTAAGCAATCGAAGTTCTATGTATGTTGTCCAATGACTCGATACTACCACACATTGGGTTCCGGTAACTCGACCCCTCTCGACTTATTAACCAACTTGATCTCTGTCTAGGAGTCGCAACTAGTTTCTGGTGTTTGTAGGTTGTGCTATTTTTCTACCAAGTGGCACCCGGCAGGGTGGGCTTGGGACAGACTAGGCACACGTGGCCTAGTGTACCGAGTGGCACCCGGATGGTGGGCTCGGGAACCCTACACACATTGTTTGGGGCCGTGATGGAAACCTCGGCCGGACTCCCTTGCGGATGGAACCTGAATAGGCGATAAACCTGGACTAGAGTCTTGTGTGGTTAGTCAAGTCGTGGCCGACACCCTCGCCAGGCTTCAGCTTGAAGGTTGCCGAGTTACATGACATGTACATGGTGATAAGTGGCGAGAGCATGTGTGAAGAAGTACACCCCTGCAGGGTTAACATGATCTATTCGAATAGCCGGGTCCGCGGATATGGACTTCTTGGATGCTTACATGGTACATAGACAACTTGAAGTGAATACTCTAAAATGCTCAAGACAAGTGTGAGTGCTATGGATGGCTTTCTCGTAGGGAGACGGGGATGAATCCATAGTAGTGTATTGTGTGGTGATTAGTGGACTCGTGTGCGCCATCTCACCTCAAAGAAGTTTCTCGTAGTCATAGAACAGGATAGCCACTGAGTCAAAGCTGGCTTGCTGCAACTTAACCCCACATTACCCTCTTGATACAAATTCATGTATGATAGGATCTGATGTAAGTCTTGCTGAGTACCTTTGTACTCATGTTGCTTTATTTATGTTTTTGCAGCGGAGACTTCGGTCTTACTAGTTTCCGTGGACTTCGACAAGTAGATTGTACCTCAGCTACGATCTTGATAGGATGTTGTAGATAGTCAGGCTCTTCAGCCTTTTTCATTTGTAGATGTCTGTACTCAGACATGTAATGCCTCCGCTTGTTGTTTGTTAGCTCTGAATGTTGGGTCATGTGACCCCTGTTTGTAATAAATGCTATGATGGCTCTTTGAGCCTTATTTATATGAGTCGTTGAGTTATGTTGTGATGCCATGTTGTACAACGCATACTTGCATGTTATGCGTATGTGTAATGTGTATTGCTATGTGTGGGATCTGACTATCTAGTTGTTTATCCTTAGTAGTCTCTCTTACCGGGAAATGTCTCCTAGTGCTTCCATCGAGCCCTCGGTAGCTTGCTATCGCTCCGAACACTTAGGCTGGCCGCATGTGTCCTTCTGCGTTCTCAGGTCTGTCCCTTCGGGAAATGTCATGCGGTGTCTACCGAGTCCTCGTTAGCTCGCTACAGCCCGGATTCTCCTGAGTCCTGCTAGCCCACTTGCTCATGTACCGGATTCACTTGTCGATGATCGACACGTTTGTTGCTGGGTCATGTATGCCTGTCCCTGTAAGTTAGTGCCACTTTGGGTTCACGACTAGCCATGTTAGCCCGGGTTCTTTGTCATATGGATGCTAGCGACACTATCATATACGTGTGCTAAAAGGCGCAAATGGTCCTGGGCATGGTAAAGCGACACCCGTGGGAATACCGTGCGTGAGGCCGCAAAGTGATATGAGGTGTTACATGCTAGATCGGTGTGGCATAGAATCGGGGTCCTGACAGCTTTGGTATCAGAGCCTGACTTCCTGTAGGATTACCAAGCCATACTGGTCGAAGTTGAGTCTAGAAATTCTTTAGTTATGTAAGGGAATTGATTGTGGGAAGGAACGTAAGGCTCTTTCTACTCCTTATACCTCGTGGCCTTCTCGATCCGAAATCATCCTATCTTTCCTACGGGTTAAGGAACTAGGCTTTCTTCCGCTCATCAGATCACGTGTTACTACTCCGTAGTTCCATAGGATCTGCTGATCAGAGTCATATCCCACTTTCGAGTACTTCCGGTGTAGCCTGTTTAGTATGATCTCAGAACCTGGAGTGGTGATGTTGAGTTGCTGTACTATCCCATTTTGGCAGGATGTCTCATTCTGGGCATTTTATGCCGTTGTGCTGCCGGAATTGCCCTAGGAGTTCGAGAGATACTAATTTCCTTGTCCTACATGCTATAGCCTATAGTTGATGTTGATTTCGTCCCTGGTTTCGTTTCTCAGGATGTCATCAAGTTCTGTTGTCCATAGCCAGAACCATGAAGATGGTAGGGATGAGGATCCTCCCGACCCACCTTCGTTGACAGAGTTCATGTTAGAGATGGAGAGGAACAAGTGTGAGTCTAACCGCTTGTTGGCACGTATCGAGGAGAACACCGCACATCAGTTCAAAGGGTGCAACCATTCATGACTTCATTCGCTTGCACCCACCCACCTTTCATCATTCTATTGAGCCACTCGATGCAAATGACTGGCCCCGTAGTATCACTCATAAGCTGCATTCCACGAACGTAGCTGAAGATGATAAGGTCACCTATGCTACATACCACCTGGAAGGTCCTGCTAGCCTTTGTGGCAGAACTATGAGGCTATGCTTCCAGCTGGCCAGATTCCTACCTGGAGGGATTTCATTAAGGCTTTTCGCGAGCATCACATTCCCCAAGCCCTAATTGATCGCACGAGAGAAGAGTTCTATAGTTTCACCCAAAGTAAGATGGCTGTTGATGCTTATAGCAGAGAGTTTGTGAACCTCGCCCGCTATGCCACATAAGAGGTGTCCACGAACGCTAAGAAGCAGGCTAGGTTCCGGAAGGGTCTCAACCCCAAGTTGCGTCGTGATCTCCACCTGCATCATTGTGATACATTCCAAGCTCTTTTGAACAAGGCCATTAATGCAGAGACAGCTCAGATCACTTACGAGGAGTCTCGTAAGCACACTCGTGATTTGGGATCTTCCTTCGGCTCTAGCCCTCAGAAGCGCCGGATTTGGGTTCCAAGCTCCGCCCTCCCTTCTGGATATACACCGAGACCATCCTATGTGGTGCCTCACCCAACTCAGTCGTGTGTTCCACCCAGGCCTATTGGTAGACCGCTTGTCAGTGCGGGTCCACGTCCAACCTCAGGGACTTGCTTCACATGCGGGAAGCTAGGACACTATGCACGTGACTGCTCTCAGACTAGTTATGCTCCACCCCAGCCCGAGAAGACTGTTGGCTGTGTTAAGCCATCAAGTAAGACGATCAATGCCAAGCCAGCTCGCACTAAACGTGGACATGTGCATCACGTCTCAGCTAAAGATGCTCATGATGATCCGGATGTCGTTCTTGGTTCACTCCTTGTCAATTGTCATCCAGCATCGGTTCTGTTCGATACTGGAGCATCTCACTCCTTCATTTCTGAAGGCTATGCTCGTTTGCACGACATGTCATTTTGTGATATGCCAACTCCGCTTGAAATCCAAACCCCAGGGTCTAGATGGCAAACCACCAGAATAAGCTATGGAAATGAAATCCTTGTTGATAGACTTGTATTCCTTGCATCACTTGTAACCCTCAAGTCCTCAGACATTAACATCATCTTGGGTATGGACTGGATGATAGCTCATCATTCCAAGATTGATTATTACACCAGATCTATTCAGCTTACACACCCATCTGGCAAGATAGTCACTATCTCCACTAGAGTTGCAAAGCGTCAGCTCTATTCTCTTAATGCCAGCCCTCTTCCAGACCTTGAAGATATCCCGGTAGTCCGTGACTTCCCGGATGTCTTTCCAGAGGAACTGCCAGGTGTTCCACCTGATAGAGATGTAGAGTTTGTCGTAGATCTTATCCCAGGAACCGCTCCAATCTCTAGGAGACCTTACAAAATGGCACCCTTAGAACTAGCCGAGCTTAAGAAACAACTTGATGAGTCCTTGCAAAAGGGTTTCATCCGTCCCTAGTTCTTCTCCCCGGCTTGCCCGTCCTCTTCGCCGAGAAGAAGGATGGTACGGACCGGATGGTTGTAGATTATCGTCCCGTTAATTTGGTCATGATAAAGAACAAATATCCGCTCCCCAGGATCAACGACCTGTATGATCAGCTCGCTGGGTCCTCAGTCTTCTCCAAGATGGATTTGAGGTTAGGCTACCACCAAATCAAGATCAAAAATGGGGACATCCCCAAGACAGCCTTTGTCACTCGTTATGGCCAGTACGAGTACACCGTCATGTCCTTCGGTCTAACCAACGCCCCAACCACCTTCTCCCGCTTGATGAACTTGATCTTCATGGAGTACTTAGATAAGTTCGTCGTGGTTTACCTTGATGATATCCTTATTTACTCGAAGAACGAGGAAGAGCATGCCGAACATCTTAGACTTGTGTTAGAGAAACCCAGAGAGCATCACCTTTATGCCAAGTTCTCCAAGTGTGAATTTTGGTTGCCAGAAGTGACCTATCTAGGCCACGTGATCTCTGGTAAGGGCATTGCAGTCAATCCCGAGAGAGTTAAGGCCGTTCTTGATTGTACCCCACCTGAAACCGTTAAACAAGTTAGGAGTTTCCTTGGTCTAGCCAGTTATTGTCGCCGCTTTGTTGAAAACTTCTCCAAAGTAGCCAAACCCCTCACGGAACTTCTCAAGAAAGATAAAAAGTTTGAGTGGTCCACACAAGGTGAGTACAGCCAGAACCAAAAGATGCCCGACTTCGCTCCCATACTTGTGCCACCGGATTTCACTAAAGACTTTGTTATCTCTCATGATGCCTCACGACAGGACTGGGTTGCATTCTTATGCAGATCGTCATGTGATTTCCTATGCATCTTGACAACAGCATCCACATGAGGAGAATTATCCTACACATGATCTAGAGTTTGCACCGTAGTCTATGCACTCAAGACCTGGCGACATTACCTTCTTGGTAAGCGCTATAGATCTACACCGATCACCGAGTCTCAAGTATATCTTCACCCAACCAGATTTGAACCTTAGGCAAAGACGTTGGTTGGAGGTGATCTCAGATTATGATCTAGGATTACCTACACTCGAGCAAAGCCAATGTCATGGCTGATGCGCTAAGTCAGAACTCCTATTGCAACAATCTCATGTTGCAAATAGGGCCAACCACTTCTCCATGAGGAATTCGTAAGCAATCTTCACATTGCTCCTCATGCATTCCTTTCTACCTTGGTGGTGAAACCTACTCTTGTGGATCATATCATAGAAGCCCGTAAGCATGATACGGGATTACGGATCAAGAGAAACATTGCCAAGGGTATTGTCGGTAGTTTCTCTATAGATGATCGAGGTGTCGCTTTCTTTGGGAACCGCTTTGGTGGTCCCTAAGAAGCAACATCTTCGATAACCGATCCTTAAGGAGGCGCATGAATCTCCTCTCACGATTCATCCCAAAGAGTACCAAGATGTATCAGACCTCGCCAGAGGTTCTGGTGGACTAGGATGAAGAGATAAATTGCTTAGTTTATTGCTAACTGTGATGTTTGTCATCGCGTTAAGGCAGAGCATCAAAGACCTGCTGGCACCCTTCAGCCTTTAGCTATTCCTGAATGGAAATGGCATAAAGTTGGTATGGACTTCATCACCGCTTTCCCGTGACCAAGAGAGGGAATAATGCTATCTTCGTAGTCATTGATCGCTCTCCAAAGTGGTGCACTTACTACCCGCTCGAGAGAGTATCACCGCTAGTCCGCTCACGACTTATATATTTATCGAATAGTGTCACTTCATGGTGTTCCACTAGAGATCAATTCAGCACGTGGCGATCTTTTCACTTCTCATTTCGGGAGAGTTTCCAAACTGCCATGGGAACCCATCTTTCCTTCAGTACCGCTTTCCACCCTCAGTCGAGTAGTCAAGTGGAAAGGGTCAATCAAATTCTCGAAGACATGCTTTGAGCTTGCATTATCTCATTCGGTATGGATTGGGAGAAATGCCTTCCTTTTGCCGAGTTTGCTTATAATAATAGCTATCAATCTAGTCTCAAGAAAGCTCCTTTTGAGATTCTCTATGGACGAAGATGTCGAACACCTTTGAACTGGTCAGAAACCGGTGAAAGACAATTTTTGGACCGACATGATCCAGAGGCGTAAGAGCAAGTTCGCATCATTTGTGAGAATTTGAAAACAGCCCAGTCTCGTCAAAAGAGCCAGTACGATCGTCATCATAAGGATATGACTTATGGAGTTGGCGACAAAGCTTACCTTCGGGTTACTCCTTTGAAGGGTACCCATAGTTTCGGTATCAAGGGCAAGTTGGCTCCTCGTTACATTGGTCCTTTTCGCATTCTCGCTAAACGAGGAGAGGTTGCCTACCAGTTGGAACTACCCCCACATCTTTCCAGAGTGCATGATGTCTTCCATGTCTCTCAACTCAGGCGTTGCTTCTCGGATCCTATCCGCGGAGTGGACCACGAAACGCTTGATCTCCAAGATAACCTCACATACCGAGAGTACCCGGTTCACATTCTTGATCAAGTAGAGCGTGTTACCTGATGTCAGAACATCAAGTTTCTCAAGGTTCAGTGGTCTCATCATTCCGAGAGAGAAGCTACTTGGGAGCAAGAAGATCGTCTTCGAATGGAGTACCCCACTTTCTTTCCGTCGACCCCTGAATCTCGGGACGAGATTCTTTCAAGAGGGGGCGAGTTGTCACATCCCTAGTTCTGGTATGACCTAGACTAGCTAGTCATGTGTGAATCATGTTTAAATACCAATTAAATTTGAAATGGGGATTTGTGAAACTCTCAGAATCATTTCTGGAAATGACCCAGATAAAAATTGCTCCAAAAAGGTCCAAGAAAATGTTAATGTTGCTCTCTGAAAATATTGAACAGAGATAAAAATCAAACCAATATTTTAGGAGCTCATACGTATTTATTTTGGGCATTTGGAATTAATGCAATAATTATTTGCTTTGGATATATATTGTTATATATATATATAATATTGTCCAAAAATTATGCCAGTTGTTGAGGAGCTCTGGAATAATACCACTAGCCCCTACAAAAATTGGCATAAGATAAGAAAATGATTTAGTGCCTAAAACTAAATCAAACAAATGTCAGAAATAGAAAAGAAAACAAAAAAGGGAAAAGCACTTACCTGGAACTTACCTGGGCCACTTGCTGGCCTGGCACTATGCAGCCAACCGGCCCAGCGGTGCGGCCCACTAGCCCAACCGCCAACCGTCGTCCACCTGGCAACGACAGAAGGACAGGGGCACGCGCCGGCGCACACGGACACGCGTCCGTCCGCGGCCACATCTCCCCGCCACCTCCTGCTTCTCCCCCTTGTCGCCTGGATCACACGCGCGACGCCACGCACCGCCCCGGACCCCTCTCACTCTCATCCCCTTCCCTGCCTCCTCTGCTCTCTCTCTCTCTCGCTGAACCGAACGCGCCCGTCGCCGCCGCTCGCTGTTGCCGCACCCACCGCCACGACCTCGCCTCTCCGACGAGTCCAAGAGCTCCGCGCCGTCGTCCTCGTCCTCCCCGTCAAGCCGTGCATCGCCGTACGCCCTGTGAAGCCGCCATCACCGTCGTCTTCAACCCTCGGCCTTGGAGATTACCAGCAATGCCATGTCGCTGTCCGGCCTCCCTCGAGCTCGCTGACGACGCCATCGAGATTGCTGTGAGGACCTGACCGTTTCCCCTCTGTTTTCCCGTCGTTTCCCGCGTTGTAGCCACAAACTCGAGCGGACCCGAGCTCCGTCCGCCGCCGCGAGCTCTGTGCCAGCGAGCTCCGGCCACCCTGCGTCCTCCCATCGCCTCCGCTGGATGCGGACGAGCCCGGGCTACGCCCCGGTGCCCTCATCCGCTGCTCCCGTGGCTGGAAACGCGGACTCCGCCGCGACCAGAGGTTGCCGGCGATGAGCCCCGCCGCCTGAGCCCTGCCATGCGGGCCTGGCCTGTCGGGTGATTAGTTTAGGGCTAATCACCACTTATCAAACCCACTGACACTGACAGATGGGCCCCAGCGCCCACTAATCTTGCAATTAGGCTAAACACACCCTGTTTAACACTGTGTCACTGACGTGTGGACCCCACATGTCAGGTTTGACCCCAGTCAGCGCTGTTGACTTGCTGACGCAAGCATGACGTAGTGCTGATGCAGTTATTTCTTTTCTGGATTTAAATTAAATTAGGAAATTCCAGAAAATGCTATAAACTTCAAAAAATCATAGAAATTCAACCGTAGATCATATTGAAATAATTTATATATGAAAAATTATCAAAACAAATCCAATCTATCCATCTGTACCAGTTTTATGCATGAAAAACCAACTTATACCTACTATATAGGTGAAAACATATGAATGGCATTTATAAATGTTAAATTTGGAGTTACATTTGAACCCTTGGTTCAAATGGACTTCATTCAAATAGAATGCTAGATGCATTAGCACAAACAACATCACATCTACATGCCATGATCATGCATCATATTGTTGCATATGCTTGTGTTTGATTGTCGACACCGTTCCTTCTCGATAGGTCCTGCTTCGGAGAGTGCTCCAGAGTACCTGTATAAGGAGCAGTGCCACCCTGTTGATCTACCAGGCAAGCAAACCCCCTCGTTCATTCCAATACAAACCTACTCTCTCGCTCCTGCTCTTAGTTATTGCATTAGGACAACAACGATTCAACTGCTACTTTGTGCTGCGGTAGTTGAACCCATTCCTCTGCATGGTCTGTCATTGCCACAGTAAATAGTTGAAACCCACTAGCATGTGTAGGAGTTGATTGAAGCCATTGTGTTCCTACCATGCCATGCCTGCTATTGCTTAGAGTGTGTCTGGTCTGATTCATTGGGAATGAATTGGAGTGTAGTGCTACGTTCTGATGCTGAGAGTGAAGTGTGTGAACACGATTTGGTAAAGGTAGCAGTGAGAGGCCATGCAAGAGTACATGGTGGGTTGTCTCACTGGAACCGTCCTTAAGCACTGAGTTCTATGTATGTTGTCCAATGACTCAATACTACCACACATTGGGTTCCGGTAACTCGACCCTTCTCGACTTATTAACCAACTTGATCTCTGTCCAGGAGTTGCAACTAGTTTTTGGTGTTTGTAGGTAGTGCTATTTTTCTACCAAGTGGCACCCGATAGGGTGGGCTTGGGACAGACTAGGCACACATGGCCTGGTGTACCGAGTGGCACCCGGATGGTGGGCTCGGGAACCCTGTACACATCGTTTGTGGCCGTGATGGAAACCTCGGCCGGACTCCCTTGCGGATGGAACCCGAATAGGCGATAAACCTGGATTAGAATCTTGTGTGGTTAGTCAAGTCGTGGCCGACACCCTCGCCAGACTTCCGCTTGAAGGTTGCCGAGTTACATGACGTGTACATGGCGGTAAGTGGCGAGAGCATGTGTGAAGAAGTACGGCCCTGCAGGTTTAACATGATCTATTCGAATAGTCGGGTCCGCGGATATGGACTTCTTGGATGCTTACATGGTACATAGACAACTTGAAGTGAATACTCTAAAATGATCAAGACAAGTGTGAGTGCTATGGATGGCTTTCTTGTAGGGAGATGGGGATGAATCCATAGTAGTGTATTGTGTGGTGATTAGTGGACTCATGTGCGCCATCTCACCTCAAAGAAGTTTCTCGTAGTTGTAGAACAGGATAGCCACTCAGTCAAAGCTGGCTTGCTGCAACTAAACCTCACATTACCCTCTTGATACAAATGCATGTATGATAGGATATGATGTAAGTCTTGCTGAGTACCTTTGTACTCATGTTGCTTTATTTATGTTTTTGCAGCGAAGACTTCGGTCTTACTAGTTTCCGTGGACTTCGACAAGTAGCTTGTACCTCAGCTACGATCTTGATAGGATGTTGTAGATAGTTAGGCTCTTCATCCTTTTTCATTTGTAGATGTCTGTACTTAGACATGTAATGCCTCCGCTTGTTGCTCGTTAGCTCTGAATGTTGGGTCATGTGACCCCTGTTTGTAATAAATGCTATGATGGCTCTTTGAGCCTTATCTATATGAGTTGTTGAGTTATGTTGTGATGCCATGTTGTACAACACATACTTGCATGTTATGCGTACGTGTAATGTGTATTGCTATGTGTGGGATCTGACTATCTAGTTGTTTATCCTTAGTGGCTTCTCTTACCGAGAAATGTCTCCTAGTGCTTCCATTGAGCCCCTGGTAGCTTGCTACTGCTCCGGAACACTTAGGCTGGCCGGCATGTGTCCTTCTGCGTTCCTGTGTCTGTCCCTTCGGGGAAATGTCACGCAGTGTCTACCGGAGTCCTATTAGCCTGCTACAGCCCGGATTCTCCGGAGTCCTGCTAGCCCAGCTGCTACAACCCGGATTCACTTGCTGATGACCGACACGTTCGTTGCTGGGTCATGTATGTCTGTCCCTGGAAGTTAGTGCCACTTTGGGTTCACGATTAGCCATGTCAGCCCGGGTTCTTTGTCATATGGATGCTAGCGACACTATCATATATGTGTGCCAAAAGGCGCAAATGGTCCCAGGCATGGTAAGGCGACACCCGTGGGAATACCGTGCGTGAGGCCGCAAAGTGATATGAGGTGTTACATGCTAGATCGGTGTGGCATAGAATCGGGGTCCTGACACTACCGATGAAGCGTGAGTTGTTTACCTCAGACCTACGGGTCCATAGCTAGTAGCTAGATGGCTTCTTATATTGTAGGGTGGAACCCTAGATGTCCGATATTTCACGATTGGAGTGGATCCTACCAAGAACACAAAGAACATGAGGAGAGAAATCACTCAAACCAACAAGATTCGATTACACATGTGCTAGATCCTTGAAATATAAAGAGATACACGATCCATGATCAACAAGGGATGATACAAGTTGCAAGTTCTTCTCCGTGAGGAGGTCTTGAGGGTCTTTTCGTTAGGGGTCTTGAATCCAAGATGGATATTCTCCGATGAGGGAATGGTATCTCTCGATGGAGTAGATCCGGATGGACGAGCAAAAGCTCTATCTCAAATGAGCTCATCCTTTGCTAACACTAATACGGAGCTAGGTGACAAGTATATATAGTCCAAGGGGTAAGTGGGTGATACATGGGGTGAAACCCCTTTCACTGCGCTCAGGCAGGGCGGTAGTACCGGTCATGGGGGCGATTGTTCCGCTGGGAGCCCAGGTGCTGGTTCCTGGAGGTGTTCGCGGAAGGGAGTAGCGGTTGTACCGGTGGTTGGGGCGGTGTCAGTGTCAAAACCGGCAGATCTCGGGTAGGGGGACCCAAGCTGTGCGTCTAAGGATCAATGGTAACAGTGGATGAAGGGACACAATGTTTACCCAGGTTCAGGCCCTCTTAAAGAAGGTAAAACCCTACGTCCTGCTTGATTGTATTCGATGAGTATAGGGGGTTACAAGAGTTGATCTACCTCGAGATCGTAATGGCTAAACCCTAACTTGTCTAGCCTATGAATATTATGATCTTGTCTCCGGTCTAAATCCTCCGGTTTATATAGACACCGGAGGGGCCTAGGGTTGTACAAAGTCGGCTTATAGAGAAAGGAAATAGCATATCTGAACACCTAATCTTGCCGTTCACGCATACAAGAGTCTTAACCGGACATGGGAGGTGGTCTTCTTCCTTCATCTTTACAGCCCATTAGTCCGACCCATATTGAATAGGCTGAACGCCCGAGGACCCCCTAGTCCAGGACTCCCTCAGTAGCCCCTGAACCAGTCTTCAATGACGACTTGTTCGACACGCGGGTTGTCTTCGGCATTGCGAGGCGGGTTCCTCTCCTGGAATACCATACACCGGCTTTCCCTTATAAATGGACTGTATCCGGCTCTGTATAATTAACACAACCCTTAGCCGCGGAGGCAAAACATATAAAAAATAGGAATAGTGTCTTTACTGACAACTTTTCCCAGCGAAGCGTCAGACTTGACTCTTTAGTGTTTTGAATCATTTTCACACTCTTGGTTTCGTGTTTCGAGGTCGAGCCCCTTAGCACGTCTTGTCAAAACAGAGATCGTGCCCACTTATTACGGGATTCTCATCAATGGGATTTGGGTAACCCAACCGATCATGGCGCACACTCTCATTGGGAATAAGCGAGTTTTAATGCCTAAGTGGGGGGACGGTTGGCATTTTCACCGCCTATAAGAGGGCAAAAGATTCCTCCTTTCTTCCCCACACCTTCTTCCAACCTCTGCCTTCCAATATCCCAATCTCCAGCGCCCAAAAAAGCTCTTGTCTTCCTCATCGCCGCCACCTTCTTCAGCCATGGCCTGGTCAGGCTCCAAGGGCAAGTGGGAGGCCTCCTCCGTCACGGAGAAGGACGTGAAGGAACTCCGGAGCGCAGGGTACCTGGCTGCAAACATTGCGCACAAGCTCTCCGACGAGGACCAATTCATCCCCACTACAGCGTCCGGTGAAAGGGTCGTCTTTCTCCCCCATTTTCTCAGAGGGTTGGGGTTTCCCCTCTACCCCTTCGTCCATGGCCTTATGTTCTACCATGGGATAGATTTCCATGATCTAGCCCCGAATTCTTTCCTCCACATATAGATGTTTATCGTCGTGTGTGAGACTCTGCTCCGCATCCCACCACACTTCAGCCTATGGCTCAAGATTTTCAATGTGAAGCCGAAGGTGGTCGACGGACAGCATGCGGACTGCGGCGGGGCCATGGTAAGCAAGTTTCCCAATGCCACATGGCCCAAAGGGTCTTTCATCAAGACCGTCAAGGTCTGGCAGCAGGAGTGACTCTACATCACTGAACCCCGCCATGCCAACTGGGTGGCAATTCCAGAGTTCAGATCCGGACCCCCCATGAGGCTCACCTCGTGGACCGCTAAGGGCCTCGATTGGGGGTTCCAGACGGAGGTGCAGATGCTGCAGAAGCGCATCACCAACGTGTTAGGCAAAAACATCGGTCTCACAACATGGTGCAGATCATGCTCTTCCGCCGCGTCCTCCCCTGCAAATGTCGGGCCTCCCACATGTGGGAGTTCAATCCGAAGGAGCCGCAGACCCTGAAGCGCTTCTTCGGCACTACACATGAAGATATATGGAAGCTGCTCTTCAAGGCCCAGAAGAGCTGGACCATGAAGATCGAGGACGTCGGGCTCGACATCGAGAATCCGGCCACTTTGGTAATTATTAACCTTTCCGAAGACGTGTTCAGTTAATGCTTTAATCCATAGGAATCTTTATCAGCTCACTTCCTCACAGGGCTGGACAGCAAAGGCGGAGCGGATCGACAATCCGGCTCCACTGCCAGAAGACCCAGCCACTCCCCAGTTGATGGAGATGCTGGTCCCGGCGCCCTACCAGGCTGAAGAAGAAGGGCAAGAAGAAGGGCAAGGGGCCCAAGCGCGGCCGCCGCCACAGAGACCCTTCGAACATTGTGTCCGGAGAGACCGAGATCGTCTCCTCCCATGAGGGAGATGAGGACGAAGAGGAGGAGGTGGAGAGCGATGCCCCCCGCAAAGGAATAAGAAGAGGACGGCCTCCGAAAACCCGGAGGGGGTGGCACCGAAGAGGGAGAAGATAACCCTTTTGATCAGTTCGGACTCAGAGTCCGAACACATCCCCAAGAGAGCCCCCAGGGAGAAGCCCCTGGCCGCCTCGTAAGTATCCAAAATCTTACTTGTTCAGTTTCCACTCACCTGCCTCTGTCATGTAAGTTATATTATTGTTTGTTTTTCAGCCTTCCCCGCGATATTCCGAACACCCCATCATTGGAGGGGAACTCTCTGTCGCCTGAGCAGGAGGAGAGCGATGCGCCATCGCGAGCCCCCTTGCCTACCACCATGGAGGACACCAAGGTGTTGTCCCGAAGAACTTCTCCTGGCCGAGTAGGGGCGGACGAGGGCGTTGAGAAGGTGCCTGAGGTTAACACCTCGGCTGCCGAAGACCTGGGGGAGGAGACCCCCAGGACCACTTACAATGGGGAGCCCCATCAGTCCGGGCCCCCGTCGCACACCATTCCGGAGACCAATGCAGCTCCGGGAAGGGATGCGCAGCCCCCTTCGATAGAGGGGGGGGGGGGATGAGCAGCGGCCTCCGCTAATCCGGAGGCTGCTCATGCTCTGGAGGAAGCGCTGCAGCGCGCTTTCGTCGTGGAGGAGCACCGCACCCTGATGGGTGCGGTTATGGAAAAGGTTTAGTTTGCAAAAAGTGGACTGAATGAAGCCTTCAATAGCCTACTTACGGGCTTTGAGGTATGCGACGTAATGTTCTAAACAAATTTATCATATGCAAAGGATAATCCTGTGTTTAGGCAATAGCCCCTGAGACTCTGTTCGGATTAGAACAATCCGGACAGAGGATCCCAAGATAATTGGAACACTGATATACTGTGCTAATGTGTGTGACTGGCATCCATGTTGGCGGCTACCACCCAGGCCGCAGAGGTTTCCGATCGGAAGCTGAGAGTGGTCGATGAGGAGCTCGACCGCATCAACAAGCGGTTCGAGGAGACGCAAGGTATCAAAATTTTATATATTAGAAGTGATATGTATGGTGAGTCTTTTAACTCATTTGATCTTACGATTATGATCACAGTTGGCGCAGACGAGGTCGAGCCCCTCAGAGGCGCGCTTGCCCATGCCAAGAAGGAGGCAGAGGTAATAAAGCAGCCGCTGACAAGGTGGCTAAGGAGCTGAAGGCGGAGCAAACCGCCCGCCGTCAACATGAAGCTCGGGTGGCCGAAGTCGAGCAAGAGCGCAAGGACGCCATCACCAAGTGCGAGTCCTTGGAGCAGAAGACTTTGGATCAAGCACCCGAACTTGCCAAGGCTCTCCAGGATGTTAAGGAGGCCCAGGTTGAGTCCCACAGCGCTCGCCAGGAGATCCAGTAGGCGAGGCAGATAGCGGTTGGTAAGGCTAGGGCTTGACCAAAAGCTCGTAGCTCGCAAGCTTAATGATCGCTTGATAGTTCGGCTCATTAAGCTCGTGGCTCGCTTCTTAATGAACAGAGCCAATCATCGATTTCAGCTTGTTAAGCTTAATGAGCTTAATGAACAAGCTAACAAGTTTCACGAGTATCTCGTTAAGCTCGTTAGTAACAACACAACACATATTTTCATCTTACGTGACAAAGTTTTTTGTAGCACATCAGCTCATCTATTTAATCTAATCTACATAGGAGGTAAGAAACTAGTGCATTTCCTTTTGTAGTCACGATTTTTCTTCTTGAAAACCACATTACACACTCATCCTGTTGACTGCAAAACATCATAATCTGTTAACGAGCGCTCACGAGCTTAACGAGCTTCAAATGAACTGAGCCGACCAGAGTTTTCTGCTCATTAATCTTAACAAGCTTAACGATCCGAGCCTTAACAAGCATGAGCTTAACAAGCACGAGCTTAACTAGCCGAGCAGCTCGTTAATCCACCCATAGGTAAGGCCTTTCTTCTGCAGAGTAAATTTGGGAGTAGGAGGTATATCTTGCTGACCCGAGTTTGGAGTTCTCTAGGCGCGTTTACGGATCTTCCGAGGAGTGTTGCCGACACCGAGCAGTTCTTCCTAGCCGAGGAGGGGAGCTCGACCGAGAAGCTGTTCTGGTCACAGTATCTTGCGCTAGAGCATCTGACGCCCCTCAGCGACCAGCTGAAGTAGCTGACCGAGATGCATAGGGTGGCCGGCTTGGCCATGAAGGATCTGATGGTCCAACTTTGGCCAGCCGAGCCCATGCCCAACAGCTACTTCAGCCTCGTGAAGTGGCTTGTCGACGCGCATCCTCGGGTGGACGCCATAAAGCAGTCGGCTTGCATAGAAGGTGCCCGGATGGCCTTTGCCCGCATCAAGATGCAATGGGCAAAGATGAAGGCCACCAAAGTGGGAGCGCAGGTCCGCCCGAGGGCAAGAATCACCGGAAGCCGGAGAGGTACTTTGAAGATGTCCTAGAAGGGGCACGAATAGTAGAGGGCCAATGTTCAAAGGATGTTATGTTTCAATTAAATGTACTCGGGTGGTAGAAACCATGCTATGAATCCGCGCTATGATTGTGCCTTTTGTGTTAATTTTATCCTCCTGTGCAGTCGTTTATTATTTATGCTTCTAAAGGTTGCCAGTCGTCGACTTCTGCCCCCATGTAAGTAGTACAGGGGTGTTCATGAACGCATGGATGCACTTTATCTAACGTCTTGGTCCTTAGAGGAGGCGTCCGTGCGGGGAACTAGGCAATCAGACTATGCGGCTTTATTACCTTCACTTAGCTATAGGAGTCTATTGGTGGGGTTAACTAGTAACCCTTGTTGTGTTGGGCGGCAATCTGGATTACAATGCCTTTGCAACGCGGCTGGCCGAGTCCCAGCCCCTCATGTGACACGGCAAGAATCACTAACGATCTGTAGTATAACACCGAGTCACTGGATTGCTGACTAAGCTCTCGCTTATCATGACGGTCACTTTTCGGCTTTCTCTACTAAGGTACTTAACCGGACAAACCATAAATACAATCACAATAGTTCTCCCTTTACTACCTTAGCCGAACTAGCGGAACATAAGGTGGTAAGCACAGGAGCCGGGTAACCCAACTATATACCAAAGACATGAATCGGAACCGATGCATATAATGCGATATCCAGGATGCCGAAGAGTTCCCTATAGGTGTTCGGGCTTTAAAATGTGCGGGGCCGAAAACAGCTCTCGGCGCGAAGGCCGGGCTAAAGCACGTACGTCAATCATAAGTAAGGAGGGAATACAAATGCTAATATAACATGCATACCAAACAAAAGGTGGTGATCATTTGCTTCCTTTATATCCTTATGAGTACATCGAGACGTGTTTAGCCAAATAGTGTCATGAATATTGAGGTCATGTTACATGCCAGAAAATTTGCATAAGGGAAAGGTTTATAGAGGGCCTTAGAGTAATGGTTTGAATATCCCAATGGTACCCTGCCACATGCCTGCACTGTTTCTCCTTAGTAGTGAGTCCTTTGAGAGGAGATGCAAGATGGTTGTCTGTAAAGAAGAGAGAGGGGCCGAAGAGGGAGCCCTCATGCAACCATACAACTTTTAGGTTTTCGAAAGAACCTGGAGTGAAAGAGGAAAAAAAGGTACGTGAGGTCCGAATAGGGTCGAGCCGTACTATGAACCTGTCCCGCAGTGTGCCTCCGGTGTTGCCCAAGGTATTTTAAGTGCGCAGTTATGTACACGTGGTACATATACTGCGGCCTTATGGGGCAGTCGACGGAGGTAGAATTGCTATTTGAGGTCCGGGTCCGCCGAGCTATCTGCATGAGGTGCGGACCAGACCTTTTTGACAATGTCATTGGTCTTGATAGCCAACAAATTGTTTGGCTTGATGAGTCCGCCGTATACCTTAGCTGCTAGGGCCGCGGTGTGCTCTTCAGTACGGAGGGAGCGCTCCATATTTCCATTGACTGTGATGACGCCCCATGGTCCGGGCATTTTAAGCTTCAAATAAGCATAGTGCGGGACTGCAATGAAACGGGATAAAGTGCTCGTCCGAGTAGTGCATGATAGCCACCGCGGAAAGGGACGATATCAAAGATCAGTTCTTCACTATGGAAGTTGTCCGGAGAGCCGAATACCACTTCCAGTGTTAATGATCCCGTTGTAACGCCCCGGATCCGATGCGCCAGGTGTCCGCAAGTTATTCGCCGTCCTTGCCATGTCATGTGCTTGCGTGTTGCACTTTGCCATGTCATCATATGCATTTCATATCATGTCATCATGTGCATTTCATTTTGCATACGTGTTCGTCTCATGCATCCGAGCCTTTTCCCCGTTGTCCGTTTTGCAATCCGGCACTCCTATGTCCTCCGGCGTTCCCTTCTTCTCTCCTGTTGTGAGCGGGTGTTAAACTTTCTCGGAATGGCCCGAGGTTTGCCAAGCGGCCTTGGTATAGCACCGGTAGACCGCCTGTCAAGTTTCGTGCCATTTGGAGGTCGTTTGATACTCCAACGGTTAACCGGTAAATAGAATCCCTCTTTGAGTTGCAGCCCAACACCCTTCCAAAGTGGCCCAAAACTCACCAAACTCCCCTCCATGCTCTCGGTCGTTCGATCACGATCGCGGGGCAGCCGCTCCTCATTTGGACTCTCCTAGCTCCCTCTACCTATAAATTTGTGGCCTCCCGAAAATCCATGATACAAACCCTAGCCCGCTCCTCTCCGCCACTGGACACGTCCGCCCGGTCGGACGCCAGCGTCCGCCCGCCCACGCCCAGCCAACGGGAAGCTGCCACGTGGCGCTCCCGCCGCCCGCCCGCCTGGCCCGCCTGCACAGCCCTTGCCTTCGCCCGCTCACGCCCGGCCGCCGCCCTGGCGTCACTCCGCCCTTCTCGCCCGCCCGCGACCTCCGGCGCCCTCGCCGCCTCGCCCAGCGCCTCCTCGCCCAGCCCCGCCGTCGCCCGCACCAGCGCCCGCTCCCGCGCCTCCCAGCGTCTCCCGCGCAGCCAGCGCCCGGCAGCTGCTGCTCCTCCGGCCGTGCCGCCTGCTCCCCGGCCGGCGCCGCTAAGCCTCGCCGAGCCCGCCGCGGCCATATCCGGTCGGGTCAGCCCGGATCCGGCCGGCCCCGTGCGCCTCTGGTGGTTCTCCCGCTCCGGCCACCTCCTCCCGCAACTCCGGCGAGTATCTCCGGCGAGATCCCGACGAACCTCGTTTTCCGTGTAGGTTGACCCCGTTTCACTAAGTCCCTAAGTTTTCAACATAAACATGCCATGTTCATCGCATCACATCTCTGCATCCGTAGCTCCGTTTTGTGCGTATAATATGTCAAATTGTTCGTCTCGACGAGTATTTCATTTCATTCTATTGCATCATTTTCATTTGAGTTCATCTTTATGCCCGAAATGCTGTTAGAAGAGTACATGTTGATGTTAATCTGCTGAAACTGTTATAACTTGCTCATTTATCATTTTTGCCATGATTGATGTGTGCATCCTATGAGTATGAGCTCTACATGAATGTTGATCTATGCCATGCCATCTTTCCAGGGGTGCCAACCATGTATTTTTGTGAGTTGTGTGCTGAGTGTATCAAGCTTGTTAAGTAGGGTAGTTGCTTTGTTCTTTGTTTTCTGATGATTCTGTTATATTTTGTTGCTATGTTAACATGCCTCTACTAATCATTCTATGCATAATATGGAGATGCTCTATAAAAATGTTTTGATCTACATGCCTTGCTCTATCCATTCATGCCTTTGGTTGCAATTATAGCCTGCTGGAACATGTTGTTATCTTGCTCCAAAGTTGCTTGATAATGTTGCTATCAGCTTGTTAACATTAAGTTCACTTGTTTCCATGTGTTTTCCTGTTGATCCATGAACCCTATGAACTTGTTCTTGCCATGCTTAGCTTCATAAACATGTCTTCTTACTGTTGGTTGCCTTGCCATGCCATGTATTGCTCTGTGGTGAGTGGTTCAAGCTCACCAACATGCCTACTTATTGTTGCTCCTGCCATGTTTAAATCTGTAATATAACTTGCCATGTTTACATGGGTGCCATCATATTTTCCGTGCCTTTTTGGCTTATGGTCAGTAAGGGACTTTTGATCTATGCTATTAGTAGATTCATGCCATGCCTTTGTTTGCCATGATATGTTCCTGTAACATGTTGTTTGATAGCTCTAAACATTGCAACCTGATGTTATTTCTGCTAAAGTCTGAAACTGTTATTATTTGCAATATCTCCATGTGTTTTGGAGCATGTTCTAGTTGTTTCTGGATATAGCTCAGTGTTCATGTTTTGTTATGCTTTACGTGTACTTCATGACCATGCCTTTTGTTGTTATGTTGGGATGCTGTAGCTTATTGTTTTGATGCTTGTAAGATGCCTAGTTGCTGTTATGGACAGATTGTTGCTATGACTTGTATAGTGTGTGTGTGTGTTGCACCGTTGCTCCGTTTTGAGTGTGCTCTATATGAAACTTGCTTGTTTTTGCATGTAGTTCCATATTATCATGTTGCATCCATGTTTTGAGGTGTTTGCTTGATGTTTGTATGCATTTTGCATCAATGCCATGTTTAACTTGTTTTGCTCATATCTTCTAGGCCGTAGCTCCGAATCTAATGAACTTTATATGTAACTTGACTAGAATTTCGTGTAGATCATCTTCGTGCATCTTAACTTGCTGTTTAACAACTTGAACATAAGGTTTATTCAGTTCTGGACTAATTTCGAAATATGCATATGAGGACTTACCGGAATTGTTATATGTTGGTTCCGGCCTCATTTAAACTTGCCTTGATGTGTTGTTCTTGTTTGCATCATCTCTTGCCATGAGTAGCTTAAAGTAGCCTTTGTCATGCATCATGCTTGTTGTGCGTCATGTCTTGTTCATGTGTGGTGTGTTTACCATGTTGTGTGCTTCTTCTCGATAGTTCCCGTTTCGTTGCGATCGTGAGGATGCGTTCGTCTGCGTGTGGTTCGTCTTCGTGGTTTCATCTTCTTCATGGACTCGTTCTTATTCCTTGCGGGATTTCAGGCAAGATGACCGCTACCCTGGATCTCACTACTATCATTGCTATGCTAGTTGCTTCGCTCTATCGCTATGCTGCGCTGCCCATCACTTGTTTATCAAGCCTTCCAAATTGCCATGAACCTCTAACCTTTGACACCATTCCTAGCAAACCATTGGTTGGCTATGTTACCGCTTTGCTCAGCCCCTCTTATAGCGTTGCTAGTTGCAGGTGAAGTTGAAGATTTCTCCATGGTGGACAGGGTTATGTTGGGATATCACAATATCTCTTATATTATTAATGCATCTATATATTTGGTAAAGGGTGGAAGGCTCTGCCTTATGCCTGATGTTTTGTTCCACTCTTGCCGCCCTAGTTTCTGTCATACCGGTGTTATGTTCCCGGATTTTGCGTTCCTAACGCGGTTGGGTGATTTATGGGACCCCCCTGACAGTTCGCTTTGAATAAAACTTGTCCAGCAAGGCCCAACCTTGGTTTTACCATTTGCCTCACCACCACCTATACCTTTTCCCTTGGGAGTCGCTCTCTCGAGGGTCATCTTTATTTTAGCCCCCCCGGGCCAGTGCTTGTCTAAGTGTTGGTCCGAACCGAGCCACCTCGGGGAAACTCGAAGTCTGGTTTTACTCGTAGCCTGTCTCATCCGGTGTTGCCCTGAGAACGAGATATGTGCAGCTCCTATCGGGATTGTCGGCGCATCGGGCGGTCTTGCTGGTCTTGTTTTACCATTGTCGAAATGTCTTGATGTACCGGGATACCGAGTCTGATCGGAGTGTCTCGGGTGAAGGTCTATTCCTTCGTTGATCGCGAGAGCCTGTCATGGGCTAAGTTGGGACACCCTGCAGGTATAAACTTTCGAGAGCCATGCCCGCGGTTATGTGGCAGATGGGAATTTGTTAATGTCCGGTTGTAGATAACAAGACACGAGATCTGAATTAAAACACATCAATCGCGTGTGTAGCCGTGATGGTCTCTTCTCGGCGGAGTCCCGGAAGTGAACACAGTTTTTGTGTTATGACTGACGTAAGTAGGAGTTCAGGATCACCTCTTGATCATTGCTAGTTTCACGACCGTTCCGCTTGCTCTCTTCTCGCTCTTATTTGCGTTGGTTAGCCACCATACTTGCTTAGTCGCTGCTGCAACCTCACCACTTTACCCTTCCTTTCCCATTAAGCTTTGCTAGTCTTGATACCCATGGTAATGGGATTCTTTGAGTCCTCGTGGCTCACGGATACTTCAAAACCAGTTTGCGGTGCCTATGTTACGAAAGGTGGCGCAACCAAGCTCAAGGAGGAGCTCGATGAAGATCTTGCCCTTTGTGTTGTTTCGTTCTAGTTGATCGAGAGTGGAGCCCAGTTAGGGTCGATCGGGGACCTTTATGCATTTGGGGTTCTTCTTTTATTTTGGTTCCGTAGTCGGACTTTGATTGTATCTGGATGATGTAATGCTTTATTCATGTAATTGTGTGAAGTGGCGATTGTAAGCCAACTATGTATCTTTTTCCCTTATGTATTACATGGGTTGTGTGAAGATTACCTCACTTGCGACATTGCTTTCAATGCGGTTATGCCTCTAAGTCGTGCTTCGACACGTGGGAGATATAGCCGCATCGAGGGCGTTACACCCGTACATCGGGCCTCCATGTCGGGTATCACTCCTTTAAAGGTGGTGTTACTTGGCTTGATTCTTGACGGGTCGATGCCCATTTTGCGGACAATGTCTTGATAGATCAAGTTAAGACTGCTGCCACCGTCCATAAGGACTCTAGTGAGACGGTATCCGTCGATGATAGGATCGAGCACCAGGGCGACCAAACCCCTGTGACGGATACTGGTTGGGTGATCCCTACGATCAAAGGTGATCGGACAGGCTGACCATGGATTGAATTTTGGGGCATTAGGCTCTACGGTGTAGACGTCCCTTAGTGCGCGCTTCCGCTCCCTTTTGGGTATGTGGGTGACGTAGATCATGTTCACTATTTTTACTTCGGGGGGGGGGGGGGAACTGCTTCTGACCCCCGGTGTTCGGCTAACGGGGCTCATCGTCGTCCTTGCTTGGAGGTCCCTTCCCCTTGTGTTAGGTATTTAACTTACCGGCCTGTTTGAAAACCTAGCAATTTCTATTGGTATGGTTAGCAGGCTTGTCGGGGGTGCCATGAATCTGACAGGGCCTCTCGAGGATTTTGTCCAAGTTGGATGGACCATCCCTGTTGCCCTTGAAAGGTTTCTTCTGCTGACTGGATTTAGAACCACTGAATTCGGCATTGACTGCCGTGTCTTAGGTGTCATCGTTGTTATTCCGACGTTTGTTTTTATTGTGGCGTGGCCTACCATTGCCGTCCCTGGCCTTGAAGGTGTTGGGGTCGCTGGAACTGTTGCTTCTACGAGCTAGCCAGCTATCTTTGCCCGCGCAGAAGCGGGTCATAAGTGTTGTCAGGGCTGGCATGGTTTTCAGCTTTTCTTTCCCGAGGTGTCGGGCGAGCCATTCATCACGAACGCTGTGTTTAAAGGCCGCTAAGGCTTCAGCGTATGGACAGTCCATGATTTGGTTCTTTTTAATGAGGAACCGATTCCAAAGTTTGCGAGCTGACTCTCTGGGTTGCTGGACTATGTGACTTAGGTCATCGGCATCTGGAGGCCGGACATAAGTGCCCTGAAAGTTGTCCCGGAAAGCGTCTTCTAAATCCTCCCAGCTCCCAATGGAGTTGTCTGGGAGGCTATTCAACCAGTGTCGTGCTGGTCCCTTCAACTTCAAGGGGAGGTATTTGATGGCGTGGAGGTCATCTCTACGAGCCATGTGAATGTGGAGAAGAAAATCCTCAATCCAGATGGCAAGGTCTGTTGTTCCATCGTATTGTTTGATGTTTACGGGTTTAAACCCTTCCAGAAATTGGTGTTGCATTACTTCATCAGTAAAGCATATAGAGTGTGCGGCACCTCTATACCTGGCTACATCACGACGTAGTTCGGATGACATCTGTGTTCGGTGCTGACCTCGAACTTGATGATGTTTATTGCGCCAGGTTTGGTGGCTGTCATCTCGTGCCGGAGCACGTCCTGTGGATCCATAGATTGATCTGGTCTGACCGGCTTTATTGGCCAGGACCTGATGTAGGTCATAAGTATAGTCTGGCGCCGCTGTCTCCTTGCCTCTACGGCGAGGTGGTGCAGGCTGGTGTTCGGCGTGATAGGCCGTTTTGTCCCGTCCACGTGGTGGTCAGTCTGGTTGATCAGCATAATTGTGTTTCGACGGAATTGGCTCGAGGGCTTCATCATCGAATTGTGGCAGCAACTTGCGCTTGGGGTAACTCTTTATTGGTCGCTCAAGGCCGTACTCTTTGACGGCTAGGACCTTAGTCCATCTATCGTTGAGCGTGTCCTGTCCAGCTTGAAGCTCCTGCCGTTTCTTTTTTAGGCTCCGCGCAATGGCGATGAGTTGTCGCTTGAAGCATTCTTGTTCGAGGGGTTCCTCAGGGACGATGAAATCTTCGTCACCGAGGCTCACATCCTCTTCGGAGGCAGGTAAGTAGTTGTTGTCCTCCGAGTCCTCGTGATCAACATGTTCGGGGATGTACTGACCCTCCTCCCTCTCGTCCTGTTTGGACGTGGGCTCGACGGGGTGGTCGCGGTCCTCGGCGTTGTCCGGGGTTTCATTATCTCTGGTGCCGGTAGTACTATCCTTTGCCCGACGCGATCGTGAGCGGCACCACTGATGCCGGCGCTTTGGTGGTTCATTGATGGGCTTTTCCTTGCCTAGATCTTGAACACCATCGTCATCCTTTTCCTCAGGAGTGTCCACCATATATAAATCATAAGTAGAAGTGGCCGTCCAATGCCCTGTAATTGGCGGGTTTTGGCTTTGTTCGGCGTCGACATCATCGTCCATACCGTCGATGTCTTCGGAGGCGTACTCTAGCATGTGTGTTAAATATTCGACAGTGGCTATTAAGTGGGTGGTTGGTGGGGTGTAAAGTTCCCCAGCCTCAGCCCCCAGCCTGTGCTGGGTGTAGTTCGGAGGCAAGTCTTCCATAATGGCGAGGGATTGTATTAATCCCAGTGCTTCGTCTAAGAGCGAAAACTGGATAGAATTCTATGGATCCGCGGGGCCGGCTACTAGATAGAGCCCGATGGACGCTAACCTCAATAGTTCAGAGTTATCATCTAGAGGCGAGTCCAGATCTCTGATGACTGGGAGAGTCCCGTTTGACTCCGGGGTTACCAACGGCGCGATCGCATCCGGGTCTCCGGCTAAGAGTTCCATGATAGGAGAGAGTCTGGCGGGGTCAATCCTCCTATCGTCGGACAATGCGATCTGCCCCGGATCTAAGACCGATGCAGGCGTGAACATTGACCCTAGACGTGATATGATAGCGGATCCGAAGGGCCCTCTTCATGAGGGTGGGGAGCAGCAGTCGGGGCCGCGAACCCCTCGAAGATCAGATCCCCTCGGATATCAACGACATAATTCAAATTCCAAACCTGATCTAGTGACTGGGGGCATAACTGTCAACCTGCTCAAGGCGGCCGGCCGAGTCGTCACGTAGCACGAAGCCATCAAACACGAAGACTTGTCTGGGGAGGAAAGTCTCCCTGGACACAATATCATCATTGATGAAGAGGCACACCATCAATCCTTCTATTGACAACACAACAGAGCTCTCAATGAAAGCACCAATGTCGGTGTCAAAACCGGCAGATCTCGGGTAGGGGGCCCATGCTGTGCATCTAAGGATCAATGGTAACACTAGACGAAGGGACGCAATGTTTACCCAGGTTCGGGCCCTCTTAAAGGAGGTAAAACCCTACGTCCTGCTTGATTGTATTTGATGAGTATAGGGGTTACAAGAGTTGATCTACCTCGAGATCGTAATGGCCAAACCCTAACTTGTCTAGCCTATGAATATTATGATCTTGCCTCCGGTCTAAATCCTTCGGTTTATATAGACACCGGAGGGACCTAGGGTTGTATAGAGTCGGTTTACACAGAAAGGAAAGAGCATATCCGAACACCTAACCTTGCCATTCACATATACAGGAGTCCTAACCGGACACGAGAGGTGGTCTTCTTCCTTCATCTTTATAACCCATTAGTCCGACCCATATTGAATAGGACGGACGCCTGAGGACCCCCTAGTCCAGGACTCCCTCAGGCGGTTGTACCAGTCTTTTGGCTGTTACGGGGATAAACCGATGCTGTACCAGCCTTGCACCGCTCGATCACAGAACCTGGGCCGGTTGTTGGGCGGTAGTCGAGCGGTTGTACCGCCCGGGCTGTAGTTGGGCGGTACATGGGCGGTTGTACCTGGATTTCTGGGCTGGGCAGATTCTCTTCATGCTCTTGATGTCCAACTTGCACCATAACTTCTCCTTGGTTGCTTCCTTGGTACCTAAGCACACAAAGCATCTCCGTTTGAGGTAGTAGCCATGTCTCAAGTGGGTCAAAGGGGAGTTCAACAAGGAGAGAGTTAACCTCGTTTTCGATAGCTCTCGCACGAGCTCTTTTCATTTGTTCAAGTGGTGTCATGGGAGATGTAGGATGGTCCATGGGGATGACAGTGGGATGCTCCGCATCATCTCCCCCCTTTGGAAAGATCCGACCTCAGATCGAAAGCCTCATCACCATGGTAGGGAGAGAGATCCTTGATGTTGAAGATGTCACTCACGTTGTACTTGTCACGTGGGAGGTCGATCTTGTATGCATTGTTGTTGTTATCGGATTTCGGGTTCCGGCAGACCCTTGAGGTTCAAACACTGGGGTGCGCGCGGAGATTTCGCCCTCTACCTACCTGCTCCCCGCCGCCTCGCTAAGATCTAAAACTATGGAATGAACAACACAAGAGACACAGAGTTTATACTAGTTTGGGCCACCATTGCGGTGTAACACCCTACTCCAGTGTGTGGTGTGGTGGATTGCCTCTTGGGCTATTGATGAACAATACAAGGAAGAACAGCCTCGCGAGGGTCTTGTAGGATCGAAAGTATGTCTAGAGGGGGGGTGATTAGACTACTTGACAATATAAAAATTCAGCCTTTTGACAAAGACAAGTTTTTGGCAAGTTCACAATTATGATCAAGTCAAGTATCACCCTACACATGCAATTCTAGAGTATAGGCAGCGGAAAGTAAATTGCACATGTAGTAAAGAGAAGTGGAGAAGATCAAACGCAATTTGGAGACACAGAGATTTTTCTCGTGGTTCCGATAGGTGGTGCTATCGTCATTCCACGTTGATGGAGACTTCAACCCATGGAGGGTAACGGCTGCGAGAGTCCACGGAGGGCTCCACCCACGAAGGGTCCACGAAGAAGCAACCTTGTCTATGCCATCATGGCCTACGCCCACGGAGGGCTAGCCTTACTCGGGGTAGATCTTCACGAAGTAGGCGATCTCCTTGCCCTTACAAACTTCTTGGTTCAACTCCACATCTCGAAGGAGGCTCCCAAGCGACACCTAACCAATCTAGGAGGCACCACCTCCAAAAGGTAATAGATGGTGTTGGTGATGATGAACTCCTTGCTCTTGTGCTTCAAATGATAATCTCCCCAACACTCAACTCTCCTCACCGATTTGGCTGTGGTGGAAGAAAGGATTGAGTGGAAAGCAACTTGGGAAGGCTAGAGATCAAGCTTCATATGGTGGGAGTGGAGCAACTTGATCTCAACACAAGGGTAGGTAGTTCTCTTCTCGAAAATGTAAGGTAGGAGTGGTAGTTCTTTCGATGGCTCTCTCCACGAATGAAGAGGGGTGGAGGGTATTTATAGCCTCACACAAAATCCAACCGTTACACACATTTGACCAATCTCGGTGGGACCGAAGTTGACAACTCGGTGAGACCGAAAGTTCAAATCATGTGAACGTTGGGATTTTCGGTGGGACCGAAAATACAATCTCGGTGAGTCCGATTCATACAAAGACAAGAGCTTGCCAATCTCGGTGGGACCGACTTCATCATCTCGGTGACACCGATTTGATGACGAAGATTCTGAAGCTTGGCAACTCAAGTTTCGTGAGACCGAGTTCGAATCGGAAAATCCGAGATTTCTAGGGTTTGGCTTTATGCGAGGTGGTTCATCTCGGTGTGGTGAGTTTAGGAAATCGGTGGGACCGAGATTACTTATGAGTGTATATGGCGGTGAGAGTTGCCGATAGTTTAGGAGATGTATCACTAAGCACTTGAGCAACCAGATCATCATCATAACCTCATCCCTTTTAATAGTATTGGCTTTCCTATGGACTCAATGTGATCTTGGATCACTAAACCAAAAATGGAGTCTTGAGCTTTTGCCAATGCTTGCCTTAGCATTTTGAGGGTCCACTTCTTGATCCTTGCCATACCCATATCAATGAACTTTCTCAAATGATTCTCAAGAAACTATTAGTTCAATGATATATATGTTGTTATTAATTACCAAAACCACCCGGGATTAGTTGCACTTTCAATCTCCCCTTTTGGTAATTGATGACAACATATAGATCAAAGCTTCGACAAAGGATATAATCAATGAATAATATCGCTTTGAGAAGTATGTGATAAGCAAGAGCTCCCCCTAAATTTGTGCATTATTTAAGATTTGCGTTTGAATGCAAATGCACAATCGATTAGGATCATGGGTCACTCTTCCATGTCACATACATCTTGGTGGAGCACACAAAATGATAAGAATGAATAGCATGCACCCAATCACCAAGACATGAGTAAATGGTCATACAAGATAGGAATAGCATATGATAAGCATTAAGCACACATTAAAGCATAGTATGACCAAGCACTCATCAAACGTAGTATCAAACACACGGAATGTCTCGAAAACCAAAAGTATCTCAAAGAAACCGCAAAAGAACAAAAGAGCAAAAGCGACAACACTCTCTCTCTTGAAGTCCTATGATCTATACAATTTCTCCCCCTTTGGCAACAAGTTACCAAAAAATTCGAAAAGGCATAGAGCTAAGCGTCACTAGGGACTCTGCTGGCGGCTCCTGTCTGGGTTGATGTTGGAGTTGATATGGCAGCATTGGCGAAGACTTCACCGATGTCTGTCTTTGGAGGAGTGGTCACCGGAGCTGGAGCCGGAGCAACCGATGGAACTGTGGAGGTCTTTGAAGCTGTAGTCCCGTGTCTCATCCTTCGAATAGCAAATGATCGGGTCTGTGGGAACCGGAGCGATCTGTTGATAAGCATCCCGACTAAGTCATCCTGCATCTCACGATAAGCTCTTCCTTCTCCTCTTTGCTTCCTCAATATCTGCCTCAAGCTTGTTGACATTACTTGCACTTGATCGACTTCACATCCAGAGCATGGATCTTGTCTTCAACAATCCTCTCTAGGCTCTCCGAGACTGCATAATGCTGGCAGGCGTTGTTCAATCCTTTGGGTAGCTTCAAGGAGCTGCTCTCCAACACTCTTTGGTTTAGCTGCTGCTGCTCTTCTGCCGCTTCCTTGTCGCCTTTGGCTTTCTTGGCAGCTTCAATCTTTGCTTGTCCTTCAACAGATGTTGGGTCCTCCTCATCCATCACAACATCATTGTCCTCATGCTCAGCTGCGATGGTAAGTGTTCTCTATCCAACAAGAATGTGCCCGTGCCAAACTTGGCATTGATAAGCATCTGAATATGCGGGCAAATCCACACGACCTTTTCTCGTCACCGCAGCTTCTCTTAATGGTCTCAACTATCAAGTCCATCACCTTGAAAGGTGCTTTCTCATCAAGTATATGCAGCATGTTGATAGAGTATCCTCTGATCATGCGATGATCTCCAGACTTGGGCATCAAGGTATGCCTCAGAATAGTGTTAGTGGTAGGTAGACCTGCCTGGAGATAGTACACTGAGCCAAGCTTCCATATTCCCAAATCCTTAGCTGGAACCTCTTTGTGCATATTCTTCATGGATTCATGGTTCTTCTTGGGAATACCATAATCATCAACATCATCCTCTCTTTGCACTGGAGCATTCAGAAGTTCTGCCCACTCTTCAACAGTTGAAGAGAATCTTTGGCCTTCAGTCATCCATGTGATCTTTCCATCTGGATAGAAATGAGCTGTGGCATAGAACTGCATAATCATCTCATCATTCCAATTGGTCAACTTCTGACCTACAAAGTCTGCAACACCACATGCAGTGAAGCTCTCATGCACATGTGGAAAGAAGTCTCTGTGCTCTTCGCTGTCAATGTATTTCCAATCAACAAATCTGGTGTCTGCGCAACTATGGGCTTCTTGTCCATCAAGCCACATCTCATAGAAGTCCTCTTTGCTCTCCGGTGTGGAATCTGGGATCAACAGCAGTTCTTCTCCTCACGGCATATGGATCGACTTGTCTCCATAGCCCGAGACCTCCATCTTTCCTTTCCTTCATGTTCTCGGCTTGAGGATGAGCATCATTGTGAAGTGGCGTTTTGGACGAAGTTTCAGCAAAACTGGTCCTTCATCATCTGACACAGCTGGTGGCACATCATCTTTGTTCTTCTCAGATGCTGGGATGTTCCTGACTGTTTTCTTGGGCTTGGCAGCAGGCTTTGCTGGAGCTGCCTTGACTGGAGCAGATTGCTTAGGCTTTGAAGTGGCTCCTGCCCTGATGGCATCACCCATGAGCTTAGGCTTCTGAGGAGGCTGGGGTGCTTCCTCATCCTCATCTTCCTCTGCTGCATCATCATGCACTAACCTCTTCCTCTTGGAAGTTTTCTTCACTTTGCTCGTAGTTTCCTCCTCCAAACTTAGCTTCTTTGCAACAGTGGACTGCTTGACTTTCCTGGTGCCCTTCTTTGTTTGCTGACCTTGAGGCTCTTTGGCAACAACTTTCCTCTTGGGCTTAGACATGACCTCTTCCTCAACAACAAAATCTGAGTCTTCCTCATCTGAGTTTCTCTTCTTTCTGGCCCTGGTGGCTGCAGGAGGCAAACCACTTGGTGTACTCCTCTCACCATCATCTGATGAGCTTGGGATCGGGACTAGTGTCTGCCTCGAATATCTCGCTATTGGTGACTCGACCTGTTCGACTGCCACCGCATCCGACATGGCCGACAACCCGTGAATAGATAAGGTGTAGGCGAGTAGAAGAGTTATCACAAACTGCGAAGATTTTGCAAAAAAATGAGTTCAAATTTCAGTATTAGGTTTTCACAGAAGACATTTCGGTCGACCGAGTTTAAAATTCGTGAATCCGAAGTGTTCAAACAGAAGCATTCACACCACTTTCGGTTGGACGAAGTGGGTTTCGATCCCGCCGAAAACACTAGGGTTTCACAGAATCCTCATTTCGTCACACCGATTTGCACAACTCGGTTGGACCGAAGGTGCAAAGGCAATGGCCATAGGCCAAATCGGTCTTACCGAAAATCTAAAATCGGTCTCACCGAGATGTGTTCGCGGAAACCTAACCCTAAAACTTTTACTCGAATCTAGTTCTAAAGAACCAATCTGGTGTTCGTGAAGTTTTCAATCGTGGCAAGATTATAGGCAAACCAAATGTGCATTGAATCGAGATGGGAGCACGAGTGGGATCAAACTCACCCTAACTTGGTGGAGTTTCTCTGGCGGCAACGGCGCGAGAAGATGTCCGCTGACGGCGACGGAGACTGCGGCGAGGGCGCATAAAGCGACGACACGAGACGATCCGGAGACCAAGGCGACGGCAAAGAAGGGTGTGGGGCGGCGTTTGAAGTAGAAATCAACGCGGCCCTCAGAGTATATATACCCCTTTGCTGTCGGTGGGACCGAGTTGTAAAACTCGGTGGCACCGAGATGGATAACTGCAGGCAGTTATGCACTTCGGTCACGCCGAAAATCACAACTCGGTTTCACCGAGGTGAAAACCTAGATCAGTCTAAATGCTTTCGGTTTGACCGAGTTTGAGTGTGTTGGTCTGACCGAAATCACTTAGAAAGTTTTGGAAGTTCAGCCTTTGACGGATCGGTGGCTCCGAGTGCTCCTCACTCGGAGGGTCCAAAATGACTTGTTCAAAGTTTGTGATGTAAGCATGAATAGAATTTGAGACAAGAAAGCATAGATAGCTAGGGAGGTATTTAGGCATTCTTGTCCATCCATTTGGTCGAAAAATCAAAAGACCAAAGCAACAAATGGATGTCCTCGAATGGATAAAATCATGCATCCAACATGCTCACACAATAAGATAGCAAATGAAATATGTGTCAAACATGCACAATCAAAAGTCTAGCTACTATCACACAATTTGTCGATGACTAGGTCATCTTTATATGAGTATATTGACTTAGGAGCCAAATGAGAACATTTGATCATAGGTCATACTCATCGCTTAAGCACAAGTGGGGTTACCACTTTTACATAAAGCATTGATGTGTTCACATCATTTGAAGATGCTTTAGCTCAATTCTTTAGAGCAAAGCTCCCCTAGATGTGAGAACCCTTTTAAAGGGTCAAACTAACCTTGGGTTGTCGAGAAGACTTCATGTAGATGTTGAAGATGTGGATGCTCAATGTTGATGAAGATCATCAAGAGTTGGGAGCAATCCTTTGGATTCGGGCACTTTCAATACCTACATGGGTTAGTCCCACAAGGAACAAACAAGGATATCCATGGACATAGATTGAAGTTCACAATAGATGATGTCCATGAAAGCAATGATTACCTTGTCCCTTGACTTACCAACAAGAGGGTTTGTGACTCCATGAACTAGTGCAAGATGTGGAAGTTGATTGCACAAGTTTTTGCCAAAATGAATGTGAGTGAAGTATGTTGGCGGAGTCACCCTCAAGAACTCTCTAGTTCTTCTTCTTTGGGATCCACATCATCTTGATGGGAATCCTTGGGGTTGTAGTTGAGCTTGTCGAAGTAGAACTTGACGTTTCCTTGGGAACCCACTTGACCATGGCTTTAGGTGCTTCAATAAATGCATCAATCTCCTCTTGAAGCTTGTCCTTGCCTTTTAGCTTGTGGTCTTGTGGTGGAAGGTCATCTTGAGCTTGTTCCACATTGGAAGAAGTAGGATTATACTTCTCCTTTTGAGGAATAAACTGTGGAGTGGGATATTGACCTTCTTCCCATTCAACACCTTCGGCGTTGAACTTTCGCTCAAAACCAATTCCTTGATTCTTCCGTGCCTTCCTTGCTTAAGTAACAATTTCCTCAAAGTTCTTGCTTCCGCAAGGCTCTTGTAGACACCTTTCTATAATCCCTTTCAATAAACTATTTTCTTGCTCAAGTGTAACTTGGCTTGAAACATTGTTAGTGGAATCAAGAGAACTACTAGAAGCAACAATATTGGATTTAGCATGGTTATTGTTACTACTAGATGAAGAATTTTTCTTATGCTTGTCATGCTTAGTTTTAATAGGTGGCAAGAAATTAGACAAGAGAAGTCGTTTGGCAAGATATGAAGAACTCTTCTTTCGAAGATCGTCATTGATTGCTTTTAGAAACTCATGTTCTTGCTCTAGAGTGAGCTTCTCGAAGCGTAGCTTCTCATGAGATCTTAGGAGCTCTCTATGATCTTCTTGAGTTGTTTCATGAGCTAACTTAAGAGTGTTTAGTTCTTTAGTTAGACGCTCAATCTCCTTCATAGCATTGTCATTCGACTCTTCTCGACTATAAAGACTACTAGCATGTTCATCATTACTATGTTCATTGGATTTATCATGTAAGAGCTCATCTTCACCAAGCAAGTCATCCTCATCACTATCAAAGTCAATAAATTCAGGGTGTGATACCTTGGGGCCTTTAGCCATGAAGCATCTTCCAATTCCCTCATTTGGTGAATCAAATAAGTCATAGGAGTTGGAGTTGGAGGATACGAGAGCAAGACCGGCAACACCTTCATCTTGATGTAGTCGGAGTTGGAGTGATAGCTTCTTTCGGATTGATTGTCTGAGTCGGAGCCGAGACCCATTCACCTACATGAGCTTGATGTTTCCTTCTTGTGTAGCTCCTTGATGACTTGTCTTTCCTCTCCTAATCCTTGCTTCTCCGAGAGGGTCTTCGCTCATAACGATCATCTCTACTCCTTCTCTCTTTCGAGGTGACTCATCTCTTGAGCTTCTTCTTCTTGGAGATTCTTCTCTTCTCTTGTGGGGAGCCGAACACTCATTTGAGTAGTGTCCGGTCTTCCACAATTGTAGCAGATTCGATCACGACTAGAAGATCTCTTTTCATCATATGATCTAGACTTTGAGCTTCTCTCTTTGCTTCTACTCTTGTAGAATTTGTTGAAGTTCTTAACCATTAGGCTTATCTCTTCATTGGAAACTAGCTTGTCACTTGAGGTTGTGGGAGCATCACTTGTAGCTTTGTAAGCACCACTTGACTTGTTGTGAAGCTCTTCCTTATCTTTGAGTGTCATCTCATGAGCAACAATTCTTCCAATGACTTCGGTTGGCTTGAGATTCTTGTAGTTTGGCATCATTTGGATCAAAGTGCACACGGTGTCATACTTTCCATCCAAAGCTCTGAGAATCTTCTTGATGATGAATCGGTCGGTCATTTCTTCGCTTCCTAAGCCAGCAATCTCATTGGTGATGAGAGCAAGCCTAGAGTACATTTCAGCGACTCCTTCACCTTCCTTCATCTTGAACTTGTCAAGTTGACCTTGAAGAACATCTAGCTTTGATTCCTTCACGGACTCGGTACCTTCGTGCATTTCAACCAAAGTATCCCAAATCTCTTTTGCATTCTCAAGACGGCTGATTTTGTTGAACTCCTCGACACAAGGCATTGAAGAGAATGTCACAAGCTTGAGCATTGTTTTGCAACATCCGCAATTCATCCGTTGAAGCTTTGCGATCCGAACTTTTCCTTCCTCAAGAATTCACCTTGCATACCAACACAAATAATGCCCCATGCGGCTGGGTTATGGCCAAGAATATGCATTTTCATTTTATGCTTCCAACTAGCAAAATTTGTACCATCAAAGTAAGGACCTCTATTTAAAATTACCCTCACTAGACGCCATACTCTCCTAGGTTGTGAAACCAAGCTTATGGAGTCCAATGCAATGGAAACCAATACAATGGAGACCAAAGCTCTGATACCACTTGTAGGATCGAAAGTATGTCTAGAGGGGGGGGGGGGTGATTAGACTACTTGACAATATAAAAATTCAGCCTTTTGACAAAGGCAAGTTTTTGGCAAGTTCACAATTATGATCAAGTCAAGTATCACCCTACACATGCAATTCTAGAGTATAGGCAGCGGAAAGTAAATTGCACATGTAGTAAAGAGAAGTGGAGAAGATCAAACGCAATTTGGAGACACGGAGATTTTTCTCGTGGTTCCGATAGGTGGTGCTATCGCCATTCCACGCTGATGGAGACTTCAACCCACGGAGGGTAACGGCCATGAGAGTCCACGGAGGGCTCCACCCACGAAGGGTCCACGAAGAAGCAACCTTGTCTATGCCATCATGGCTCACGCCCACGGAGGGCTAGCCTTACTCGGGGTAGATCTTCACGAAGTAGGCGATCTCCTTGCCCTTACAAACTTCTTGGTTCAACTCCACATCTCGACGGAGGCTCCCAAGCGACACCTAACCAATCTAGGAGGCACCACCTCCAAAAGGTAATAGATGGTGTTGGTGATGATGAACTCCTTGCTCTTGTGCTTCAAATGATAATCTCCCCAACACTCAACTCTCCTCACCGATTTGGCTGTGGTGGAAGAAAGGATTGAGTGGAAAGCAACTTGGGAAGGCTAGAGATCAAGCTTCATATGGTGGGAGTGGAGCAACTTGATCTCAACACAAGGGTAGGTAGTTCTCTTCTCGTAAATGTAAGGTAGGAGTGGTAGTTCTTTCGATGGCTCTCTCCACGAATGAAGAGGGGGTGGAGGGGTATTTATAGCCTCCACACAAAATCCAACCGTTACACACATTTGACCAATCTCGGTGGGACCGAAGTTGACAACTCGGTGAGACCGAAAGTTCAAATCATGTGAACGTTGGGATTTTCGGTGGGACCGAAAATACAATCTCGGTGAGTCCGATTCATACAAAGACAAGAGCTTGCCAATCTTGGTGGGACCGACTTCATCATCTCGGTGACACCGATTTGATGACAGAAGGTTACAGAAGCTTGGCAACTCAAGTTTCGGTGAGACCGAGTTCAGAATCGGAAAATCCGAGATTTCTAGGGTTTGGCTTTATGCTGAGGTGGTTCATCTCGGTGTGACTGAGTTTAGGAAATCGGTGGGACCGAGATTACTTATGAGTGTATATGGCAGTGAGAGTTGCTGATAGTTTAGGAGATGTATCACTAAGCACTTGAGCAACCAGATCATCATCATAACCTCATCCCCTTTTAATAGTATTGGCTTTCCTATGGACTCAATGTGATCTTGGATCACTAAACCAAAAATGGAGTCTTGAGCTTTTGCCAATGCTTGCCTTAGCATTTTGAGGGGTCCACTTCTTCAGTCCTTGCCATACCCATATCAATCGAACTTTCTGAAATGATTCTCAAGAAACTATTAGTTCAATGATATATATGTTGTTATTAATTACCAAAACCACCCGGGGATTAGTTGCACTTTCAGGTCTGTTCTTGGCTGGTGCGATGAACTGCTAGGAGGAGTTCAGTCGCTCTCTCTACTGGTTTTCTGGTGAGGATTCTGTTCCTCTAGATTCTTGATGCCCCTACCCTGGGGGTGGCTAGTCCTATTTATAGGCAAAGGCCCTGGGCCTCTTCCCAAATATTGAGCGGGAAGGGCGCCAACAATTGGCCATTTTGAAGGGGAACATCGGGTACACTTATCCTGACTAAAGTTGGTCCTCGCCTGTCAAAGGCTCTGGTGGTGACGCCTGCTTGGGCTCCACAATGACTTCCTTCCTGCCGTTGGGCTGGTCTTGGTCTTGTTGCACCGAAATGGATGCCTTTGCTTGATGCTCTCACCTGCGCTTGCTCCCTTTGCACCAAAGAGGAAAGGAGGACACTGCGCGGGCTGGCGCCCTTGGTCTTCATGGCTTGCATCATGGGCACCTCGTGAGGTACCCTGCCTTGAACTCTCTGCCTCCTCGTGAGCCAGCCTGATGAGGCCGTGCCTGAAGAAGCTCCTTGTCGTCCGCCCCGCGAGGCTTGGCCCCTCGCGAGGGTCTTGAGTTTGTGTTGATGAAGATGGGCCATGCTGGGCCCCCCCTTGAGCCACACCGCAGGACGCAGGCAGGCAAGTCTGGGGACCCCCGTTCCCAGAACGCCGACAATAGCCCCGGGCCCGTGGCGCGCCCGGACTTGGCCGAGCAGAGAGGCGAAAGGGCAAGTGCGAAGCGCCGTGGGCCCTAACAGCCTGCGGCCTTGGGCGCCGCATGGCGGTTGATTGGACGTGGGCGTATCCACTTCCCCACGACGCCTCGACAACTGCACAAATTGACAAGTCCCTGCATGCAAAGCGGGTCATGATTACCTGCGATCATGGAGGTCGGCGGTTGGCCTCCTCTGGCTTTAAGCATGGCACGACACGTGCCCTTCCAGTCTATCTCTTCTTGCTTCTCCTCCTTCCCGGTCCTTGCTCCGTCTTGCTGCAATGGCTCCGATCCGCTGGTTCTCTGCGGCAGAGAAGGGAAAGGCTCCCCGAGAGGATCCTGACCCGCTTCCGCCGAAGAAACGGCTAGCCCTCTGCCATCGGGGTGAGGGCGCCCGCCAGGAAGTGTTGAGGCCCTGGTGTGAGCGGCCACCACCAGGGTTCCCGCTTCCCTTGTACGCCCACATCGAGGGCTCTGAAGTAGTCGATGCCGAACGCCACGGGCGGCACCACCGTTGGCGCCGGCGGGTCACAAAGGTGTGTGTAACGCCCTCGATGCGGCTATATCTCCCACGTGTCGAAGCACGACTTAGAGGCATAACCGCATTGAAAGCAATGTCGCAAGTGAGGTAATCTTCACACAACCCAAGTAATACATAAGGGAAAAAGATACATAGTTGGCTTACAATCGCCACTTCACACAATTACATGAATAAAGCATTACATCATCCAGATACAATCAAGGTCCGACTACGGAACCAAAATAAAAGAAGAACCCCAAATGCAAAAGGTCCTCGATCGACCCCAACCGGGCTCCACTCTCGATCAACTAGAACGAAACAACACAAAGGGCAAGATCTTCATCGAGCTCCTCCTTGAGCTTGATAGCGCCACCGCCGCAAACATAGGCACCGCAAACTGGTTTTGAAGTATCTGTGAGCCACGGGGACTCAGCAATCTCGCACCCGCGAGATCAAGACTATTTAAGCTTATGGGTAAGGTAAAGGCATGAGGTGGAGCTGCAGCAAGCGACTAGCATAAATGGTGGCTAACATACGCAAATGAGAGCGAGAAGAGAAGGCAAAGCACGGTCGATAAAAGTATGATCAAGAAGTGATCCTATAGCAACTCGTCAAGCATAACTCCAACATCGTGTTCACTTCCGGACTCTGCGGAAAGAGACCATCACGGTTACACACACGGTTGATGTATTTTAATTAAGGTCAACTTCGGTCTTCTACAACCGGACGTTAACAAATTCCCATCTGCCACATAACCGGGCACGGCTTTCGAAAGTTCAAATCCTGCGGGGGTGTCCCAACTTAGCCCATGACAAGCTCTCACGGTCAACAGAGGAATAGACCTCCACCCAAGACACTCCGATCGACTCGGTATCCCTACAACAAGACATTTCGACAGGGTAAAACTAAACCAGAACACCGCCCGAATGTGCCGACAAATCCCGATAGGAGCTGCACATATCTCTTTCTCGTGGCACACTCGGATGAGACTAGCTACGAGTAAAACCAACCTCAAGTTTCCCGAGGTGGCCCATGCAGTCAGCTCGGTTCGACCAACACTCGAGAGGAGCACCGCCCGGGGGTTAAAATAAAGATGACCCTTGAGTCTGCAGAACCCAAGGGAAGGTGGTAGGTTGTTAGTGCAAATGGTAAAACCAATGTTGGGCATTGCTGGAGAAGCTTTACTTAAGGCGAATCGTCAAGGGGTTCCCATAATAGCCCAACCGTAAGGAACGCAAAATCCGGGAACATAACACCGATATGACGGAAACTAGGGCGGCAAGAGTGGAACAAAACACTGCATAAGGCCGAGCCTTCCACCCTTTACCAAGTATATAGATGCATTAATTAAATAAAATATATTGTGATATCCCAACAAGTAAATATGTTCCAACAAGGAACAACGTCTTCATGTTCCAACAAGGAACAAACTTCAATCTTCACCTGCAACTAACAACGCTATAAGAGGGGCTGAGCAAAGCGGTAACATAGCCAATCAACGGTTTGCTAGGAATGGTGTCAAAGGTTAGAGGTTTGACATGGCAATTTGGGAGGCTGACAAGCAAAAGGTAGGCATCGTAGCATTGGCATAGCAAAAGAGCGAGCAAACTAGCATAGCAAAGATAGTAGTGATTTCGAGGGTATGATCATCTTGCCTGTAAGGTTCTCAGAGTTGACGAAGGCTTGATCCTCATAGGCGTTCTCAACAGGTTCCTCGTTCACGTACTCGTCTCCCGGCTCTACCCCAAAGCAAGAACACAAGCAACGGAACCACAATCAAACAAGGAACAATGCACAAGCAATATGATGCAAAAACATGACATGCGATGCGAGATGAGATATGCAATGCATATGTGTGCTCCGGAAGGAAAATGATGAACCGGGCATCAACTTGGCAAACCAAATATGCCGCTGGAAAGATGGGATGATTTCGGGTGAAATCGATATAAAGATCACCAGAATCGGATGCACGGTTTGCAAATGACAAGCAAAACAAGAATGATGCAAATCTGCGTTTAACAGCCCGATGCTACTTAGCACGCAACAAGAAACTATGCTACAGCACCCCAACATAAAAACAAAGCATATGACAACGAACTGCAGGAGATGCTTAACAAAAGAGGAACACTGAGCTACGGCTAAATCACATCATAACATGTTCAAACAAGCATGAAGAAAGTGCTCAAAATATCAGGTTCACAGACTTGGTGAAATATCAGGACATGGCAAAAACAGTTAACGAGTAGGCATGTTCGTGAGCTCGATGCACTCACTACAGAGCAATACATGGCATGGCAAGGCAACCAACAGTAATAAGGCATGATTATGAAGCTAAGCATGGCAAGAGCAAGGTCATAGCATACACGGATCAACTACAACGACCTCGTGAAAACTGAATCTCATGCAAACAATCTGCCAGGAAACATTTTCAAGCAAAAGTAGAGCACGAAAATGACATGCTAGACTACTCCATAAATACCAACAAAGGCATGGATGGATAGAGAACATCCATATGTCCAAAACACCCTTACTGATCATGCTCAAAAAGGGCATAGATCTCTCTGTAACAACATGAACATATGGCATAAAATTATCAGCAGGACAAGACTTAGTGAAATCACTAAGTTCCTGAAATCAGCAACATCATCATCCCTACTTTGCATGCTTGTTCTAGTCAACACATAACTCACAAAAATACATGGCAAACACCCCTGGAAAGATGGCATGGCAATGTTCAACTCACATGTAGGACTCAAGTTCATAAGGTGCACACATAATTCATGGCAAAAATGACAAAAGAGCTCGAGCTGATAAGATTCTGGAACTAACGATCTAAAGCCTTCTTCCAACAGCATTTCGGGCATCAAGATGAGCTCAAATGCAAATGATGCAATCGAATGAAATGATGTACTCGTCGATACGAACAATTTGACATATTATACGCCCAAAACGGAGCCACGGGTGCGGAGATGTGATGCGATGAAAATGCCACAAAATAATAGAATCCTGGGGACTTAGAAGAAATCCGGGGTCAACCTGAAGTTGCACGGTTTACGAGGTTCGCCGGCATCTCGCCGGAGTGCGGCCGGAGGGAGGTCGGGGAAGGCGCGGGGAGGCGGATCCGCCGGATCTCGCCGATCCGCCGGATCCCGCGAGAGGCGGAGGCGCTGAAGCGCTCGGGTCGCGGCCGGAGGCGCAGCGCAGCAGGGCGGCGGCGATCGCGGAGAGGCGGAGGCGGCGACGCTACGGAGGGCAGGCGGCGGCGCTTGGCCCTTCGCAGGGCGGGCGCGGCGCTGCCCGCCGAGGCCGCGCGCCGGGAGTAGCGGCGGGCGGGCGGGCGCGGAGGCAGCCAGGCGGCGCCGGATTTGAAGCGGCGGGCGGCGCTAAGCCTGGCGGGCGGCGGCGGCGCAGCGAGGGGCTGCGGGCGGGCGGCGGCGGCGGCGCTGGTTGCGCTGGGTTCGACGCTGGCTTTCGCTGGCCGGGCGGGCGGAGGCGCGCGTGGCGGCACGCGATTCGCCGAAGCGGCGGCGGACGACGCGTCCGCGGCCGGACGGACATGTCCAGGCGCGGAGAGGGATTGGATCTAGGGTTTCGGGGGGGGGGGGGGTTTGATCCGCGAATTTCGGGGGAGGTCTAGTTTTATAGGTGGAGGGAGCTAGGAGTGTCCAAATGAGGTGCGGTTTTCGGCCACGCAATCGTGATCGAACGACCGAGAGCATGGAGAGGAGTTTGCTGGGCTTTGGGCCACTTTGGAAGGGGTGTTGGGCTGCAACAAAAGAGGGCTTCTGCGGTTACCCGGTTAACCGTTGGAGTACCAAACGACCTCCAAATGGCACGAAACTTGACAGGCGGTCTACCGGTGCTATACCAAGGCCGCTTGGCAAACCTCGGTCCATTCCGAGAAAGTTTAATACCCGCACAAGAGAAGAGGCAAAAAGGGGGACGCCGGAGGGCATAGGAGTGCCGGATTGCAAAACGGACAACGGGGAAAATGCTCGGATGCATGAGACGAACACGTATGCAAAATGAAACGCACATGATGACATGATAAAATGCAGATGATGACATGGCAAAGTGCAACATGCAAGCAAATGACATGGCAACAACGACGAATAACTGGCAGACACCTGGCGCATCGGATCCGGGGTGTTACAACACTCCACCACTACGAGAGGATCTCGTCCCGAGATCTAGGATGGCACCGGAGGGAAAACGGAAGAGAAAAAGAAAGGTAAAACTAAGTTGCTTCTTTGACGAACGAGTGAAACCACAGAACCTTGAGAGGTTGAGCAATTTAAAAGAAAGAGTACAACAGAGATGAACGAGATTGCACACAATCCGGTTAAATGGATAAGCGAGAAAAGAACATGATCCTTACAAAACGAGGTGATGGGTGAAGAGCACAATGCCTCCGTAAGAAAGAATAGAAGTAGATCATTGGAATAAAGGGACGGAGAAGAAAATGCCAACTTCTACCACACTTGAATTTGGAAGGCATCCTTGCAAGAAGGTTAGAATAGAGTTGTTGGAAGACCAACAACAAAAAGAATAAGTTTGTAGTGGGCTTATGGAAACATCTCAACATTATGAGGTGACAACCGGCCACTAACGGAAACAATTGCTTGCTTGAGATTAACGAAGAGATGAAAACTTGTTCCATCAAGATGGAAACGAGATAACTTGGGCCATTAATAAGCACCAAAATAGCAACATCCCTTAAGGAAAGGCTTTAGGTGAAATCTGACACAAGATAAATCCAACAAAGGGATTGATGGATTTAAAATACCTCATTCTTGACAACATATGAATCATGAAACATGAATGGAAATTGTCAAGAATGATATAACACCGCCTCAAAACATAAGGTAGAAAGAATTGCACTTCGAAATGCAAGATGAAGAATACTTGTAACGCCTCAAAACAAAACATATGTTGAGCATCATGTTTATTTTGAAGTATGGCTTGTCGGATCATAACTTCAAGAGAAATCTTGAAGAACAATTGAAGAATGAAAAGAATCCTTGATGAACCACCATGTAGAGCCTCCATGAAGAACTCCGGTAATAAAAGGATGATGAAAAGAAAGAGAAGTTGAAAACACAAGGTGAAACCTCGCAATGATTTAGATGGATCTCCGTGATAATTAGAGCTTGGAACTCCGGGAAAAAGAGAAGATGAAACAAATGAAACCGAGAATATTAAGGGCCTCCGGAATAAAGAATTAATCACTTGGATGAACAAGAATAAGAATTATGTTATGCTTATCCTTCACCAATTAAATTGATGACAATCAACGGATTTGGCATACTACTTATTCTCGTAGAAAGGATTAAAAGAGATATATCAAAACTTGAGAAGGTATTCAACGAACCACCGGTAGGATTTGGAAAGAACGAATGAATTGATATGAAGAACAAGGAAGAGAGATCTTGAAAGAACCACCGTAAGAATTGAAAATGAACGTAGCAAAGGCACAATTCACCGGGAAGAATTGGAAAACGAATGAAGATACTTGAGGGAATTTAAATACAAATGAACGAATGTGCTTGAGACAAACTAGATACATGAGAACAAAGAGATCAAGAACTGATTAGAGGATATTCGATTGACGCACCGGTAAGATTTAGAGAATGATAGCTATATGCTGAGAATGAAGAATTATGACATGATGGCCTTCGGAAGAAAGAAATGGAAACAACTCAAGAAATACTCCGGATGGTAAGAAAAGAATTCTCACAATCGAAAACAATTATGAGAGGATGGCATCAAGCTAGCACCATGAATCTTGAAGAGAATAGAGCAAGATTAACGAGAAACTCTTCTTCGGTCTTCAAATGATGAGAATGACAACGAGAAACACCACCAAGAATTATTGAGGCACATCGGAAGAATCAAAAGCGAAGAGGTTGAGCCAACTATGAAATGAATTTGAAAGATCTTGGAGAAAAACATTTGACTGATGATAACTCATTCTTACATCAAACTTGGAGAAGAATTTAGGATAGCTCTGGGAAAATAGAAGAGTCAGGTAAGATCCTGGAAAAAGACCTGTGGGTTAGGGCCCACTCAAAAGAACACCGTTGAAATGATTTAAAAGAGATGTTGCATCGGTTGAATTAAATGACTTGAATGAGATACCAATCTCGAAAGAGCTTGAATGAATGCAGAGTGGAAACACGAATCTTCGAGATATTTTGAGCACTCCGGAATAACAAATAGCGAGAAGTAGAATGATAATGAGGTGCACCGGTATGAGAAAGCATTGAAATGAAGAAAAAGGTATGATCAACAAAACTTGACTTGAATCCACCGGAGAAGAGAAATGAATGAGGAATGACGAACTAGAAACTGTTGAGCATCTTCATGAAAAGAATGAAGAGACTTCACATGAATAAATGGATGCTTAATTAAGAAATCTGTGTCCTTGAAGAAAAAGGGTGGGAGGGTGGGGAAAACAAAGGCAACTTGGGACGGATGAAACAAACACCGTCGAGAAGAAATGATAATTGGTCTTGCTGATGTTGAAATGATCGGATCCACTTGAAGAGAAGCACACCGGTTGAAAAGGATTGACATGACAATCTCGATTGTCGAGCAGGATTGGTATTCACATCGGAGTATGAGAACACCATTTCGGAAAGGTATGGAATCAACACTTGGCATTGAAGCAACTCAATACCACAACTCAAAACAAAACAAAGGACCTGGCTTGCAGAATAAGCGGAACAAACATATGATAGAGATTTCGTCCGAAGTTTTCGTGGTGGGGCCTACACGGGCTCAATCAGACAGCACCATCATGTACAAGGCAAGGCACATGACATACGAAGCGTCCCAGTCGGCATAGCCAAGGACTCTTCAAGACACAACGAGACCATCAGAAACCAACCGTGAATAGGCGGACCACTAGACGTCGAACCCCAATTTCATATCATACATCCGTCGGAAAGATATCCTAAGAGCTACTTGAATTCCCACCTAAGAAACTCTCGAAATTTTCCGGTTATGCAATCTGGTGTTGGGGATACAGGGGAGCAATAATATCTCACTCAAACTAACAATCCCTACATCCACAGTATCCATCCGTCAACACATAACCAAGAAACCTTCGAAATCGCTTACCTCAACCTTCAAAAGCATCCGTTATACGAGTCATGGCAATACTCCGCACTCACCTCAAGATCGGGTTAGCGGGTTATCTCACCAACAACTGCATAAAAGAGATTTTCGATGTCGGCGATTAAACTCGGTATTCCAATCGCAACGATAAAATTATGACGACAACACCTCGGAGCTCAACTCCCCGACACCGCCACAACCCCTAAATGTCGAGGCAACCAAGACAATGTTGTCATCATAAAACCATCGAACGATTCTAAGATACCCGCGTGATCCTAAAAAATTTTTTTAGTGAAATTTAAGAAGAGAAGAGTCAAAACTCTACGTCCAGATACCTCACCGTAAGGTCAAGGACCGGGAGTAAAAAGAATTCCTAAACTCTCCGATATATATAATCCTAAATGACTCAAAACATTTTTCTAGACACAACTCGCCACTAAAAACGATCAAGCGGTGGGGCTCCTAAGGTCGGGAAGGCTCGATTACCAACTTGTAACGCCTCGATGCGGCTATATCTCCCACGTGTCGAAGCACGACTTAGAGGCATAACCGCATTGAAAGCAATGTCGCAAGTGAGGTAATCTTCACACAACCCAAGTAATACATAAGGAAAAAGATACGTAGTTGGCTTACAATCGCCACTTCACACAATTACATGAATAAAGCATTACATCATCCAGATACAATCAAGGTCCGACTACGGAACCAAAATAAAAGAAGAACCCCAAATGCGATAAAGGTCCTCGATCGACCCCAACCGGGCTCCACTATCGATCAACTAGAACGAAACAACACAAAGGGCAAGATCTTCATCGAGCTCCTCCTTGAGCTTGATAGCGCCACCGCCGGCGGCAACATAGGCACCGCAAACTGGTTTTGAAGTATCCGTGAGCCACGGGACTCAAAGCAATCTCGCACCAGCGAGATCAAGACTATTTAAGCTTATGGGTAAGGTAAAGGCATGAGGTGGAGCTGCAGCAAGTTTACTAGCATAAATGGTGGCTAACATACGCAAATGAGAGCGAGAAGAGAAGGCAAAGCACGGTCGATAAAAGTATGATCAAGAAGTGATCCTATAGCAACCTCGTCAAGCATAACTCCAACATCAGTGTTCACTTCCGGACTCCGCGGAAAGAGACCATCACGGTTACACACACGGTTGATGTATTTTAATTAAGGTCAACTTCAGGTCTTCCACAACCGGACGTTAACAAATTCCCATCTGCCACATAACCGCGGGCACGGCTTTGAAAGTTCAAATCCTGCAGGGTGTCCCAACTTAGCCCATGACAAGCTCTCACGGTCAACGGAGGAATAGACCTCCACCCAAGACACTCCGATCGACTCGGTATCCCGTACAACAAGACATTTCGACGAGGTAAAACTAAACCAAAGAACACCGCCTCAATGTGCCGACAAATCCCGATAGGAGCTGCACATATCTCTTTCTCGTGGCACACTCGATGAGACTAGCTACGAGTAAAACCAACCCTCAAGTTTCCCGAGGTGGCCCCAGCAGTAGCTCGGTTCGACCAACACTCGAGGAGCACCGCCCGGGGGGGTTAAAATAAAGATGACCCTTGAGTCTGCAGAACCCAAGGGAAGGTGGTAGGTTGTTAGTGCAAATGGTAAAACCAATGTTGGGCATTGCTGGAGAAGCTTTACTTAAGGCGAATCGTCAAGGGGTTCCCATAATAGCCCAACCGTAAGGAACGCAAAATCCGGGAACATAACACCGATATGACGGAAACTAGGGCGGCAAGAGTGGAACAAAACACTGCATAAGGCCGAGCCTTCCACCCTTTACCAAGTATATAGATGCATTAATTAAATAAGATATATTGTGATATCCCAACAAGTAAATATGTTCCAACAAGGAACAACGTCTTCATGTTCCAACAAGGAACAAACTTCAATCTTCACCTGCAACTAACAACGCTATAAGAGGGGCTGAGCAAAGCGGTAACATAGCCAATCAACGGTTTGCTAGGAATGGTGTCAAAGGTTAGAGGTTTGACATGGCAATTTGGGAGGCTGACAAGCAAAAGGTAGGCATCGTAGCATTGGCATAGCAAAAGAGCGAGCAAACTAGCATAGCAAAGATAGTAGTGATTTCGAGGGTATGATCATCTTGCCTGTAAGGTTCTCAGAGTTGACGAAGGCTTGATCCTCGTAGGCGTTCTCAACAGGTTCCTCGTTCACGTACTCGTCTCCCGGCTCTACCCCAAAGCAAGAACACAAGCAACGGAACCACAATCAAACAAGGAACAATGCACAAGCAATATGATGCAAAACATGACATGCGATGCGAGATGAGATATGCAATGCATATGTGTGCTCGGAAGGAAAATGATGAACTGGCATCAACTTGGCAAACCAAGTATGCCGCTGAAAGATGGGATGATTTCGGTGAAATCGATATAAAGATCACCGGAATCGGATGCACGGTTTGCAAATGACAAGCAAAACAAGAATGATGCAAATCTGCGTTTAACAGCCCGATGCTACTTAGCACGCAACAAGAAACTATGCTACAGCACCCCAACATAAAAACAAAGCATATGACAACGAACTACAGGAGATGCTTAACAAAAGAGGAACACTGAGCTACGGCTAAATCACATCATAACATGTTCAAACAAGCATGAAGAAAGTGCTCAAAATATCAGGTTCACAGACTTAGTGAAATATCAGGACATGGCAAAAACAGTTAACGAGTAGGCATGTTCGTGAGCTCGATGCACTCACTACAGAGCAATACATGGCATGGCAAGGCAACCAACAGTAAGAAGGCATGATTATGAAGCTAAGCATGGCAAGAGCAAGGTCATAGCATACACGGATCAACTACAACGACCTCGTGAAAATTGAATCTCATGCAAACAATCTGCCAGGAAACATTTTCAAGCAAAAGTAGAGCACGAAAATGACATGCTAGACTACTCCATAAATACCAACAAAGGCATGGATGGATAGAGAACATCCATATGTCCAAAACACCCTTACTGATCATGCTCAAAAAGGGCATAGATCTCTCTGTAACAACATGAACATATGGCATAAAATTATCAGCAGGACAAGACTTAGTGAAATCACTAAGTTCCTGAAATCAGCAACATCATCATTCCTACTTTGCATGCTTGTTCTAGTCAACACATAACTCACAAAAATACATGGCAAACACCCCTGGAAAGATGGCATGGCAATGTTCAACTCACATGTAGGACTCAAGTTCATAAGGTGCACACATAATTCATGGCAAAAATGACAAAAGAGCTCGAGCTGATAAGATTCTGGAACTAACGATCTAAAGCCTTCTTCCAACAGCATTTCGGGCATCAAGATGAGCTCAAATGCAAATGATGCAATGGAATGAAATGATGTACTCGTCGATACGAACAATTTGACATATTATACGCCCAAAACGGAGCCACGGGTGCGGAGATGTGATGCGATGAAAATGCCACAAAATAATAGAATCCTGGGGACTTAGAAGAAATCCGGGGTCAACCTCAAGTTGCACGGTTTACGAGGTTCGCCGGCATCTCGCCGGAGGCGGCCGAGGGAGGTCGGGAAGGCGCGGGAGGCGGATCCGCCGGATCTCGCCGGATCCGCCGGATCCCGCGGGGGAGGAGGCGCGCCGAGCGCCGGGTCGCGGCCGGAGGCGGCGGCAAGCCGGCGGCGGCGATCGGCGGAGAGGCGGCGACGCTGCGCGCGGAGGCCGAGGCGGCGGCGCCATGGCTGGCTGGCGCGAGGCGCGCCCGCCGAGGCCGGCGTGGGAGCAGGCGGCGGGCCGGGCGCCGGGGCGGCGACGCCGACGCGAATGGCGGCGGGGCCACGGCGGCGAGGGCGGCGCGGGGCGCGGGAGGCAAGGCGGGCGGCGGCGGCAGACGCTGGCAAGGGGTTCGACGCTGGTTCTGCGGCCGGGCGGCGGCGGGAGGGCGCGCGACGTGGCGGCACGCGATTCGCCGAGCGGCGGCGGACGACGCGTCCGGCGGCCGGACGGACATGTCCAGCGCGAGAGGATTGGATCTAGGGTTTGGGGGTTTGATCCGCGAATTTCGGGGAGGTCTAGTTTTATAGGTGGAGGGAGCTAGAGTGTCCAAATGAGGTGCGGTTTTCGCCACGCGATCGTGATCGAACGATCGAGAGCATGGAGAGGAGTTTGCTGGGCTTTGGGCCACTTTGGAAGGGTGTTGGGCTGCAACAAAGAGGGCTTCATGGTTACCGGCTAACTGCTGGAGTACCAAACGACCTCCAAATGGCACGAAACTTGACAGCGGTTCACCGGTGCTATACCAAGGCCGCTTGGCAAACCTCGTCCATTCCGAGAAAGTTTAATACCCGCACAAGAGAAGAGGCAAAAGGGGACGCCGGAGGGCATAGGAGTGCCGGATTGCAAAAGCGGACAACGGGAAAATGCTCGATGCATGAGACGAACACGTATGCAAAATGAAACGCACATGATGACATGATAAAATGCAGATGATGACATGGCAAAGTGCAACACGCAAGCAAATGACATGGCAACAACGACGAATAATCGCGGACACACCGCGATCGGATCCGGTGTTACAGCAGCGCGTCTTCCCCACGAGTCCACGCCAAGGGCTCCTCCCAAGAGTTCCTGCTTCACGCCGCCATGCCTCCTCAGTCTTGGATTCGCCTGCCTTGTTTCTTCGCCTCCGTCATTCCGCAGGGGAACTCTGGGGCTCGCAGCAAGACGCCGGCCAGAAGACCTCGCGACCGGGCAGAGGTCGCGGTCGCCGCCAGGCGAGGTCTTCATGACTCGAGGCTGGGGCGAGATCGCCCGGTCTGCAGGACAAGGGCACCTCGCGATCCACCTGAGTACGACGGTGCTTCGTGATGTTCTTCAAGGTCTTCGGCGCGAGGGTCGCCGGCCGAGTGCTGCCGGAGAGGCGGTCGGGACCCGCTACGGCGAGGCCGAGGCCGCTAACCGCTTCCTTGGCAGCTCAGCGATGGAGGCGCCGGAGGATCCAGCGACTCCGCCGAGGTCTTCGTGACTCGGAGACGAAGCGACGACGCCTACGAGCCCCGAAGTGCATGCGCCGCCCCGAGCAGGCAGGCTCGCCAGCCGCCGCCGCCTCGATCCGATGGGGTTGGCGCTGGTGCCAGACGGCCCACTCTTGATGATGGCGTCTTTTGCAGGGGCGCGCGTAGTTAGCATTCTTTAGGATCTGTTCCCTATGAGAAATCAAAAACGCGCCCCGTGGGGGCTTGCAAGGTGCCTGCGGGCCAATCTGTTAATATAATCCTTGCCATGGAGTAGCGCGAGTTGCTCATTCCGTCTTAGCTCAGTTCTTCCTTTCGAACCTCGTGAGGGCTTGATGCTCTGCGCCGACAGGTCCCAGTCCCAAGGCGGCTTTAGCCATCGCTGGTATGCCAGGTCGCGATGCCGTGGCCAAGGCCAGGAGGTGAGCAGCCCGAGGTCCGGTAAGAGCTCCTGAGTCGCGATGCTTAGGAGGTCCTCCTTAGCGCTCAACCAGCCATCATTCGGTGAGAAAGGAGAGCGATGTTGCTAACACGGGATTGCATTAGGTGCGGGGATGGTGCCATGATAGCTGGAGCTTCCGGGTGGTGACTTATCTCAAGAATCAGGGACTGCTCCCGGGTGTGTCGCCGGGTCCATGCATCGATAGGTGAGGGGTTGCTTGGCGAGGTCCTCGCGTGCCTCTCCCCTCTCGCCTTCGCTCCCCTTTCTGCTCTATGTCCTCGGGTCCCAGCCCTCGAGCGAGTCTCAGGCGTCACTGGTATGCCAGGTCGCGATGCCGTGGTCAAGGCCAGAGGGTGAGGGCTGGAAAGCCGGTAGGAGCCCTAAGTCACGATGCTCAGGTACCCCCCCTTTAACGTGCAAGCGGTTTGCACGGACGAGAATGAAGAAGACACCGTGAGGGCCTCGCCTAACGCTGCTCCTTGAAGAGATCCTGCAGGCTCCTCATAGAAAGAACGGGAGTTCGCCGTGACAATCGATAGTTAGCCGTTGGTTGCTCTGGAGAGGTGGTGAGGCACTGAGGGCTCGACGAGGTGGCGCTATGCGGGGCTGCCGCGGCCAGAGCTCAGCCATTCAGGTTTGTCAGCGTTGCAGGGACGGACCCATGCACAAGCGTCGTGCCATTTGGGAGCAGCTCCATCAGTTGGTGTCAGTTGAGCGGGCAACTAGGTCAAGCATGTTAATCGCGAAAGAGTGAATTCATTCAAATAGATGCTGGGAAGGTGGACATCGCTGGGTCTGGCCCGAGGGACTTGGGGATGATGCAGCCCGAGGGGCGCCCCCAATCAAAGTAGGCTAGGAACATGAAATAAAAGGAATACACGCCGCAGGGACGGACCCACGCGGCCTGGGAATGATGCAGCCCTGAGGGCGCTCCCAGCTGGAAATGAAACTTGAAAGATGTCACCTGATAGTGTTGACAATGAAGGGGTGTTGGTGTAGCAGACTCGGTGGGCTGCGGGAGCCGATCCTCATGAGCCCCCAGGCCCAGGGGCCTCGGGAGGCTCCGGAAGCGCTGGTGGCTCCTCGCGGACCATCTCCATCTCCCCAAGGCTGCGGAATGCCCGACCTCTTGAGCCTCGGTGATGCCCCTCATGAGGCGCTGGTGCGTGGCAGCCGCTTCGGCAAGCCATAAGGCATGCGAACGCACTGGGGGTGGACCTTCGCAACGCCCCACTTGCGAGGGCCGAGGCGCCTCGAGAGGCGGCTCGGTTGAGCCTGGTATGTCGATGCAGACGCTGCAGCCCACCATCCTCGCTTTGGATGGGGGCCACAGCTGGTGCGCGGCGGCTGCCTTTCATGACTCTTGACTCAGAGCTCCTGAATGGCCTTGCTGACAAACTCTTGAGGGTTTGGCCCTCCTTGCCTTGCTCCTTCTTGAGGGAAACTTGCTTCAAAACACGCCTCCAAGTGGTATCCAAGCGCCTCCCTCGTGACCTTGGCGAGGTCGGCGGCCCTCCAGGGGAGAGCCCCGGAGCCCTGCCTGAGGAGGGCGCCGGGCGCGCTTCCCTATGCGATGGAAGGAGGTTCCCCTTGGGCAGGCGCGGGCCCTGATGGGCCTGCCTCCTGAGGGGCCGGGCCGGACGGTGTCTTCTTCTTCTTGGGGGCGGTCTTGGGAAGCCTCCTGCTTCCGCGATCCGGATCTTCCAGTGATGCGGCCTGAAAGGCTCGTTCCAGGGAGCACACCGCGTCTTTCTCTTCGCAGGGCATCGTGATGACTCCGCCATTTCCTGGCATCTTGAGGACATTGTAGCCGTGGTGGGTTATGGCCATGAACTTGGACAGCGCTGGGTACCCAAGGATGGCGTTGTATGGCAGGCGAATGTGGGTGACGTCGAAGTCGATGAGCTCGGTGCGGTAGTTGTTGCGCACCCCGAAGGTGACAGGGAGGCGTACCTGCCCAATCGGGACCGTGGAACCGTCGGTGACTCCGGAGAAAGGCTTGGTTGGCTGAAGCTGATTGTAGGGCACTTGGAGATTGTTGAATTTTTCCACGGACAGGACGTTGAGCCCTGCCCCGCCATCGATGAGGGTCTTGGTGACTAGCACGTTGCTGATGATTGGGGAACAAAGCATTGGGAGGACTCCGGCTGTGGCCGCGCACTTGAGCTGATCCGCTGAGCTGAACGTGATGGTGCATGCCGACCACCTGAGAGGGCGCGTGGCCTCGAGCTTGGGGAGGACTGCATTTACTTCGCGGGTGAACTGCTTGAAGATGCATTGAGAGGTTGGGGCTTGAGCTCCACCCAGGATGCAGGCGATCGCACGTGGCTCCTGGAAGCCCCCAGCCCCCTCGTCCTGATGACGGTCCTCATTTCTCCATGGCTGCGGTGTCAATGGAGGGAGGCCTGCGTTGCCTTGCGGGCGATCCTCACGAGGCTAATCCCTCCAGTCTCCCTCGCGAGGCGGGTCCTGCCAGCGATCCTCACGAGGTTGGTCGCGCCACCCTTGGCGAGGGCTGCGGTCTTCCCATCGTCCTGCGTTCCTTCCTCCTGCTCGACCGTAGCCTCGGTCGCTGCGATCGGGACGTCGGCCGATCCTTCCTTCATGCACGGCTCGGAGCTCTTGGCATTCATTGGTGTTGTGGGTGTGGAGGTTGTGGTACACGCAGTATCGACCGCCCTTGGAAGATTCGGGCTGATCTCTGCCCCGCTTGGTGTCTGGTTCTGCCGCGAGCACGGCAGCCCCCTTGCGCTTCACATCCTTGGCCTTGGGTTCTTCTCTTCTGGGTCTGCGGCAGGCATCTCGAGGAGGGAGAGACGCCCTTCCTCAGCCCTGGCGCACTTGGTCGCCAAGTTGAACATCTCCAAGGAAGTGCACATGTCTTCATGCATCGCCAGCTCCTCCTTCATCTTGACGTTGCGCACGCCGTCAGAGAAGGCTGAGATGATGGCCTCCTCGGTCACCTTGGGAATCTTGAGGCGTGCGTTGTTGAAGCGCCGATGTACTTCAGAGGGTTTCCCAGTTGCTGCTTGATACGGCGCATGTCGCCACGGCGGTGGCCGTCACGAGTACCTGGAAGTTGGCGATGAAGCGGGTGTGCATCTCGGCCCCAGAGGAGATCGTGCACGAGCTGTGTTCAGAGCCAAAAGGGCCCCGCCCTTGAGCTCCATGGGAAACCAATTCACCATGACCTTCTCATCTCCGTTGGCAGCTTCGATGCCCAGCTCGTAGAGCTGGAGGAACTCTGTGGGGTCAGCCATACTGTCGTAGCGAGGAGGCAGGTCTGGCTTGAACTTGCCGGGCCACGCGACGCTGCGCAACTCGGTGGTGAAGGCGCGGCAGCCTGCTGTGGCCACGGGAGGCCTTGGGTGACGAAGAGCTTGGTCCTGCGGGTCCCCATGCTCTGCAGCCGGGAGCAAAAGGGGTCTTGACATGCTTTGGAGAAGGAGCGTGGTCGCGACGAGCCAGGCGAGGAGCGCCGGGCAGCTTCTGGCGCGGGACTTCTTGGCAGCTCGCTTGCCGCTACTGGCACCTGACGGAGCGGGTTCCGCCCAGGGGCCACATGCCTTGGGGCCAGGGCGCCTTCTTGAGGGGGAGGCGGCTGAGGCACCCCCGGAGCTTCGTCGCCCGCGCAGGGTGGGGTGCGGTGCAGCTGGATGAACGGCGCAGGAGAGCCTCCTGCGGCATGGACGAGCTCGGCGACGTGGTCGAGCCATTCTTCGTAGACATCATCAACGGGACGGTAGTGCAGGAGCTCGTTTGCCGCGATGAACGCAGCTCGAGCCTCCATGGGCGCGCGGAATGCGCGAGACGAAGAACCAGCTGGGGTGAGCGAGGGGGTAGCAGTGCGGTCGTCTTGCCTCACGGAGGGATGCTGGGACGATGCTTGCTGCTCGTTCCCCGCCGGGCCAGTGGCGGCATTGACGGCAGGTGACGGGGAACGATGAGGGCGCCCGCCGACGGGAGCCGTCTGGGTGACACGAGAAGCGAGGGTGGCTCGGCGCTCGGCGCGGGCCCGTCGAGCGTCAGACATGGATGCGATGGTCGGAGAAGAACAGGGCGACGGAAGACGAATTCCGGCGCACCCCTACCTGGCACGCCAAATGTCGGGTTTCGGGTTCCGGCAGACCCTTGAGGTGCGAACACTGGGGTGCGCGCGAAGATTTCGCCCTCTACCTACCTGCTCCCCGCCGCCTCGCTAAGATCTAAAACTACGGAAGGAACAACACAAGAGACACAGAGTTTATACTGGTTCGGGCCACCATTGCGGTGTAATACCCTACTCCAGTGTGTGGTGTGCTGGATTGCCTCTTGGGCTGTTGATGAACAATACAAGGAAGAACAGCCTCGCGAGGGTCTGTTCTTGGCTAGTGCGATGAACTGCTAGGAGGAGTTCAGTCGCTCTCTCTATTGGTTTTCTGGTGAGGATTCTGTTCCTCTGGATTCTCGATGCCCCTACCCTGGGGGTGGCTAGTCCTATTTATAGGCAAAGGCCCTGGGCCTCTTCCCAAATATTGAGCGGGAAGGGCGCCAACAATTGGCCATTTTGAAGGGGAACATCGGGTACACTTATCCTGACTAAAGTTGGTCCTCGCCTGTCAAAGGCTCTGGTGGTGACGCCTGCTTGGGCTCCACAATGACTTCCTTCCTGCCATTGGGCTGGTCTTGGTCTTGTTGCACCGAAATGGATGCCTTTGCTTGATGCTCTCGCCTGCGCTTGCTCCCTTTGCACCAAAGAGGAAAGGAGGACACTGCGCGGGCTGGCGCCCGACTGGCGCCCTTGGTCGTCATGGCTTGCGTCATGGGCACCTCATAAGGTACCCCGCCTTGAACTCTCCGCCTCCTCGTGAGCCAGCCCGATGAGGCCGTGCCTGAAGAAGCTCCTTGTCATCCGCCCCGCGAGGCTTGGCCCCTCGCGAGGGTCTTGAGCTTGTGTTGATGAAGATGGGCCGTGCTGGGCCCTCCCTTGAGCCACGCCGCAGGACGCAGGCAGGCAAGTTTGGGGACCCCCGTTCCCAGAACGCCGACAGTTGTAGCATGCTAGCACCTTGAATGGTCTATCGGCTCGAGGTAGAAGCCTTGACTTTAGTTTGCTGGGGAAGTGTTCCTTGCGAAGGTGTAGCCACACAAGATCTGCAACGTCGGATATCATGGGTTGCTTGTTGATGTTGAGCTTGGTTGCGAGTCGTTGTACTTGGCCCTTGATGGTTTGCCTTGTATCTTCATGCATCTTTGTCGGTGTCAAAACCGGCGGATCTCGGGTAGGGGGTCCCGAACTGTGCATCTAGGCGGATGGTAACAGGAGACAAGGGACACGATGTTTTTACCCAGGTTCGGGCCCTCTCGATGGAGGTAAAATCCTACTCCTGTTTGATTGATATTGATGATATGGGTAGTACAAGAGTAGATCTACCACGAGATCAGAGAGGCTAAACCCTAGAAGCTAGCCTATGGTATGATTGTTGTTCGTCCTATGGACTAAAACCCTCCGGTTTATATAGGCACCGAAGAGGGTCAGGGTTACACAGAGTCGGTTACAATGGTAGGAGATCTACATATCCGTATTGCCAAGCTTGCCTTCCACGCCAAGGAAAGTCCCATCCGGACACGGACGAAGTCTTCAATCTTGTATCTTCATAGTCCAGAGTCCGTCCAAGATGATAGTTCGCTATCCTGACACCCCTAGTCCGGACTCCTCGGTAGCCCTGAACTGGCTTCAATGGCGACGAGTCCGGCGCATATTGTCTTCGGCATTGCAAGGCGGGTTCCTCCTCCGAATACTTCATAGAAGATTTTGAGCACAAGGATAGTGTCCGCTCGCAAAATAAGTTCCACATACCACCGTAGAGAATAATATTTACACAAATTCAATCTGCTGACGTATTCCGTGGCGTGACATCACACCACGGCCAAGCCTTTATTCGAATCATTTTTACTGTTCCACCTCAGCGTGTTTAGCGAAGCGGTTTCCTTGGCACGTCTTGTCAAAGCAGAGATCGTGTCCCCTTATTCTGGGATTCTCATCAATACGGGCGTGGGTAACCAACCGGGCCATTGATTACGGCGCTTGGGAGATAAGCGAGTTTTACCAGGCTGGTGGGGACGCATAGTTTTGTCCGTCCATATAAGGGGATAAGGATCCACCTTTTTACCTACGCCTTCTTCCTCCTTTGCCTATCCATTTCCACGCACTCGAGCTCTAGCGCCCAAGTTTGCACATCTCGCCTCAACCTTCCCCAGCCATGTCCGGAGGGGAGGCAAGTGGATGGTCTCCTCCGTCACGGAGGGGCACATCAAAAAGCTGCGGAAGGCTGGATACTTGTCCAGCGACATCGCGCATCGGCTCCCCGACAAGGGGCAGCTCATCCCCACCCCCGGGCCCCATGAGAGGGTGGTGTCCCTCACCCACTTCCTCCGTGGACTAGGTTTTCCACTTCACCCATTTGTCCGGGGGCTCATGTTCTACTACGGCCTGGATTTCCACAATCTGGCCCCGAATTTCATCCTCAACATCTCGGCGTTCATCGTCGTGTGTGAGGCCTTCCTCTGCATCCAGCCTCACTTCGCTTATGGTCAAGACCTTCAATGTCAAGCCGAAGGTAGTGGGCGGCCGCCCGGCGAGTCTTGGAGGTGCCATGGTGGGCGTGATGCCCAACGCCCTATGGCTCGAGGGCTCTTTGTGGAGACCATAAAGGGGTGGCAATCGGGTGGTTCTACATCACCGAGCAGCGTGACCCTAAATGGGTGGTGGCCCCAATTCGATCTGCTTCCCTACACGGCTCACCTCACGGAAGGAGACGGGCCTGACGTGGGGTAATTCGGAAGAGCTGACCGGACTTCAATCCCGCGTCCAAAGCCTGGTGAACAAGAAGCTCAAGCTTGTCAACGTGCTCCAGGTCATGCTCATCCGCCGGATCCTCCCGTGCCAACAACGTGCCTTCAACTTGTGGGAGTTTGATCCAGCACAACACCAAACCTTTAGCAGGCTCTTCGACACTATGTACGAAGATGCCTGGAAGGTGCTGTTCAAGGGCGCCGAGGCTCCCGCATCCGCTTCCGAAGATCGCGGGTACAACTTGCAGCGTCAAGCCAGCAAGGTAAGCTATTTTACCCATTACGGGACTCTTGTTATCCATAGTTTGACTCTATGCGGGATCTAAACTCCCCAACCTTTGACAGGCCTGGCAAAAGACGTCCGGGCAGGTTAACTATCCGGCTCCCTTGCCAGAAGACCCAGCGGACGCCCGATTGACGGGGCTGCTGGTTCCAACACCTTACGTGGTGTCGGAGAAGAAGGCCAAGAAGAAGGCCATGGGAACTCGAAAGAGTTCTCGGCGCCAGGTGTTGTCGGACTCATCATCCGACGACTCTGAGGCGGACTCCTCCCGTGAAGGCGAGGAGGAGGAAAAGGAGGCCTCTTCCCCAGCGGGGGGAGATAACAAAAGGAAGGCCGCCCCAACGGGGGAGGCCGAAGGGTCCAAGAAGGGAAGGACCTGTTGGAAATATGCCCTAGAGGCAATAATAAAAGTATTATTATATTTCAATGTTCATGATAATTGTCTTTTGTTCATGCTATAACTGTATTATCCGGAAATCGTAATACACGTGTGAACACTTAGACCCAATGAGTCCCTAGTGAGCCTCTAGTTGACTAGCCCGTTGTGATCAATGGATAGTCATGGTTTCCTGACTATGGACATTGGATGTCATTGATAACGGGATCACATCATTAGGAGAATGATGTGATGGACAAGACCCAATCATAAGCATAGCATAAAAGATCGTATAGTTCGTTTGCTAGAAGCTTTGCCAATGTCATGTATCTCTTCCTTCGACCATGAGATCGTGTAACTCCGGTTACCGTAGGAGTTCCTTGGTGTATCAAACGTCACAACGAATCGGGTGACTATAAAGGTGCATTACGGTATCTCCGAAAGTATCTGCGGGTTGACACGGATCGAGATCGGATTTGTCACTCCGTATGACGGAGAGGTATCTCTGGGCCCACTCGGTAATGCATCATCATAATGAGCTCAAGTTGACCAAGGTGTTGGCCACGGATCATGCATTACGATGCGAGTAAAGTGACTTGCGATAACGAGACCTAACGAGGTATTGGGATACCGATGATCGAGTCTCGCAAGTAACGCATCGATTGACAAAGGAATTGCATACGTGGTTTGATCGAATCCTCGACATCGTGGTTCAACCGATGAAATCATCGAGGAGCATGTAGAGCCAACATGGGTATCCAGACCCGCTGTTGGTTATTGCCCGAGAGTCGCCTCGGTCATGTCTACGTGTCTCCGAACCCGTAGGGTCTACACACTTAAGGTTCGATGGCGCTAGGGTTAGTAGGAAGTCAAGTATGTGACTACCGAATGTTGTTCGAGTCCCTGATGAGATCTCGGACGTCACGAGGAGTTCCTAAGGGTCCGGAGGTAAAGAATAATATATAGGAAGTGGTGATTCGCCATCGGGAAAGTTTCGGGTCTCCGTAAAGCACGGACCACCTAAGGGTCCCGGGTCCACCGGTGGGGCCACCTATCCGGAGGGCCCCATGGGCTGAAGTGGGAGGAACCAGCCCATAGTGGGCTGGTGCGCCCCAGGCCCACCCCTGCGCCTAGGGTTGAAACCCTAGGGGTGGGGCGCCCACCGGCTTGGGGGCACTCCACCCCTTGGCCGCCGCCCGGAGATTGGATCTCAGGGCCGCCACCCCTGTGGTGCCTATATAAAGGGGGGAGGGAGGGGGCTGCTGTACCCATCTCCAAGGCGCAGCCCTCCTCCCAACACTTCTCCTCCTCCGTAAGAGCTCGGCGAAGCCACAGCCGAGATCTTGCTTCTCCACCATCACCACGCCGTCGTCTGCCGGTGGAGCTGTCTTCCTCAACCTCTCCTTCCCCTTGCTGGATCAAGAAGGAGGAGACGCCGCTCGTCCCGCACGTGTGTTGAACGCGGAGGTGCTGTCCGCTCAGCACTTGGACATCGGTGATCTGAATCACGCTCGAGTGCGACTCCATCATCACCTTGCAAGCTTCATGCGCGATCTACAAGTGGTATGTAGATGCAATCTCTCTCCGTTACTCGTTGCTTAGATGAACTCATAGATGGATCTTGGTGAAGCCGTAGAATTTTTTAATTTTCTGCAACGCTCCCCAACAAAGGCATCATGAGCTAGGTCTATGCGTAGTTCTCTAATGCACGAGTAGAACACAATTTGTTGTGGGCGTTGATCTTGTCATCTTACTTGCCTCTACTAGTCTTTTCTTGCTCAACGGTATTGTGGGATGAAGCGGCCCGGACCAACCTTACACGCGCTTACGTGAGACCGGTTCCACCGATGACATGCACTAGTTGCATAAGGTGGCTGGCGGGTGTCTGTCTCTCCCACTTTAGTTGGAGCGGATTCGATGAACAAGGCCCTTATGAAGGGTAAATAGAAGTTGACAAAATCACGTTGTGGTGTTTTCGTAGGTAAGAAAACGTTCTTGCTAGAACCCAATCGCAACCACGTAAAAGATGCAACAACAATTAGAGGACGTCTAACTTGTTTTTGCAGCGATTGATCATGTGATGTGATATGGCCAGAAGTTGTGATGAATGATGAATTGTGATGTATGAGATCATGTTCTTGTAATAGGATTCACGACTTGCATGTCGATGAGTATGACAACCGGCAGGAGCCATAGGAGTTGTCTTTATTTTTTTATATGACCTGCGTGTCATTGAAGAACGCCATGTAAACTACTTTACTTCATTACTAAACGCGTTAGTCATAGAAGTAGAAGTAGTCGTTGGCGTGACAACTTCATGAAGACACGATGATGGAGATCATGATGATGGAGATCATGGTGTCAAGCCGGTGACAAGATGATCATGGAGCCCCGAAGATGGAGATCAATGGAGCTTGATGATATTGGCCATATCATGTCACAACTATATAATTGCATGTGATGTTTATTATGTTTATGCATCTTGTTTACTTAGGACGACGGTAGTAAATAAGATGATCCCTTACAAAATTTCAAGAAGTGTTCTCCCCTAACGTGCACCGTTGCTACAGTTCGTCGCTTCTAAGCACCACGTGATGATCGGTGTGATGGATCCTTACGTTCACATACAACGGTGTAAGACAGTTTTACACAAAAAAACACTTAGGGTTAACTTGACGAGCCTAGCATGTGCGCACATGGCCTCGAACACGGAGACCGAAGGTCGAACACGAGTCGTATGGAAGATACGATCAACATGAAGATGTTCACCGATGATGACTAGTCCGTCTCACGTGATGATCGGACACGGGCTAGTCGACTCGGATCGTGTAACACTTAGATGACTAGAGGATGTCTAATCTAAGTGGGAGTTCATAATTTGATTAGAACTTTATTATCATGAACTTAGTCTAAAACCTTTGCAAATATGTCTTGTAGATCAATGGCCAACGCTAATGTCAACATGAACTTCAACGCGTTCCTAGAAAACCAAGCTGAAAGATGATGGCAGCAACTATACGGATTGGGTCCGAACCCGAGGATCATCCTCATAGCTGCCAGAAAGCAATATGTCCTAGAAGGACCGCTAGGTGACGCTCCGTCCCTGAGAACCAAGACGTTATGAGCGCTTGGCAATCTCGTCTTGATGATTACTCCCTCGTTCGGTGCGGCATGCTTTACACTTAGAACCGGGCTCCAAAAGCGTTTTGAGCATCACGGAGCATATGAGATGTTCAAGAGCTGAAACTAGTTTTCCAAGCTCATGCCCGGTCGAGAGATATGATGTCTCCGACAAGTTCTACAGCTTGTAAGATGGAGGAGAACAGTTACACAAGAACACATCCTCAAGATGTCAGGGTTGCACAACCGTATGATCCAAATTGAACATTAACCTCCCGGATGAGGCGGTCATTGACAGAATCCTCCATCGCTCCCCACCAAGCTACAAGAGCTTTGTGATGAACTACAACATGCGGGGATGGTAAAGACCATTCTGAAGTGTTCTCGATCTTGAAGTCAGCAGAGGCTGAAATCAAGAAAGAACATCAAGTGTTGATGGTCAATAAGACCACTAAGTTCAAGAAGGGCAAGGGTAAGAAGAACTTCAAGAAGGACGGCAAAGATGTTGCCGCGCCCGTAAGCCTTGTTGCGGAAGAAGTCAAAGAATGGACCCAAGCCCGAGACGAGTGCTTTTATTGCAAGGAAAGGTCACCGAAGCGGAACTGCCCCAAATACTTAGCGGATAAGAAGGCCGCAACACCAAAGGTATATTTGATATACATGTAATTGATGTGTACCTTACCAAGACTCGTAGTAACTCCCGGTATTTGATACCGTGCCGTTGCTCATATTTGTAACTCACAGCAGAGCTACGGAATAAACGGAGATCTGGCGAAGGACGAGGTGACGATCTTGCGTCGGGAATGGTTCCAGTCGATGTGATCGCCGTCGGCATGCTGCCTCTACATTTACCTCGGGATTAGTTTTGAACCTTAATAATTGTTATTTAGTGCCAAGTTTGAGCATGAACATTGTATCCGGATCTCGTTTGATACGAGATGGCTACTCATTTAAGTCTGAGAATAATGGTTGTTCGATTTATATGAGAGATATGTTTTATGGTCATGCTCCGATGGTCAATGGTTTATTCTTAATGAATCTCGGCGTAATATTACACATGTTCATAGTGTGGATGCCAAAAGATGTAAAGTTGATAACGATAGTCCCACATACTTGTGGCATGCCGCCTTGGTCACATTGGTGTCAAGCGCATGAAGAAGCTCCATGCTGATGGACTTTAGAGTCTCTTGATTATGAATCGTTTGACACATGCGAACCATGCCTCTTGGGCAAAATGACCAAGACTCCGTTCTCGGAACAATGGAGCGAGCAACCAACTTGTTGGAAATCATACATACCGATGTAAAAGCGGTCCAATGAGCGTTGAGGCTCATGGAGGATATCGTTATGTTCTCACTCTCACGATGACTTAAGTAGATATGGGTATGTCTACTTAATGAAACACAAGTCCGAGACCTTTGAAAAGTTCAAGGAATTTCAGAGTGAAGTAGAGAATCAACGTGACCGAAAGATAAAGTTCCTCTGATCGATCGTGGGGAGAATACTTAAGTCACGAGTTTGGTACACACTTAAGAAAATGTGGAATCGTTTCACAACTCACGCCGCTGGAACACCTCAAATAAACGGTGTGTCCGAACGTCGAATCGCACTCTATTGGATATGGTGCGGTCTATGATGTCTCTTACCGATTTACCGCTATCATTTTGGGGATACGCCTGAGACAGCTACATTCACTTTAAATAGGGCACCGTCTAAATCCGTTGAGACGACACCGTATGAATTATGGTTTGGGAAGAAACCTAAGCTGTCGTTTCTAAAAGTTTGGGGATGCGATGCTTATGTCAAGAAACTTCAACCCGAAAAGCTCGAACCCAAGTCGGAAAAATGCGTATTCATAGGATACCCTAAGGAAACTGTCGGGTATACCTTCTACTTAAGATCCGAAGGCAAGGTCTTTGTTGCCAAGAACGGATGCTTTCGGAGAAAGAGTTTCTCTCGAAAAGTAAGTGGGAGGAAAGTAGAACTCGATGAAGTACTACCTCTCGAACGGAAAGTGGTGCAGCGCAGAAACCGTTCTGTGATGCCCACACCAACCAAGAGGAAAACAATGATGATGATCAAGGTACTTGGATCAAGTTGTATCAAACCTCGAAGGTCCACAAGGACACGCTCCGCACTGTGAGTGGTACGGCAACCTTGTCATGGAAATCATGTTGTTAGACAACAATGAACCTTCGAACTATGAAGAAGCAATGGCGGGCCCGGATTCCAACAAATGGCTTGAAGCCATGAAATCCGAGATAGAATCCATGTATGAAAACAAAGTATGGACTTTGACAGACTTGCCCGATGATCGGCGAGCGATAGAAAACAAATGGATTTTTAAGAAGAAGACGGACGCGGATGGTAATGTTACCATCTATAAAGCTCGACTTGTCGCTAAGGGTTATCGACAAGTTCAAGGGATTGACTACGACGAGACATTCTCTCCGTGGCGAAGCTTAAGTCCGTCCGAATCATGTTAGCAATTGCCGCATACTATGATTATGAGATATGGCGATGGACGTCAAAACGGCATTCCTTAACGGACATCTTAAGGAAGAGCTGTATATGATGCAGCCGAAGGTTTTGTCGATCCTCGAACGCTAACAAAGTATGCAAGCTCCAATGATCCATTTATGGACTGGTGCAAGCATCTCGGAGTTGGAACATTCGCTTTGATGAGATGATCAAAGCGTTTGGTTTATGCGACTTATGGAGAAGCCTGCGTTTACAAGAAAGTGAGTGGGAGCTCAGTAGCATTTCTCCTATTATATGTAGATGACATACTCTTGATGGGAAATGATACAAAACTTCGGACAGCATTAAGGCCTACTTGAACAAGTGTTTTTCAATGAAGGACCTTGGAGAAGCTGCTTATATATTAGGCATCAAGATCTATAGAGATAGATCGAGACGCCTCATAGGTCTTTCACAAAGCACATACCTTGATAAGATTTTGAAGAGGTTCAAAATGGATCAGTCCAAGAAGGGTTCTTGCCTATGTTACAAGGTGTGAGATTGAGCTCGGCTCGATCACCGACCACGGCAAAAGATAAAGAAGAGATGAGTGTCATCCCTATGCTTTAGCCATAGGATCTATTATGTATGCCATGTCAGTGTACTGCACCGATGTAAACCTTGCCGTAAGTTTGGTTGCAAGATACCAAAGTAATCCCGCAAGGAACACCGGACAGCGGTCAAGAATATCCTGAAGTACCGAAAAGGACAAAGGACATGTTTCTCGTTTATGGAGGAGACGAAGAGCTCGTCAAAGGGTTACGTCGACGCTAGCTTCGACTCAGATCTGATGACTCTAAGTCACAAACCGGATACGTATATGTTGAATGGTGGAGCGATGAAGCTGGTGCACCGCAAGCGAAGCGTCGTGGCGGGATCTACATGTGAAGCGGAGTACATGGCAGCCTCGGAGGCAGCGCATGAAGCGATTTGGATGAAGGAGTTCATCACCGACCTAGGAGTCATACCCAATGCGTCGGGGCCGATCAAACTCTTCTGTGACAACACTGGAGCTATTGCCCTTGCCAAGGAGCCGTGTTTCACAAGAAGACCAGGCACATCAAGCGTCGTTTCAACTCCATCCGTGAAAATGTTCAAGATGGAGACATAGAGATTTGCAAAGTGCACACGGATCTGAATGTCGCAGATCCGTTGACTAAACCTCTCTCGCGTGCAAAACATGATCAACACCAGAACTCTATGGGTGTTCGATTCATCACAATGTAACTAGATTGGTGACTCTAGTGCAAGTGGGAGACTGTTGGAAATATGCCCTAGAGGCAATAATAAAAGTATTATTATATTTCAATGTTCATGATAATTGTCTTTTGTTCATGCTATAACTGTATTATCCGGAAATCGTGATACACGTGTGAACACTTAGACCCAATGAGTCCCTAGTGAGCCTCTAGTTGACTAGCCCGTTGTGATCAATGGATAGTCATGGTTTCCTGACTATGGACATTGGATGTCATTGATAACGGGATCACATCATTAGGAGAATGATGTGATGGACAAGACCCAATCATAAGCATAGCATAAAAGATCGTATAGTTCGTTTGCTAGAAGCTTTGCCAATGTCAAGTATCTCTTCCTTCGACCATGAGATCGTGTAACTCCCGGTTACCGTAGGAGTGCCTTGGGTGTATCAAACGTCACAACGAATCGGGTGACTATAAAGGTGCATTACGGTATCTCCGAAAGTATCTGTTGGTTGACACGGATCGAGGCTCGGATTTGTCACTCCGTTATGACGGAGAGGTATCTCTGGCCCACTCGGCAATGCATCATCATAATGAGCTCAAGTTGACCAAGGTGTTGTACACGGATCATGCATTACTGATGCGAGTAATGTGACTTGCGATAACGAGACCGAACGAGGTATTGGGATACCGACGATCGATTCTCGGGCAAGTAACGCATCGATTGACAAAGGGAATTGCATACAGGGTTTGATCGAATCCTCGACATCGTGGTTCAACCGATGAAATCATCGAGGAGCATGTGGGAGCCAACATGGGTATCCGACCCGCTGTTGGTTATTGCCCGAGAGTCGTCTCGGTCATGTCTCGTGTCTCCCGAACCCGTAGGGTCTACACACTAAGGTTCGATGGCGCTAGGGTTAGTAGGAAGTCAAGTATGTGACTACCGAATGTTGTTCGAGTCCGGATGAGATCCCTGACGTCACGAGGAGTTCGGAAGGGTCCGGAGGTAAAGAATAATATATAGGAAGTGGTGATTCGCCATCGGGAAAGTTTGGGGTCTCCGTAAAGTCTGGGACCACCGGAAGGGTCCCGGGTCCACCGGTGGGGCCACCTATCCCGGAGGGCCCCATGGGCTGAAGTGGGAGGAACCAGCCCATAGTGGGCTGGTGCGCCCCTAGGCCCACCCCTGCGCCTAGGGTTGAAACCCTAGGGGGGGGCGCCCACCGCTTGGGGCACTCCGCCCCCCCTTCCGCCCCCCACAGATTGGATCTCCAGGGCCGGCACCCCTGTGGTGCCTATATAAAGGGGGAGGGAGGGGCTGCTGTACCCATCTCCAAGGCGCAGCCCTCCTCCCAACACTTCTCCTCCTCCGTAAGAGCTCGGCGGCCACAGCCGAGATCTTGCTTCTCCACCATCACCACGCCGTCGTCTTTGCCGGTGGAGCTGTCTTCCTCAACCTCTCCTTCCCCTTGCTGGATCAAGAAGGAGGAGGCGTCGCCCGTCCCGCACGTGTGTTGAACGCGGAGGTGCTGTCCGTTCAGCACTTGGACATCGGTGATCTGAATCACGTTCGAGTACGACTCCATCATCACCTTGCAAGCTTCCGCGCGCGATCTACAAGTGGTATGTAGATGCAATCTCTCTCCCGTTACTCGTTTCTTAGATGAACTCATAGATGGATCTTGGTGAAGCCGTAGAAAAAATTTTAATTTTCTGCAACGTTCCCCAACAGGACCCTCCCTCCGGACTACTCTACCAACGCCGAGGACGGCGAAGTGGAGTGGCCACCGAGGACTAAGCCCCTGGCGACATCATAAGTGTCCGGATACCAGAATAACTCATGGCGTTTCGTTTGTGGTACAGAATCTCCTAACGCCGAACATAACCCTGCAGCCCACCCAAGGACGGGCTCGACACTTCAACGAGCGGCTCCCTGGCGTCGTCGGACGTGAATAGCACTTCACTTCCGGCCGTTTCCTCTCCTCACGCTGCGGATGACACTGAGGTGGGGTCCCAATAGGGGCCCAGCCAGGAGAAGGAGGTCCCGGAGGCGCCGCAAGGCAACCTCCCGGACTTTGGGTGCAAGGGGGATCAAACCCCAAAGGGCTCTAAGTCTGGCCCTGGGCCGGACTCCGCACTGGAACCTTCTGTTGTTCCGGAGTCCGGCGGGCGGCCCCTTTGTAAGAAGGGCGAGACTGCGACACCGGTGACCTCCGTCCAACCGGAGGCATCGAATAATTTGCTGGAGGCGCTTAACGGCGCCTCCATCGACGAAGAGCACCGCACTGTTATGAGTGTGGTGATCCAGAAAGTTCAGTCTGCCAAGAGCGGGCTGACTGAAGCCTGTGCCAGCCTTCTAACAGGTTTTGAGGTATGTTTTTAAGATATGTAAAAATATTACCGCATAGAGAGTAGCCCCTGATGCTCAGTTTTGTGTTCGAAAAGAAAAGCCGAATTGAGGATCTAAAAAGATGTACGCAGGAGTCTAACATAAGTATGTCAATATGGGAATGCAAAGCTGCATTCTTGACCTCTGTCATGACTTGATTGTGGAGGTCGATGCATTGAAGCAGAGCCTCGAGCGGTCCGAGAACGAGCTCGGCCTTGCCAAGAAGCAGCTCGAGGACAAGGAAGGCAAGTAATACCTCATGGAAGTATATAAAAGATGAGGTTGCAAAAAATAACAGGAATAACGTGAAAATTGCAGGGGCCACGAACGAGGTGGCGACCCTGAAGGAAGCGGTGTGCAGGGCCGAAAGCAATGCGGTCGTGGAACGCACCGAGCGAGAGAAGCAGGAAGCGCGGGTGGCGTAGGTGCGGCAAGAGCTCTAGGCTCTCGTGGAAAAACATGAGAGTTTGGAGCGTGACTCAAAGACTCGAGAGTCCGAGCTCGCCTCGGCTCTTGAGAGCGCCAAAGCCGCTAAGGCCGCAGCCAAAAAAGCCCTCCAGGAAATAGAGGCAATAAAGAAGATAGCGGCGGGTAAGGCATTCTTCATGCAAAGCAAGCACGTGAAAGTGAATTACTTGTTACTTACCCGCATCCGGAGCTCTCCAGGAGCATTCGCAGATCTGCCCCGCAGTGTGTCCGACGCCACCGCATTCTACCGGGCCGAGGAAGGGAGCTCGACGGAGAAGGTGTTCTGGTCTCGATATCTTGAGGCGGACACCATTCCTTCGAGCGACCAGCTGAAGCAGCTGGTCAAGCTCCATAAGGTGGCCGAACAGGCCATGAAGGGCCTCATAGTTCGGCTGTGGCCTAAGGAAGCCATGCCTGGGAGCTACTTAGGGCTGGTGAGGCGGCTGCTGGATGCCTGTCCATGGATTGAAGTCATCAAGCACTCCGTCTGTATCGAAGGTGCCTGTAGGGCCCTTGCCCGTGCTAAAGTGCACTGGGGCAAGATGGACGCTGAGAAGCTTGTGACGGACGCTCCACCGCCGGGCAGGGAGTATCGCAAGCCCGAGATGTATTATCTTGAGCGTCTGAAGGGTGCCCGCCTTATAGCGGTGAATGCTCCAAAGGTGTAATTTTGAGTGAACTCGCATTTGTTATCTGTGCGCTTGAAAACTTGTTCATATCGCTAAGCAACGCTTGTGAATTTAAAATATTACCTTCATGCGGCCGTTTATTAAATTTGAGAGATGGCGAGTCGTAAACCACCCCCATGCCACAGTCTTTGGGGTGTTCGGGATAAACTTGAGTGCTCCTTTTCCCATTCTTGGGTCCTTGAGGAGGCGCCAACGCATAGCGTAACAAGGCAACCGGACTATAATGCTTGAACACTCTCACTTAGCCATAGAACTCTATAATTTTAAATTTCGGCGAAGCCCCTAGTATTCGGAAGACTGAGTTCGGGGCGCTATCCACTCCTGGGCCGGACAAAGCCGACTCCTCACTCTAAGCGGCATAAGTCTTTAGGGACTCGAAAAACCTCTCGAACAGCGACCGGCTCTCGCCCTATCATGACGGTCAGTTTTAGCTTTCTCCACTGAAGTGCTTAACCCAGCTCAACCGGGGCACAATCGCAGTGGTTCTCCCAGCACTACCTTAGCCGATACAACGGAACGTAAGGTACCAAAACATGGGAGCCGGGCAAACCCAACTATTGACCCAAGACATGATTCGGAGCCGATGCATATAATGCTATAAGTTTGGGGTGCCGCACTTGTGAAAGTGTTCGGACTTATCACACCATATTTTGGGGTACTTAAGCCCCTGGTGTATTTGGCCGTACCAAAGCGTACGGGTGCAACGTGTCGTAAGTGAACATGTATAGATAAAATAAAAAAGGAATGCAATAATAGGTGAAAGCTATGCATTGTTTATTCAAAAAGGCTGCGGTAAAAGCAGAACAATACAAATAGTGCGATAAGCAAGGGATGGGACTATTTGACATGTCTCCTTCCAGGAGCGAGCTGCGTGATGATATGTAAAACAAGTATACTGCTCGTTATAGAGACCACCTAGACACTCGATGTAGCTTTCTGCTTCCCTGGCTGTTGCATCGTGTGTTCGGCGATTCTACTGCCGGACAGGGCTTCTTGAGAAAGGAGTCCTGAAAGTAAGAGAAAAAAGAAGAATGAGACAATTGGGAGCCCCTGGTGCGGTTGAGCTGCATTATAGGCCTACCGTGGTCGTGCCCCTCCCCCTATGCCCATGGTATTTCCAGAGCGTAATTATGTACGCGTAGTACTAGTTTAGCAATTTCGCGAGGGCTAGGGTTGGGGCCGCATTGCTACGCGTGCTCGGGACGTGCCAGGCGGTCTTGTTGTTGGTTACTCCGGGCGCGCTTGACGGTGTCCAGACGTTTAATAGCCGGACTCGAGAATTGCCTTAAGAGGCTGCTTCGTACTTCTGCCGCAAGGGCCGCCGTATGCTCCTCCGTTCGGAGAGAGTGTTCGGTGTTTCCGTTGACCGTAATGACTCCTCGAGGGCCTGACATCTTCAGCTTTAGGTATGCATAGTGCGGCACCGCATTGAACTTTGAAAATGCGGTTCATCCGAGCAGTGCGTGATAGCCGCTACGGAACGGGACTATGTCGAAGATTAATTCCTCGCTTCGGAAGTTATCCGGTGATCCGAAGACCACTTCAAGTGTAACTGAGCCTGTACAGTTGGCCTCTACACCTGGTATGACACCTTTGAAGGTTGTCTTTGTGGGTTTAATCCTTGAGGGGTCTATGCCCATCTTGCGCACTGTATCCTGATAAAGCAGGTTCAGGCTGCTGCCGCCGTCCATCAGGACTCTAGTGAGGTGAAATCCATCAACGATTGGGTCTAGAACCAATGTGGCAAATCCGCCATGGTGGATGCTAGTGGGGGTGGTCCCTTCGATCAAAAGTGATCGGGCAGGAGGACCACGGATTGAACTTTGGGGAAACTGGCTCCATCGCATATACGTCCCTTAGTGCACGCTTCCGCTCCCTTTTGGGTATGTGGGTTGCGTATATCATGTTCACCGTCCGCACTTGTGGGGGGAAGCCCTTCTGTCCTCTATTGTTCGGCGGCCGGGGCTCCTCCTCATCGTCGCTATGCAGCCCCTTGTCATTGTTTTCGGCATTTAACTTGCCTGCCTACTTGAACACCCAACAATCCCTGTTGGTGTGATTGGCTGGCTTTTCGGGGTGCCGTGTATCTGGCACGAGCGATCGAGTATTCAGTCCAAATTGGACGGGCCCGGAGTATTTCTTTTGAATGGATTTTTCCGCTGACCAGGTTTAGAGCCTTTGAATCCGGCATTGACTGCCGTATCTTCAGCATTGTCGCCATTAATGCAGCGCTTGTGCTTGTTGCGACGCGACCTGCCGTTGCTGTCCTTGGTATCCAAGTTACCAGGGCTCTTGGTTATATTGTTACTATGAGCTAGCCAGCTGTCCTCTCCCGCGCAAAAGCGAGTCATGAGTGTTGTGAGGGCTGCCATGGATTTCGGCTTTTCCTGTCCTAGGTGCCGGGCTAGCCACTCGTCGCAGATGTTATGTTTGAAGGCTGCAAGGGCCTCTGCATCCGGATAGTCGACGATTTGATTTTTCTTGGTTCGGAATCGTGTCCAGAATTGTCTGGCCGATCCTTCTGGCTGCTGAATTATGTGGCTTAGGTCATCGGTGTCTAGTGGTCGCACATAGGTGCCCTGGAAGTTGTCGAGGAATGCGGCTTCCAGATCTTCCCAACAACCAATTGACTCCGCTGGCAAGCTGTTAAGCCAATGCCGAGCTGGTCCTTTAAGCTTGAGTGGGAGGTATTTGATGGCGTGTAGGTCATCACCGCGGGCCATGTGGATATGAAGGAGATAGTCTTCGATCCAGACCGCAGGATCTATTGTGCCATCGTATGATTCAATGTTTACGAGTTTGAAACCCTCAGGGATTTGATGATCCATCACTTCGTCTGTTAAGCATAGTGGGTGCGCGGCGCCTCTGTATTGGGCTATATCACGACGCATCTCAAATGAGCTTTGTCTACTGTGTTCGGCCCGGCCGGAATTGCCATATCCGGCATGACGGTTATCATCACGTATCATGGGGCGCCCACGCGATCCATAGATCGATCTTGTTTGCCTTGCCTTGTCCTCCAATATATCCCGCAGGTCTGGCGCATTTTCCCGCGCCTTGGTATTTTTTGAGCGGCGCCGGGTTGTGGCTTGAGTGGAGGACCGAGAGGCCTCTCTGTCACAGCCACGAGGTGGCCGGTCGGCCATATTATGCGCTAGTGATGTAGGTTTAGGTGCTTCCTCCTCTAATCGGGGTAGCAGCCTGCGTTTTGGGTAGCTCTTGGAGGGGCGTTGGAGTTCATACCCTTTGGCCGCAAGGACTTCAGTCCATCTATCGGCTAGCAAGTCTTGGTCAGCTCTAGGCTATTGCTGCTTTTTCTTGAGGATACTTGCCGTGGCTATAAGCCTGCGTTTGAAACGCTCTTGTTCGACGGGATCCTCAGGCATGACAAATTCGTCGTCGTCGAGGCTTGCCTCGTCTTCGAAGGGAGGCATGTAATTATCGTCCTCTACCTCTCTGCCTGCCGCTCTCTCATGAGGGATGGCTTCTCCATCCTCCCGCACTGAATCCTCTGGAGGGAGTTGTCTTCGGCACTGTCCGGGGTGTTATTGTCTCCCGTGCCGGAATCATCGTTTTTGCCGTGGCGGGATTTAGAGCGGTGCCGCTGACGCCGACGCTTAGGCTGTTTCTTGGAGGGGTCATCCTCCGTTGTTCCATCGCCATTCCCATCTTTTGGGATGTCCACCATGTAAATGTCGATGACGAGGTGGCCTTCCGATGCCTCAGAGGCGTTGGTTCTTGGTCGTCTCCTGCATCGTCGTCCATACCTTCGATGTCTTCGGAGTCGAAGTCGAGCATGTTGGTTAAATCATCGACAGTGGCTACGAAGTGGGTGGTGGGTGGGCTTTGAATTTCTTTGTCGTCCGCATCCCAACCTTCCTGACCATAGTCCGGCCAGGGCTCTCCTGATAAAGAGAGAGACTTTAGTGAATTCAGGATGTCGCCAAAGGGCGAGTGCTGAAAGATGTCCGCGGCGGTGAATTCCATGACCGGCGCCCAATCGGATTCGATTGACAGGGGCGCGGAAGGTTCGGAGTCCGGCACCTTGGAGTTACGAGCCTTGCAAAGGACAGGGATGGTGTTCGGCTCAATCGCCATAGAGATCGCAGCCCCCGAGGCGGTGTCCAGCCACCCATCCTCGATCGGCGCAGTTGGCTCCGAGCTAAGGGTCGGAGCGGACACTAGTGTGGCCTCCAGGGCACTATTCGGCGGCAGAGCTAGATCATGCCCATCGTGACAGTGCGGCGCGCTTGGCTGTGGCTCAAACCCGTCGAAGATCAACACTTCGCGGGCGTCAGCCATGTAGTTCAAACTTCCAAATCTGACCTGATGGCCAGGGGCGTAGCTTTCAATCTGCTCCAGATGGCCAAGCGAATTGACCCGCAGTGCAAAGCCGCCGAATACGAAGATCTGTCCGGGGAGAAAAGTCTCGCCCTGGACCGCATCGTTGTTGACGATCGGAGGAGCCATCGGTCCTAAAGATGACGACGCAGAGGAACTCTCGATGAAAGCACCAATGTCGGTGTCAAAACCGGCGGATCTCGGGTAGGGGTCCCGAACTGTGCGTCTAGGCGGATGGTAACAGGAGACAAGGGACACGATGTTTTTACCCAGGTTCGGGCCCTCTCGATGGAGGTAAAACCCTATTCCTGCTTGATTGATATTGATGATATGGGTACTACAAGAGTAGATCTACCACGAGATCAGAGAGGCTAAACCCTAGAAGCTAGCCTATGGTATGATTGTTGTTCATCCTATGGACTAAAACCCTCCGGTTTATATAGGCACCGAAGAGGGTTAGGGTTACACAAAGTCGGTTACAATGGTAGGAGATCTACATATCCGTATCGCTAAGCTTGGCTTCCGCGCCAAGGAAAGTCCCATCCGGACACGGGACGAAGTCTTCAATCTTGTATCTTCATAGTCCAGGAGTCCGGCCGAAGATGATAGTTCGGCTATCCGGACACCCCCTAGTCCGGGACTCCCTCAATCTTCTTCAGGTAGGTCACTCGTGTACTCGCGTCCATGTTGATGCGCTCTTGTAGCGGTAAAGGGAGAATGTCCAATGGGGACAATGCGTTGAAACCGTAGACGACCTCAAAGGGGGACTTGCCGGTAGTTGAATTTCTTGCTCGGTTGTAGGAATACTCGGCGATGGGTAGACACTCCTCCCACTCCTTGATGTTCCTCTTGATCAACACGCGTAGTAAAGTGGAGAGCGTACGGTTCGTCCCCTCTGTTTGGCCGTCGGTTTGAGGATGGTATGCCGAAGAAAACAAGAGCTTGATTCTGAGCTTGGCGCATAGAGTCTTCCAAAAGTAACTCAAGAACTTGATGTCGCGGTCCGAGACAATCATCTATGGCACTCCATGGAGACGCAAGATTTCCTTGCAATAAAGATTTGCAATATGTAAGCATTGTCTATCTTGTTGCATGGGATGAAATGAGCCATCTTAGAGAATTGGTCCACAACAACAAACACAAAATCTTTGCCATTTCTAGTTCTAGGCAAACCAAGCACAAAATCCATGCTAATATCTTCCCATGGGTGAGCCCAAGAAACATGGTTTCATGGTCGGTATGGATGATGAATTCATGAGGGCAAAGATAATGTTCCCACTCACGCAAAACTCGCACTAAAGCATAAATCTCTTTGTCATATATGGGATAATTGAGTTGCGCTCCGAAAAGTTTCTCACTAAAGTAAGCTATGGGCCGCTTCTCTTGCATTAACACACTTCCTATGCCGTACCCACTAGCATCGCAATGTATCTCAAATGGTTTATCAAAGTTTGGTAATGCAAGCAAAGAAGCATGTGTAAGCAAATTCTTAAGCTCATTGACTGCGGTATCTTGGGATGGTCCCCAAACAGAAGGCGAATTCTTCTTACTCAAAGCATGTAAAGGAAAAGCAATGGTGCTAAAATCCTTAACGAATCTATAATAGAAACCGGCTTGGCCAAGGAAACTTTGCACTTGTTGCAAGTTGGTTGATTGTGGCCAAGTTTTAATAGCATTGATCTTAGATTCATCTACATGCACACCCTAGAAGGTACTACAAAACCCAAGAAAACAAGCTTATCAACACCAAAAAGGCATTTTGTCCATGTTAGCATAAAGGCGCTCTTTCCTAAGGGTTTGTAAAACGGTTCTAAGATGGGTGGCATGATCTTTGAGGAATTTTTAAAGACAAGGATGTCATTGAAATAAACCACAACAAATACACCAATGTATGGCCTAAGAACAAAATGCATGACTCGCATGAAAGTACCGGGTGCTTCGGATAAACCCATTGGCATAACAAGCCATTCATATAAGCCAAATTTGGTCTTAAATGCGGTTTTCCATTTGTCACCTTCTTGTATGCGTATTTGGTAGTAGCCACTCTTAAGGTCAATCTTAGAGAAAATGGTGGCTCTGCTAAGCTCATCTAGCGTATCATCTAAGCGTGGAATGGGGTAACGATATCTAACGGTGATAGCATTGATGGGACGACAATCATAACACATGCGATAGGTGCCATCTTTCTTAGGAACAAGGATTACCGGTATGGCACATGGGCTCAAGCTTTCTCGCACATGGCCATTGTCGATGAGTTGTTGTACTTGCCGTTGGATCTCCTTGGTTTCCTCGGGGTTGACGCGGTAGGGTGCCTTGTTAGGAAGGGGTGCTCCGGTATGAGGTCGATGCGGTGTTCGATTCCTCGTAGTGGATGTAGACCCAGAGGTAGCTCATCGGGGAATACATCTTGGAATTCCTGCAAAAGAGAAGACAACACTAAAGGTAGATTGTGTGAGGTGTTAGTTGTAGTTGCCTCGTCCTTGCACAAGAAGACATAGTGCATAACACTTGATGGGTTCTCACACACTTCTCTCATCTCATGTTTGGTAGCAAATAGGACTAAGTTTTTCTTGTCGCTCATCATGGAGGCACTCGATTTTGGCTTGTGGCGCTCACTCTCCTTGTGGTGGTTCGCTCGCTCACTATTCTCTCCGCAATGGGTGGCTTGCTTGTCGGTAATCACTTGACTTGGAGACATAGGTCGTAGCACGTACTCCTTTCCCTTCATCTTGAAGCTATAGTGATTCGTTTGCCCATTGTGGATGACGCCTCGGTCAAATTTCCATGGTCGACCAAGAAGGAGGTGGCAAACGGACATTGGAACGACATAACATTCCAACGTGTCTTCGTATGCTCCAATCTTGAAGGAAACTTGCACCATATGCTCAACTTGAACAGTGCCGGAGTCGCTTAGCCATTGGACCTTGTAGGGATGCGGGTGCTTCATCCTGACTAATTGGATATTAGAGCATAGTTCTTCACTTGCCAAGTTATGGCAACTCCCTCCATCGATGACCTTCACTGACCTTCCATTGATGTAGGCCTTGGTGTGGAATATATGGCATCTTTAGTCTTCGTCTTGTTGATGTTGAAGAGTCAAAACCTTGGAGACAACAAGAGCGGGGCTTGAATCTTCGTCACAAAAGACTTGATCATCTTCATCTTCGTTCACTTGCCGGTGCATGGCCACTTGCTCAAGGGCTTCCATTTCCTCTTCACTCATGGAGTCATAGGTTCCGTCATTGTTGAGGATCATGGTGCACTTGTTGGTGCATTCGAAGGACCTGTGGCCTCGGCTGCCACATGTGAAGCATTTGATGGAACTTGTCTTGATGGTCTCATCGGTTGGAGTAGATGATGAAGCTCTCGGCTTGAAGTTTCTTGTAGTAGGAGGATGACTTGAGGTTGTCGAAGTCTTCTTGTAATTTGACTTGTCATCGTTGCTTGTTGAAGCTTTTGTCGAGGTAGGAGTCATTGAGGCTTGGTTGTTGGAGAAGCCATAGCTCTTGGAAGAGTATTTGGCAGACTTGAATTCATCTTGCACTTGTCGTTCCACTTTGGTAGCTTGATGCACTAGCTCGATGAGGTTGGAGTAGGGTTGGAAGTCGGCAATCTTCTTGATAGGATGATTGAGTCCATTCAAGAAACGGGCCATAGTTTGCTCATCATCTTCCATGACATTGGCTCGTATCATGGTAATGTCCATTTCTTTGTAGTATTCTTCAATGCTCTTTGTTCCTTGCTTGAGGAGTTGGAGTTTCTTGAAGAGGTCGCGGTTGTAGTATGTTGGCACGAAGCATGCTCTCATGACATCCTTCAGTTGATCCCATGTGGTGATGGGTAGTTCACCTCTTGCTTCTCGGCACTCAAGGACTTGTTCCCACCAAATGAGTACATAGTCTTGGAATTCAAGGGATGCCATGGTGATCTTCTTCTCTTCCTCATAGTTGTGCAAACGAAAGATCTTGTTGACCCTCAATGCCATGATAGGTACTCTTTGGGATCATTACTTCCGGTGAACTTGGGCATGGTGAACTTGAGCTTGCCATAGCATTGCTCTTCATTGTGTTGGGGTCGAGGGTGATGATGACGTCCTTGATGTGGATGATTGTCAACCTCATGTTGCTCAGGGCGTGGAGGATTGTCAACCTCACATTGCTCTTGGTGTGGAGGATTATCAACCTCATGTTGCTCATGATGAACTTGAGGTCCTTATCAAGCTTGTGGATGGGCTTGAGGAGCTTGACGTTGCATGCGAGCTTGATATATTCTTTCTTGAACTTCCTCACGAAGTGCTTCTTGTTTCTCACGAGTATGCCGATTGCGTGTGGCTACGGCTCGACTTGATTCTTGAAGGGCACGTTGCACCTCAAGTGCTTGAGCTTCACATCGTTGTTGTTCTTGATGTTGTCATGCTCGCTCTTCCTCTTCTTGTTGGCGTTGGTGTTGCCTTTCTTGTGCTTGCGCAAAGGTAGCTTGATTTTGGTGATGTCTATGTTCTTGTGCTAGAAGTTGCTCTTGAGGATCGATGCCGTGTAGACGATTGTGGTTTGCTTGATGGTCTTGGCGTGCGGCTCATCGAAGAGTGTTCGATGTCGGTGTACTTGAGCCGGAGATGGTGTCGTCGGAGTGTTGACTCGAGCGGCTCCGTCTTGAGTAGGACGAAAGTGGTAGAAGAGCGGTTTATCAACAAGGCAAGAATCTCGTCCATTCTTGCATCGTTCTCTTGTTTGTGTTCGTCGAGCTTGTTGTCGAAGTAGTCTCTTGTATGTTGCTCGGAGAGTCGCAAGTCGGTGGCGAGATTGTCGATGCGGTCGCTCATTGCTTGTTGTTCTTGATGCAAAGCCCAGTGTGCACCGAAGAGGTGGCTCTTGGTGATGTAGGAGGTCATGTCGTCGTCTTGCTCGACGAAGAGTGGGTTGATAGAAGAACTTGGCCTATCCATCATTCCAAGCAAATATGAGAGTGGGATAAAGAGAAGAACTTATAACAAATGTACCTTGACCGATGTTGAAGATGGATCAATGATCACCCAAATGTGTAAAATAGAAATAACACAATTGGTACCAATTCTCATCGGTTCTCACACCTACACAATTAAAGCTTATAGTGGAGCTCAGTTAGGATGGTGGCACAAAAAATTATGCAATTGTTAGTGAGACTCAATGATGTTGAAAAAGATTCGCAAATTATCAAATGTAACAAGTAGACCAACACTACAAAAAATACACTTCCGTGATGATACGTGTTTGTCACAGTAGGTCGCATTTTTTGTCATGCATGTACATCCATGACGATTTTATGACAGAATCAAGATAGTCATACCTGTGCTGTTGTAGAAGTGTTCCATGACATTACCAAAATTATCCTCACGGAAGTGTCCACTTCCATGACGATAAATCGCGCGTCACAGAAGTGCTTTCGTAAAGGGTGACCAACACGTCGCATCCACCGTAACGGAACGCCGTTAAGCTATCGGGTCGGGTTTTGGATCCGATAACCCGTTAGCAGCCCCGACCAATGGGGATTTCCACGTGTAAAATCATCATTGGCTGGAGGAAACACGTGTCGACTCACTGTTGGGACAGATGTCATCCGCTCATTGGACCGAAGGCGCCTATGATACAGCGACATGTGGCACGGCCCAACAGAGTCCCATTCCTGTGAAAAGGCCGACCCATTAGACTTGGTCAAAAGGTGGCGGGCCGGTCCACGGAAAGCCTGTTAACGGCATGTTCGCATATAGCCCATTTACAGCCCGCTAACCCACGGCCTGTTACGCCCTATCCGAATTAGGCCCAGTAGCGTCATCTGGGCCGTCCAATATGATTCCAGCCCATTTTAACTTTTGGCCCATGTGTGTCCCATGACTTCTTTCGGTCCATATGAGTCCCTTTGTAACTCTTGGCCCATTAAGGGCCCATGGTGAAACTGGCCTGTAATGAACAGTGTATCACTTTATACCCATTAATGGCCCGTTCTATTGGGCCGTTTCTAGCCCAAGTTATCTTTCGGCCTTCTTAGGGCCCATTGATTCTTGGGCTCATTTGCAGCATTTGGTTACACATGGCCCGTTACTGTCATTTTCTGCTTGTTTGCCAAATTCAGCCCGTCGTTACAGTCGGCCCGTTTGCGGACCGTTAATATGTTGGGCCGTTTTCATGTCAAAAAAAACCCGTTGGGCTGTTTTCATAGAGTTATCAAATACGGTCTATTAACGACCCGTTATGGTCCACGAATTGTACGACCCATGATTAGCGAAATGATGATACGCCCCGTAGAAGGCCCATGGATCTACGGCCCGTATGAGGCCCATGGATCTATGACCCGTAGAAGGCCCATGGGTCGTACGGCCCGTAGAAGGCCCATGGACCCTATGGCCCGTAGAAGGCCCATGGACCCTAAGGCCCGTATAGAAGGCCAATGGATCCTACGGCCCGTATAGAAGGCCAATGGATCCTACGGCCGGAAGAAGGCCCATGGATCATACGGCCTGCAGGAGGCCCATGGTTACAACAGTCCATGTGTTGCCATGATTATTTTGGCCTAGTTACCAAAAATAGGCTATTGTGGCCACTAGAAAAACACAGAAAAAGAACTGCAGTGACTACAAGCAAACAACTAAACAAGACAACAAGGAAATAAATAAGCAAGCAATTGACGCTAGCCTATTACCGCTATTACACATATTACATCCACTGGGCATCAAAGTTCGCCACCAGTGCAAATATAGGGAACAAAGCAGCATATTACATACATCGCCATCAAAATGGCCACCAAAGCAAATAAACGCTGCAAAGAAAACAAGAGCATAATTGAAACAACTTCAGAAGAGCTCAAGAAATGTTAGCCTGGGTATCCACCATGCTGGCAATAAGCTTAGCAAGCTGATTAGCTTTGTCTTGTTTGGCGCTAAAATCCTCCAACGCTTGTTGTTGCACTAGAAAGTATGCATCTGAATGCTCCACGGACTTCCGCAGTCCTTCCGCTTCTTGTCGCAGCACAACTGATCGATGTCTTTCAGCTTGTAGTTGAGACTCAAGAAACCGAACTGATTCAGATAGTGAGTTTGGATAGCTTGTGCAAGCGGTAGTGGCCAGTAACTCGAACACTAAACCAAGACAAGACTTTGGGGTTGTCTCGCTGTCTTCAAGATAGTCTTCCTTAGCTGTTTTATCAGCTTTGTTGGAGACCAACAAGGATGTGTCACTATCCTGAACCTTATCTACATTACTTCCTTTACCATTGCTTAATAAGGCACTCTTCCCCAATATTCTGTCAGCATTCTAAAAGAAGAAACAAGCAGACACATAACAAGTTTAGCATGTACTAGTATATGAAACTCATTTTGGTGAACCAGTTCATTAGTAAGGTGGAGAGGATTAAACTACCAAGTCTTCTATTGCCAAGTACTAGTACATAATAAAAGCATCAAACAAACATATATCTATGTCCTATGGTCCTTTGCATTGTCTTGCCAAATCAAAATAGAGACACGGTTCAAATCATATCGAGTTCAAGACAAAGCAGCGGTGAAAGAATACAAAGTGTGGGAAACTACACGCACAACAAGATTTCATATGGGTACCACAGTCTACATGTACAACAACACTATTGGCTCTGTTGTGATGCTAGTAATGTGCATGATATGAAAGTCAATCAGATACACAATTGAAATTGAAATCAAAAGAGCTATTGATAAGAGCAAACCTGTTAAAGAAACATGCGTGAACATACCTGTTGTGCCATTGGAGTTTCGATTGGATCCTTCAATTTACAAATAAGTTTGTATCAATAAATACAGTAGTGCAAGAGCAAAGCAATCATAGTTAAAAAAGGCGCGCCTAAGCGAGCGCTTAAGTGCGCCTAGGCTCTAGGCGTTGGCAAAACGCATTGCGCATAACTACGCTTAATCTGTGCATAACTACGCATAAGCATGCGCTTTGGTTAGTAAAGCACAAGGCGGTGGCAAAACGCACAATTAACGCCTAGCGCTTTTTTGAACTATGATAGCAATGGAATCTTAAATTAGAACAGTTGTTCTTCAGGTTTAGGCACTTGTTCTACATGAACAGAGTATAGTAAGACGCAAGAATATAATACTTAAAAATAGAAAATGAGCTCATAGACCTTACCACATTCTTGGTTTGGGACCAATATAGAACAAGGCGTTCCCAGTCATCGTCCAGTAAATGTGTCTCAGGAGAACATAAGGGAATTTGATGAGTTTCTTTGCCGGTGAAGTACGTTTTCTTTAGGTAATTCTGATACTGCCACCAAGCATTCTTGAAGATAGCAGAGGTATTAGCACAGGTTACCTCATCCTGAGTTTCCAAATCGGTCCTTCTCTATAGAGAAAAATGGGAAAATTTGTTGTATTATAACCATCATGGAGGTAGGATGTATGGGACAAAGCAAAGTAATTGCCATGAATAACATTACTTACACATAACTCCTGGACAAACGCCTGCAATTGGCATTTTCCTTCATCTTCAGTATAATATTTCCAAGATGGGAAGATACGCACATACGATTTAACAACATCAAATGCAATAGATGCTAAACTACGACTAGCTGGTTGTGCTTCCTCCACAGGAATAGGCGTACTAACTGGTGGAGTTGGGGTTCGCCGTGATAATACTTGCCCTTTGGGCACTGGAGCTGCCTTACTAACTGATCTTGTTTGGAAGCTCTGTGGTGGAGATGGTGCTGTGTCAACAGGAATTGGGTTACTATCGGCTGGGGTTGGGGTTAGATTGGGTGAAGCTGGTTCTCTGTCCATCGCAGTAGGGGTACAATCTGCGAGAGTTTGGGTTATGTGTGGTAGGGCTGGTTCTTGTGCATGTACAATTGGGGTGCTATCTGCACCAAGAGGTAGCACTGTTTTATTTGAAGACCGTGTTTTTATTCCGCTAGATACTGGCATCACCCGCTCCAATTCAAATGGCTAATAAACATGAAACATAGTTGAATGTACAAACATTGTATGAGAGACAGATGCAATAGATAGTGTGGAAAAAAGAGGGCATGAAATAGTTGACATGTATATTGTTTAACTAAAATGGATAGCATGACATAATTTCACATATATGATGTCTATCTAAACTGGATAGCATAGCATAACATAATTCAAAGATATGATGAATAACTAAACATGATCGCATGACATAATTCACCTACATGTTATCTAAGTAATCAGGATCGCATCATTTAATTCACATATGTGATTTATATGCTAAACAGAGGGCATTCGATATGATGTCTGAACTAAGAACATGGTGTTGAATATTGTGTATATGATGTCTAAACTATGCAATGCAAGACACCGTATGCATGATATGAGCAGTATAGCCATGCCAAGTTAGAGCATACACCTCAGTGGGGGAATAGGACTGGTCATCTGTCTTTGAATCCATCTCTGAGGAGCTATCGGGACCCAACAAGAGATCTGCTTCGACAGGTAGCAATGTCTGCTCTGAAGGCCTCGTTTTCACTCCAGATTTTTCCATCTCCCACCCAAATGGCTGATTCACAGGAAGAGTAGTTTAATGTACAAACATTGTTGACAAATGGAAATGTAATGAAGAAAAGGATGGGCAAGATATCATTCAAATATATGATGCCTGGTTATACAAGATGGCATTGCACATTTCACATATATTATGGCGGGCTAAAAGACATGAGACTGCATAATTCCCATATATGATATAGAAACTAAACAGGTGGCATCACAGAACATGTCTAAACTAAGCAGATGACATATATGATGTCAAAAGTAGGAACTGCAAGCCAACATATGCATGATATGACTAACATCATCATGCCAAGGTAGAGCAAACACCTTGGGGGGTAAATAGGAGTGGTCGTGGCGTGCAATCCGCCTCAGAACAGATATCTTCCTCTGGATTACAATCTGGAGAGGGGTGGGGAGGGTTTGCCATTGAACCCACCATGGAGCGATGTCTGCATGACATTGTATTGCCGCACAAAACTCTTCTCTTTTTCTCTACATGTTCAGCATGACTGTGTACAATATATGACATGCATACAAAAACATATGGTGAGATTATGTAAGGAGAGTATGCAGAAATTTAGAGTGATGGTAACAACCAAAGGATGGATCCAAAATAATGATAGCGGTGATGATTGCTTTAAATTAATAAAAAGACAGATGATGATTGCTTTACTATTTGTTTCCCACCCAATATGAACAACATAGGCATACCCTAGGTGAACCAGATATTAGACAGACATACTATTCATTGCTGCCTCGATATGTGCCCCACAACTAATTTAGAACTCAAGTTTGAACATTAATTTGGACCTGACTTGGGAGTCCAAGAGCTGAACAGGACGATAAAGTAGCAGGTAAGTTTAAGCAATGCATAACATAAGCAGAAACAAAAGAGTGGGACCTCTCTTGTGGACCCGTGTACTCCTCAGGTTCATCTGCTGAGTCGATGATGGTGATGCCATTGTGGTGGGTGCCGACGGCAGGGAAGGAGATCTGAGGTGGTGAAAGACGGTCAGGAGTCGTGATGTCTGGTTTGGTGGATGCTTCTGTCGATGGAGCAGCTCAAGTGAGGTGGACGACATTGCGGCAGGAGCAAGACAACCCACACAAAGTTCCCTTCGACACGTACCTGTAACTGAAGTAATTCTGTAAGGGCTCATTTGGCTTGCATGATTCTTAAAACGCAGAGATAGGAAAAACACCGGAATAGGATAGGAAAATGCACATGGTAAACAGAGCATTTGTAAACACAGGATTTCTGTCAACTTGGGTGTTTAGTTTACAGGAATTGGAAGAGCAGAGGAATGCAAAGAAACATGGCCAAAATAAAGAGAAACCATATGAAAGCGTGTACAGTTAGAATGTTATTCTGGCACTAATGCACTTGGTCTTGTTTTCATGCATAGGATTTTGAAAAGTAGGTCCAAGTGGATGTTTTGCTTCATTCCTTTCAACAAAATGCATGAATAATTGAATAGTAGAGTGCCATTGGAAAATTCCCTATTGCTATGTTTTTTGGTTGAACCAAAATATCCCTAATGGATCGATGTGAATGTATAATAATAAGTGATGCAACAAGTGTACAACCTCTTTGCCATAGCCCTGTCGACCTCAACATCATTGGGTTGGTCGCTGAAGCAGTTGAGGTAGAGGTGGTTGTCGGAGGTGTGGAGGAAGATCTAAGGAATCTGTAGACGGTGTCCAGGGCACTGCTCTGTTGTGATGGATCATTCTATCATTGGAGCAGCTCCGGTGAGCCGTAAGACGTCAAGGCTGAAGCAGCACAAGACAGACATCGTCAATCTCAAGTGGGATTCTAGTAGCATCTCCAATAGATGATGTATTGGATGTAAAATTAACATCACCAAAAACCACCTGACTACAACAGATGAGGTAAAAACTGTTGACTCTGAACTTAACTGTCGAAACTGAAATTTACTATGGAATCTGAATGCTACTGTTGAAACTGAATGCAATGGTAGCAGAGAGGCACTTGATATGTAGTCTAGGGAGGGCTTGCAGTTCATCTTCAACCTTCACCCCCCTGAGCCGCCTGCCACCACCGGCCGAACCGTCGGCCCCAGCGCCGCCTCGCCGCCCCGAAACAACTCGCCACCGCCGCCCCGGCCAGCCCTCTAGGCCCCCCGCCCCTCACCCTGAACCCTAAGATAGATAGTGGGGTACCTCTCCGGCGAGCCCCCGTCCCCGCTGTGGGTGGTTCTTCCTTAACTCCAGCGAGCCCCCCAACCCCTGAAAATTAACTGACCCAAAAGTCAATTCATCGATCAAGTGTGGCTTAATCGAGCAGAGCAAAGCTGACGAGCGAGGGGAGAGCAGCAGCAGTTAGGCGGAGCGAGCGATCGGCGAGAGCCGAGCAGCAGCAGCAGATCCGGCTGGAATGGACGTCGCCGCCAAGGGGCCTCGCCTTTGGGGAGAGCCGTGGAGATGTCGCCAGCGCCCGGCTTCAAGGTAGCCGCTCCATGGGGGTGCGGGATGGAGCACCGTCGGCGCCGGGAGGTCGAGTTAAGGAGAAGGTGCGATGCGATGAGTGTACAACCTCTTTGGTGGCGCCGAGTAGGCCTCGGCTTCGTCCGAGGAGTCAGTGAGGATGCTGCGGTTCTGGTGGAGTAGGTTAAGGTGGCACTATGGGGATGGAGCAGCCGCGATAGACGAGGCGATCGTTGGAGCAGCTCCTTGGAGGTGGAGGACGGGGCGGCTGAACCAACGGGACGGCAAGATGGACGACGGATCCTCATCCGGGGAGGTGGACGAGGGACGTCGAGCTGTTGCGGTGGACGACATCATCGGGGAAGAGGCTCCGGCTGGGCAGAGGTGATGTGGTGGACGGAGGAGGGTGGGGTTTCGCGGCTGGAGCGGAGAGGTTATGGTGGCCTGGGATTTCGAATGGCGAAAAGGGGGCGATGGGAGGGTGAAGCATGACTTAGGGACGCGCTTGTCCAAAATGTAGGGTGTGTTACAAAAGTATCCCCCACCGATTTGAACTAGCGACCCTTTCGGCTCAGGGTTAGAAGGGGGATTTCGCGTGTCGGGATTTGGCAGCTGGAGGGAGTTTTCGCGCGCATTGTAATTTCGGGATAGCAAGGCGCGGGTTGTGAAGGCGCTAGTTTTTTTTGAAATGATGAAGGCGCCAGTTTTGGGAGCAGGATATCTGAATTTTCGGGATATAACAAGACGTGGGTTGAATTTTAGGGACAAGCCTAACGTGTAGTAATATTGTACTTGTACGTACCAAATCAATTCACACTTCCCTCAACCAAAAAGAAAACAAAAAAAATAAAACTATTCACACCACACAAAGAGAGAGTCTTGCCCCGTTTTACTATACAAATGCTATTCAAAGCTACTCCCTCCTTCCATCTATATAGGGCCTAATGCGTTTTTGATGCTAACTTTGACCAAATATTAGAGCAATGATATATGACATGCAACTTACACAAAGCACACCGTTAACTTCGTCTGTGAAAGGTTCTTTCAATGATATATTTTTCACATTGTGCATGTCATGTACTATTAATCTTGTCAATAGTCAAAGGCGGTCTTAAATATCTCATTACGCCCTATATAGATGGAAGGAGGGAGTATGAATCCATGTTATGTCCGATTAAATTTTTTCGCATGCTGTATAATGCATGTAACCTACTCATACCAACATTTTAGTGCATTCCAAATGTCTATACTACCGCTGCAATTCGAACTAAATTTGAATTTCTTTCTCTATTTCAATAAGAATCTACAATCATGATTGTTGCCAACTTCAACCATCATTCGTGTATTACCTTAATAACACACCACATGATTACTATAAAGATAGATATGAACTATGTGTACTACATCAACTCGAATTCTATTTTTCAAATACACTTGATGTTGATTCCAAATAATAGTACATTTGATGTACTAACTATATATTCATAACCTAAACTGTGTTCCATACGTACACCGTGTTTATCACACAAAGTATAGTGCCCCTCCCCCTACATTATGACAAGTATTTAGACCTGAGTTGCAAAAGCCACACATTAGCCCAAATTATAATCAACGTTCTACATTATGATATCTTCTTCAAGTATCCGTATCCACTTTTTTATAATGAATTATGATCTTTGTTTGTCTTTTACATCTTCACGATCCTCTTCTATTTGTAGCTAGCTAGTGCTAACTTTCTATCATGCATGCACACGCCCGCACCCCTCACACACCCTTAGCGTCCCCTCCATCGCGCACGTTCATTATTTCTCTTTAGGTCGTCCACCAGCGGTGTGTGTAGGCCCTGCTCCTTCTTTCCGCACACACCGGTCGATATACCTCTCTAGCCAAGTGTGCCTACAACAAACACATATATACTTCCCTCTTCTCTTCTCACCGTCCATGCCCCCATATGTCCAATACGATTCCACGCAGGTGCACACCCTCTTTTCATTAATCACATGCTCGCACACTCCTCCCCCCCTCGACATGGTAGGCCTCTCGCACCACCTCCCAGCCACACCCTCTCCCCCTGTCTGCCTCTCCGGACCTTATTTGCTTCTAACACATGCAGGCATGTATATGAACTGATATCCCTACATATAGCCAGGTCGACTATAATTCGTTTTCACCAAGCACCGATACACTTACCTCGCTAGTTATGTCTCTCCTTTTCTCGGACACACGACGGTTGATCTTCCTATGTAGTTACGCATGCTTACCACAACCATATATTCTCCCCTCATCATCCTTGAATACCTCCCGACCTGTCTGTCACACGCACGTGCATAGACAGACAGACATCCCCCGCCCTCTCTTATTGATATTGCACTCATACCCTCCGTTTGTCTAGAGGCCTCTCCCACCATTTGTGAGACGCCACTCCACCACCAACCCTCCGACGCACTACCTTTTTCTTTTTCCCAACCTTATTCCTCTGCTACACATATCCATGGCTGTCGATCGATCTCCCTCAATACATAGCTAGGTCTCTCTCCTTCCCCACACATATACTAGTCGACCGATCTCTACCCCCCCACACCAATAGTCGAACGTTGTAGGTAGGTATCCATGCCACGGAGAAGAATTGCACCTCAGCCCTCTCAAATTCCAGTAGGCTAGCCGCCCTGTATCTTTGACGTGGGCAAACACAAATTCGATGGCACTCTTTATCGATCGCGCAGCCACACACTTCATCCCTGTTTTCAATTCTATCGATATCTCACGTCCATGACTCCGTTTCACACACATTGCATATGTTACGTTTTTCTGATTGAGATATCATCAACACATTGCCTCTGTTTCGCACAAACCATCTCTCTCACACCCACCCATGTACGTACCTGCACCTAAAGAAGAAGTGCACGCAAGACGCACATACTCACGTTTCGTTCTCGGCCACACCCGCGCGGGTACATGGTGGAGTTTGTTTCTGTATGAAAAGGTAGCCCACGTGATAATTTGACGCGTGTAGCGGTTGTTTACTCGAAGGAGGGTCGGGTACCACGCCTAGAATATAAAACGATTGCCGTGGGGAAAATGGAAATGGGTTTGTCTCTCGTCACACCATCTCACACAAGGCCGCCATGGCCTCTCTCTCTCAGCGTTGGTCAGTGATCCGGCCGCATCCCGTCCGCCAGCGGAAAGGGAGGATGTGCATCGTCTCTTCGTTCGACGGTGTTGAGGCAGCTCGTCCCGATCTGCGGTACCCGCTGTTCTCTCTGACCAAGCTCCGGCGTGGTAGGGACTTCATCACTTGCTCGCTGCCGCAGTATGGGCAGATCCCGGCCGCCGATGCCCTCCTAGTAACATCTCGACGACCCTCAGGTACAGCTTCCTCCGGCCTTGCTCCACTGCCCATCTTACCACGTTGCTGCATGTGGATCTTCTTTAGTTGTTTGCTTAAATCGTATCTCGGCCGGCGTACTTTCCATCTTGCAATCTCGTCCTCAAACCATTTTTGATAAACCACCATGTGCTATCTTTCCCTTTTTACATGGAACATGCTTCTTTTTTGTCGGCGTATGTGTCTTCAACTCGTGTTATTGGGCAATAATTGTTTCCTTTTGACCTCCTTTTGCAAACAGGGCTATCCATTTTCACCTCGTTGCTATTGCGACCTTTTGGTGAACTGCACAAATCACTTTTCTAAAGAGTGTTTTGTGCAGTTCATAAAATGTCACACGGGCAACGTTTTTACATTTCTGTGGGACTGCGGAAAGGGAGATTGGTTTTGCTATCCTCCTCATCCAACTCCGTGCCTAATCTTCTCCAACAAGAAGTTAGTCCTAAAGAGAGATCGTAGAGGCAATCGGCTTCTATTTATGTGTGTTATGTTTCATCATCTAGTTCCACTATTATTGTAATCACACTTACTGTATATCTTTGCAAACAGGGATGGTCCACCCAATTTTAGTGGAGCTGCACAAAATGATCGGATTGTGGTGTCCTTCATACACCTCTTTTTTGGCTACAGAGCTGGGTGAAACTAGCTGCCAAGCAATGAACACTGTGCCAAGGAAATGGATCCATGCCTACGAACAACATCGATCAATTATATTTTTTTTATTTATTTGTACACCTTCTCACAACTTTGTTCTCAGTTGTGATGTGAATATTGGCGCTGATCTGCGAACCATTGAGATGCATTGGCCATGGTAGTTTCATTTGTATTTGATGGAATGTTGTAACGAGATAATCTCGAGGCAAGACACATAAATCCTAAGTTGAAACCTTTTTTTCCTGCGGGAACCAGAGTTGAAACCTTCATAGCATCACAATACAATTTCATCAAAATTATGCATACATATAAACAAATCCTGAAGGATTGATAGCAATGCCAGAAACAATTGAACTTCGTTTCGCCGACATGTTGGACATCCTTAAAATCCGGCTCCACCTGCCATGCAGCAATATTGAGTGCACAACACAACTTCAGGGAAAGATTCACCCCGGTCGTTGCGCCGCAGTAGTAATGACTAGTGAGCAGTCAAATCACAGAGCCCCACCTTCGCCACAGTAAGTTGCTTGGACAAAGCAACCATCATTTCTCTGTTCCTTGAATCCGCTGGTACTCCCATATTCCCACAGTAATAAGTTGCTCGGGCAAATCAACCATCACTATATCCGCTCACGTGTGATGACCACAGGAGCTATCCATTCAGATTGCATGTTAAAAAAATAAAGGTCGATAACTAATGCGGCAAACTTTCAAAAAAAAAAACTAATGCGGCACCTTGGGCCAACGCGGCTACATCGAATTTTGCATGAGAAATTACGCACCATGTTTCATTGACATGTGGTCCTATTCCAACATATCAGTGAGACGAGGCGAGTAGTAGGAGTATTTCCGAACCAACGTGTAGGTCGGGGCGCCCCTTCGTGAACCGTGGCAAACTGGCAACCGTCCACCGACTCTTCGCCTTTCCCTCTCGATTTGGCACTGCTGTCGCACGCTCTTCCTCTCCCTCCTTCATTTTCCTTCAGCCCTTCACCCTTTCTTCTGCCATTGTTCGATTGTCTTCTCCATGGAGGGAACAGGACGGAAACGACCCTGTTATTCTTGCCCCGATCTGAAAGATGACGTGGTGGAGGAACTCATTGATCGGTGTGACGTCATCACCTCGGCTAGCATGGCAGGTTCGTTCAAGCCCATTCTCGACTCAACTAATAACATCATTACAAGGAACCCAAGAGTCAAGGAGCGGTTTGATCTCCCCTATCTTCTTCGCCGTGACCACGATGGTCGGGCGCCGTCACGACGAAGGCCTCATACAATGCCACTTGATGCCGCTTGATAATGATCGTATGATGTTAAGATGCCATCGCTGAGGGCAAGGCTTGGGCAAGCGTAAATGGAGATTGGGTTGTTTACATTGGGTCCAATCTGCGGCGGGAACTTGTGAATGTGTACACTCGTGACCGGGTTCCACTTCCAAAAATCTCAACAGACGCCCGAGGTTGAGCACACCGGTATTGTACGCGCTCAAATACAATCATGGTGATCGTCTTCTCTGAAGATAGCAATTTCTCAAGTTCCCAACCGCTCTTGGAATTACAACAACTATGAAGTTGTTGCTATCTTCGACAAGCTTGTTGCCGTCCTTGCTGGTTTGACTCGATGGACTGTAACATCCCAAATTTTCAATTTGGAATGTTATACATAGATCATCATTGCATATCATATTTTATTGCATTTGGCTTGATCCTAGAAATTTCACGCAACTCAAGGACCCACGGAGAGAGTTGGGAATTTCGTTATTTTCATATTTGAGTTTTCTCAAATTTTGAAAATAGGATCATTTGATTTTATTTATTTTATCTTCAGTTATTTCTACTATAAAAATATGAGAGAGGGAATAAAATGACTTTCCCAAAATAAAGAAATACTGAGGATTTAATAATAAAATCAAATAAGATTTTATTTTGGATTTTATTGCTATTTTATTTATATTTAGGAAAAATGCGCATTTTCCAAAATTGCATTTAGGCCCCAAATAAATGTTCATCTGAACCGGCCTGATTTTAGAAGTCGGGGAAATTTTATTTCAGGATTTTTGGAGTCCGCTTAGTATTTCTTTTATTTGTTTTTCTGCGCGTAATGTTTTAAAAAAATTAAACCGACTTTGGGCCGTGTTCGGCCAGGACTCCCCCTGGCAGGGGCCTTTATAATGCGCCGCCCGAGCCCACGAGCCACCAGCCCGCCCCCGCGCCCAAATAACCCTAAGCCACCGCCGCCGCTGCCACACGCCGTCGCCGCCCGGATCCCACGCCGTCGCCTCGTCTTGCTTGCGCCGCCGCCCGACGCGCCGACCCCGCCGGACCCTATCGCCCCCTCGCCAGAGGTAGCCACCGCCTCGCCGCCAACGGTTTTCCTCGAGAAAATCGTTCGATTTTCCGTCGGTTTTTCGTTCGTTAAAAAAAACCTAGATATGTTTTTTTCAGTTTAGTTTATTTAGTGGACGTTCGTCCATACGTTCGTTTCAACGAACGGTTTTCGTGTTTAGCCGCAGACAGCGAACGTTCGTTCGTTAGCCTGTTCGTTAGTTTTCTTTTTCTCGGATTTTCCGCGATTATTTCTGATCGTGATTTCCGATCTGTTTTTCGTTTTAGTTTATCTTTTCGCTCGTTTATCGGAATCAGGCGATTCAATCGCCTAGAGTTTCATCTCGACACCCTCTTTCCGTTTAACCAACTCAAACAAGTTTTTGCTACTGTAAAATTTGACTTAAGTCCAGATTAGTAAACGAAGCTTGTTTCTTTCGCCGTTTGACTTTCGTTGCTTCGTTTGATTTGATTCTTTTTGCAAACCGGAGTTCTTCAGTTGAACTTTCTGGTTAGATCTCTTATTTGAGTTTTACCCATGCATTAGATGAGTACTTATTGTATGCTTGTTTGTTTGCGACAGAGTATCCAGAGTGCACCGCTTGCTGCTTTGAATCTCTAGGTTTCGCGGATCATCAGCAAGGCAAGTAACACTTTGATCATACCTCTTTACTACCCAGTTTTATTGCATTAGTTCAATCCCCAAACAATTGCATGATTAGGATCTGATTAGTATGTGGGGTTTTGGGAAGTAGATGAGGTAGTACCTATTACCTGTTTTATTATCAAACCCTTGGGAGTTACTCTATGTTTGCTTATTACGCCATGCTATGCTAGTAGACGTGGATTGGGTGAGTGTATCCATGACAGAAGTGAGTTTGTTTAATTAATGGTTTATTTAAGGTGGCAACTTTAACACACATCTGGGTGGATTGAGCCACCTGGGTATTCCAGCGATTGCCTGTTTTTCTTTATGGACCGCCACCCGGGCTCAAAGGGATCATGAGACTATTCATGCTAGAAACTTCCGTGTGCAGCCACTAGCTACTATGGGCTCTAGCATAGTTGATTAAGTCGTGCAAACTCTTACAGTGGTAGACTAGCAGATGTAGGGGAAAGTAGGTGTAACGGTCTACCCGATCGTAAGGTGCTAGCGCTTCTGAAAGACTATGTCTCGGTCATCCTTTCTCAAACACCATGTAGTGCAAGAATCCCAACGGAGGAGATCGAGTCTTGTGGGGAAAAGTGCACAAACCTCTGCAGAGTGTATAAACTAATCATGGTTAGCCGTGTCCCTGGTTATGGACGTTTTGAGTATCTAGTACCTGGATTATCATGTGAATCTCATCATGTTACTTTATAAATTAATATTGTTGGGTTTTAATGATGATGTTTAATTGGGATTGAGAGGGTGTCTACACTCTCAATGTTTAACAACACACCATGATAGTTGAATAAAATTATTCCTTTGCAGTAGGGAAAAACTGGCTTTATGCAAAAACTGTAACCATAGAGCTTTCCACCAGCCATATATGCATGTAGTATAGCTTTATTCTTTAATTACTCTCTATGTGTTATTTTGCCAGCATATTCCATGTGCTGACCCGTTTTCGGGCTGCAACGTTCATGTTGCAGACTTTTCAGATGACAAGTAAGGTGCCTTTAGGTCGTGGTTCTATACTCAGTGATGCTGTTGGAGTTGATGGACTCACTTATCTTCCAAGCCTTCCGTTGTTATCGTTATTAGATGGCCTTAAGCCATATTTATTGTAATAAGTTCTCTTTTGATATATTCGATGTAATAAGTGTGTTATTGCTACTCTGTTATAAATCCTTTGAGTACTGTGCGTGTCAGCATTAGTGATCCAGGGATGACACTAATGCACAGTGATCGGACTGTTTGAGGTCTGGTCGCTACAAGATGGTATCAGAGCACACACTGACTGTAGGACACGACCACTAAGCTAAAAGCCCTAGATCACTACTCTCTCTTCTCTTTTCTGACTCCTCATCTTTTCTACTCTTTTAGGATGGCGGATGCAAGGAACAAGTTCACGCAACCAGATGAAGATACACCCTTTGGACGCCACTTGAAGGAAGTCACTAGATACTTGAACATCGGAGTACCTAGCTTCACCGGGACCTACGGCACTCTACCTGAAGAGGAGCGCTGTATGATTCAAGTTCAAGTACCAGGAAGAATGTTCATGCCAGTCACTGAGCCCATTGAGTTTTCCTTTGATGCACCAACCTGGAATCTAGGAAAGAGCATGGCAGCCCACATCACAATGGGACGCATTGGAGAAGTTTACCACAAGGATCTCAAGGATACAATCTACCAGACTTGTGGGCGCCGAGATGAAAAATGGGAGATGATCAGCACAAGAAAGGATAGATCAATTGCAGCCTTCATCCAGGAGTTGAACCAACACATTTGACGCCAGGAGAACCAGATGTGCGCAGGCATGTTAGACTTGAAGAAGGCCATGACCAAGATCACGGAGCTGGAGGAAGAACTCAAGTCTACACGCGATGGATATGAGGAGGAAATAGCAACACTAGTAGAGAAGAATGATGATCTGAAGAAGAAGCTAAGAGTGTTCATGGGATTTGCCGCAACTGGAGGAGAAGATGATTGCACTTGTCCAGAGAACTACATCATCATCGATGACACCGACTCGAACCCAGATGATAGCGATGATGACTATTTTGACGAAGCCGGAGCAGATATCATGGAATCTTCATCGGAGCAGTTTTCTAGTCGACCACCATAATAGTAGTAGTATTCTCCCATGTATCTAGTATAGTCCGAGCACTTTTGTAACGCTAGTTAGACCGTTGTATGCCCTTGTTTGATTGAATGAAGTGATTTTGTTTGCATTTGTCTCATGTGCATATGGGTAGTGTTTTCTCTCTAGACCCCCTTTCTATTCTACATTATCACCTTTTCTAAACCCTCAGATGCCTCCGAGACGTGACAATGGATTTGCTTTCCCACCGGAGCTCACTCAGTTGATCCAGCAGCAGAATGCGTTGATGCAGTTGCTAGTCCAGAATCAGAATCAGGGGAACAACAACAACAACAACCCACCACCACCACCACCACCTGTTGATCACTTAACCCGTTTCCTTAGACTGAATCCGCCGGTGTTCTCCAGTAGCACCGAGCCGATAGTTGCAGATGATTGGCTCCGCAAGACAGCAAGGGAATTGACCTCTGCAGGATGCACAGATGCGGAGAGGGTGCGTTTTGCCACACATTAGCTAGAAGGACCCGCGGCATCATGGTGGGAGAATTTCACAGCCACTTATCCTATCGACACTATCACATGGGATCAGTTTCAGCAGGCTTTCCGTACTGCCCATGTTTCAGCAGGAGCTATGGCCATGAAGAAGCGTGAGTTTCGCAACTTGCGCCAAGGAGGACGGACAGTTGGCCAATATGTGGATGACTTTAGTAAGCTAGCATGTTACACCCCATATGATGTTGCTACGGATGTAGCTAAGCAGGAGAAGTTTCTGGAAGGACTAAATGATGAGCTGAGCATGCAGTTGATGGTAGCAACTTTCAACAACTACTAGGAGTTGGTAGATCATGCTCTTATGATTGAAGGGAAATAGCAACAGATTGAGAAACGCAAGAGGAAGTATGGACAAGGGAAGTACAATTCTGGAGCTCAGTAGAAGCCACGTTTTACCCCAAACTCAAGAGGACATTTTCAGCATACCCATGGAGGAGGTAGCTCGCACAACCATAATGGTTCCAAGAATGGTAATGGGAATGGAGGAAGAAATAGCCAGAACTGTACCAACCCGTCAACCCCATCCAAGAGAGACCTGAGCCAAGTCACTTGCTTTAAGTGCCAGAAGACTGGACATTACGCCAATGAATGTCCTGAATCCCAGAATGGGAATGACAATGGAAGCTCAGGAAAGAAGCCAAAGCCTTTCAATAGGGGACAGGTGAACCACGTTAATGTGGAGGAGGTTGAAGCCCAGCCAGATGCAGTAATAGGTAAGTTTTTGGTTAAGTCATTTACTGCAATCGTTCTTTTTGATACTGGTGCATCGCATTCATACATATCAAGGGGATTTATGGATAAGTATAAACTGCCCACCAAGGTTCTTAGAACACCTATGTTAGTAAGCTCACCAGGAGCGTAGTATATGGCCAGTCGAGGATGTTTTCAAGTGCCATTGAGTATAGGTAGGCATGTTTTCTCCTCGGATTTGATCATTTTGGAGTCCCAAGGCTTCGATGTAATTCTGGGTATGGATTGGCTGTCGATGTATGGAGGAAACATCGATTGCGCCAGTAAGTCGATTTTGCTTACCACCCCAGAAGGAAGAAGGATCAAGTATGTATCACGGCATGAGCCGAAGAGGACACAAGTAAATTCCTTGTCAGGAGTTGTGCAGGAGGAAGTACCAGTGGTGAAGGATTTCCCTTATGTATTTCCCGAAGAGTTGCCAGGCATGCCACCAGATAGAGACATTGAGTTTTTGATTTACCTTTTGCCAGACACAGGGCCGATATCTAAAAGACCGTACCAGATGCCCGCACAAGATTTGGAGGAGATTAAGAAGCAAATTAAGGAGTTATTGGATAAAGGCTATATTCACCCAAGTTCTTAACCTTGGAGATCACCGGTGCTCCTAGTGGAGAAAAAGGATGGATCTTTGAGGATGGTTGTTGATTATCAAGGCCTAAATGAAGTGACCATCAAGAACAAGTACCCACTGCCGATGATCAATGATTTGTTTGACCAATTGCAAGGAGCTAAGGTATTTTCCAAGATCGATCTGCGATCAGGATACCATCAGTTGAAGATTCGAGAGTAGGATATACCTAAGATAGCTTTTACCACCAAGTATGGGCTATATGAGTATACCGTTATGTCATTTGGTCTGACTAACGCACCTGCGTATTTCATGAACATGATGAACAAGGTGTTTATGGAGTTTTTGGATAAGTTTGTCGTGGTGTTCAGATGATATTTTGGTTTACTCGAAGAATGAGGAAGAGCATAAGAAGCATTTGTGTTTGGTATTGGAAAAGCTCAGAGAACATCAATTATATGCCAAGTTCAGCAAATGTGAGTTTTGGTTGAAACAAGTTGGATTCCTCGGACATGTTATATCCGGAGAAGGAATAACAGTAGATCCCACCAAGGTTGTCACTGTGACAAATTGGGTAGCACCAACAACAGTTGGAGAGGTCCAGAGTTTTCTTGGGCTGGCAGGATACTACCGGAGATTCATTGAGAATTTCTCGAAGATTGCGAAGCCTATGACGGAATTGTTAAAGAAGGATACCAAGTTCAATTGGACTGAGGAATGTGAGGCCAGTTTCCAGGAGTTGAACAAATGTTTGGTTACATCACCAGTGTTGATTCTTCCTGATCAGCGCAAAGATTATGAAGAATATTGTGATGCTTCACGTCAAGGACTTGGAGCGGTACTTATGCAGGAGGGAAGAGTTGTTTTGTATGCTTCTCGGCAGCTTAAGCCTCATGAGCTGAATTATGCCACACATGATTTGGAGTTAGCAGCCGTAGTGCATGCTTTGAAGACATGGAGACACTTTCTCATCGGAAACCATTGTGAGATGTACACGGATCACAAGAGTTTGAAGTACATTTTCACACCAAAGGAATTGAATCTCAGGCAAAGGAGATGGTTGGAACTCATCAAGGATTATGATATGAGATTGCATTATCACCCCGGAAAGGCTAACGTAGTAGCCGATGCGTTGAGCCGTAAGAGCCATGTCAACACACTCATGACCGGAGAGTTACCAAAGGAATTAGCCGAGGATCTTCGCGAGCTATGTTTGGAGATAGTCCCGAGAGGCTATGTAGCAGCATTGGAGATTCAGTCAACTCTGATGGATAAGATCAGAGAAGCTCAGAAGACCGACAAGGAGATTTCCTCTATAAAGGAGAAGATGAGCAAAGGAAAAGCTAAGGGATTTCGCCAGGAGGAGCATGATACCTTATGGTTTGAGGACCGCGTCTACGTGCCTAATGACCTGGAGACCAGGAAGTTGATTCTACAAGAGGCCCATGATTCGCCATATTCGATTCACCCAGTAAATACCAAGATGTATTTGGATTTGAAGGATACTTTCTGGTGGACCGGAATGAAGAAGGATATAGCGGAGTATGTAGCAGTATGTGATGTCTGTCAGAGAGTGAAGGCAGAGCATCAGAAGCCAGCAGGATTGCTACAACCCTTGCCAATACCCAAATGGAAGCAGGATAAGCTAGGCATGGATTTTATCACAGGATTGCCCAGGAATCGTTCAGGCTATGACTCGATTTGGGTTGTAGTCGATCGTTTGACGAAGGTAGATCATTTCATCCCAGTGAAGACCACTTACACCAGTGCTAAGTTGGCTAAGATCTACATGACCAGGATCGTATGTCTGCATGGAGTTCCGAGGAGTATTGTATCAGATAGAGGAACCCAATTTACCTCAAAGTTCTGGAATCAGTTGCACAAAACCTTGGGTACCGGCTAGAGTTCAAGACAGCTTTTCACCCATGAGATGAGAGGACGGATGAGAGAGTCAATCAGATTTTGGAGGATATGCTGAGGGCTTGTGTGCTAGATTATGGATCAAGTTGGGATGATAATTTACCCTATGCAGAGTTCTCCTACAACAACAGTTATCAATCTAGTTTGAAGATGGCCCCTTTCGAAGCTTTGTACGGAAGGAGGTGCAGGACCCCGTTATCGTGGGATGAAGTTGGAGACCGCCAGTTGTTTGGACCGGATTTGATTAAGGAGTCTGAACAGAAGGTGAAGTTGATTCGCGATAGGCTCAAGGTAGCCCAGTCCAAGCAGAAGAGCTACACAGATTCTAAACACAAGGAGACAGTTTACGAAGTCGGAGACAGAGTTTATCTTCGTGTATATCCACTTCGGGGAGTTAAGCGCTTTGGAGTTAAGGGAAAGCTAGCACCACGTTTTGTGGGACCCTACAAAGTTCTGGAGCGAATGGGAGAAGTTGCTTACAAGTTGGAATTGCCTGAAGGATTGCCAGGAGTTCACGATGTGTTCCACGTTTCCTAGTTGAAGAAGTGCCACATAGGGATGGCTGATATACCGCTGAGAGATACAGTACCGCGGGAAGCGATTCAGTTGGATAGTGATTTGACCTATGAGGAGAAACCAGTCAAGATTCTCGAATATGCCAGCCGAGTCACCCGCAGCAAGGTTATCAAGTTTTGCAAAGTTCAGTGGAGCCACCACACCGAGGACGGCCACCGGGAGCGAGAGGAAGATCTGCTGAAGGACCACCCTCACCTATTTTCTAGCCAACCTGAATCTCGAGGGCGAGATTTATCTTAAGGGGGGTAGGTTTGTAACATCCCAAATTTTCAATTTGGAATGTTATACATAGATCATCATTGCATATCATATTTTATTGCATTTTGGCTTGATCCTAGAAATTTCACGCAACTCAAGGACCCACGGAGAGAGTTGGGAATTTCGTTATTTTCATATTTGAGTTTTCTCAAATTTTGAAAATAGGATCATTTGATTTTATTTATTTTATCTTAAATTATTTCTACTATAAAAATATGAGAAGGGGAATAAAATGACTTTCCCAAAATAAAGAAATACTGAGGATTTAATAATAAAATCAAATAAGATTTTATTTTGGAGTTTATTGCTATTTTATTTGAATTTAGGAAAAATCGCGTTTTCAAAATTGCATTTAGGCCCCAAATAAATGTTAAATCTAACCGCTTGATTTTAGAAGTCGGGGAAAATTTATTTCGGGATTTTTGGAGTCAGCTTAGTATTTCTTTTATTTGTTTTTCTGCGTGTAATGTTTTTTTTAAAAAAATGAAACCAACTTTGGGCCATGTTCGGCCAGGACTCCACCTGGCCGAGGCCTTTATAATGCACCGCCCGAGCCCACGAGCCACCAGCCCGCCCCCGCGCCCAAACCCTAACCCTAAGCCGCGCGCCGCCATCGCCATGGCTGCCACGCGCCGCCGCCGCCCGATCGCGCCGCCGCCACACCGCTGCCGCCGCCACCACCGCGCCGCCGCCGCCGACGCAGCCGACCCCGCGGACCCGCCGCCCCTCGTGGTGGTAACCGCCGCCTCGCCGCCGGCAGTTTTCCTCGAGAAAACCCTTCGATTTTCCGCCGGTTTTTCGTTCGTTTTTTTTAAAAAAAACCTAGACCTGTTTTTTCGGTTTAGTTTATTTAGCACACGTTCGTACGTTCATTTTAACGAACGGTTTTCGTCGTTTAACCGCGGACAGTGAATGTTCGTCCGTTAGCCTGTTCGTCAGTTTTCTTTTTCTCGGATTTTCCGCGATTATTTCTGATCGCGATTTCCGATCTGTTTTTCGTTTTAGTTTATCGTTTCGCTCGTTTATCAGAATCAGGCGATTCAAGCACCTAGAGTTTCGTCTCGACACCCTCTTTCTATTTAACCAACTCAAACAAGTTTTTGCTACTGTAAAATTTGACTTAAGTCCAGATTAGTAAACGAAGCTTGTTTCTTTCGCCGTTTGACTTTCATTGCTTCGTTTGATTTGATTCTTTTTGCAAACGGGAGTTCTTAAGTTGAACTTTCTGGTTAGATCTCTTATTTTAGTTTTACCTGTGCATTAGATGAGTACTTATTGTATGCTTGTTTGTTTGCGATAGAGTATCCGGAGTATGCCGCTTGCTGCTTTGAATCTCTAGGTTTCACGGATCATCAGCAAGGCAAGTAACACTTTGATCATACCTCTTTACTACCCAGTTTTATTGCATTAGTTCAATCCCCAAACAATTGCATGATTAGGATCTGATTAATATGTGGGTCTTGGGAAGTAGATGAGGTAGTACCTATTACATGTTTTATTATCAAACCCTTGGGAGTTACTCTAAGTTTGCTTATTACGCCATGCTATGCTAGTAGAAGTGGATTGGGTGAGTGTATCCATGACAGATGTGAGTTTGTTTAATTAATGGTTTATTTAAAGTGGCAACTTTAACACACATCTGGGTGGATTGAGGCACCTGGGTATTCCAAATGATTACTGTTTTTCTTTATGGACCGCCACCCAGGCTCAAAGGGATCATGCGATTATTCATGCTAGAAACTTCCGTGTGCAGCCACAAGCTACTATGGGCTCTAGCATAGTTGATTAAGTCATGCGAACTCTTACAGTGGTAGACTAGCAGATGTAGGGGAAAGTGGGTGTAACGGTCTACCCGATCGTAAGGTGCTAGCGCTTTTGAGAGACTATGTCTCGGTCATCCGTTTCTCAAACACCATGTAGTGCGAGAATCCCAACGGAGGAGATCGAGTCTTGTGGGGAAAAGTGCGCAAACCTCTGCAGAGCGTATAAACTAATCATGGTTAGCTGTGTCCCCGGTTATGGACGTTTTGAGTATCTAGTACCTGGATTATCATGTGAATCTCATCATGTTACTTTTTAAATTAATATTGTTGGGTTTTAATGATGATGTTTAATTGGGATTGAGAGGGTGTCTACACTCTCAATGTTTAACAACCACCATGATAGTTAAATAAAATTATTCCTTTGCAGTACGAAAAAAGGCTTTATGCAAAAACTGTAACCATAGAGCTTTCCACCAGCCATATATGCATGTAGTATAGCTTTATTCTTTCATTACTCTCTATGTGTTATTTTGCCTGCATATTCCATGTGCTGACCCGTTTTCGGGCTGCAACGTTCATGTTGCAGACTTTTCAGACGATGAGTAAGGTGCCTTTAGGTCGTGGTTCTATACTCAGTGATGCCGTTGGAGTTGATGGACTCACTTATCTTCGAAGCCTTCCGCTATTATCGTTATTAGATGGCCTTAAGACATATTTAGTGTAATAAGTTCTCTGTTGAGATATTCGATGTAATAAGTGTGTGATTGCTACTCTGTTATAAATCCTTCGAGTACTCTGCGTGTCAGCATTACTGATCCAGGGATGACACTAATGCACAGAGATCGGACTGTTTGAGGTCTGGTCGCTACATGGACATTGCTCAAAAATCAGTTTCTGTACACGCATGAGTACTGTGATGCAATTCAATACGAGGGCCTTGTGTTTACTGCCACCACTCGTGGCACTGTTTTTGCATGGAATCATTATGATTTCGGTACGTTTGTCTTCCACCGTAATTATAATTGTTTCATCCACATGCATGCGGGTTAGCAAGTTTCCCGTTACTAATTAACCTTCTTCTTATGTTTCCAAGGTCCTGTGAACATTCCACCACCTATACTTGAAAAATTTTATAACCAAGGGGGAGATGACGATGGTGATGATCACGAACATGAGGACGAGCAGCGCCCATATACTCTTTGGCGCCTGGCAACTAATCCCGATGGATCACCTCTTCTCGTGTGTACACAGCCCACTGATGATGTTACTACTAAGGAAGCAGGTGTAGTCTCCCATGGTCGCACTCTCCGGACCTATTCCAACACCCGTTGCATGGTATTCGGGATGGATACTAGTGTGCTAGCGCCAACACCTTCTCCGTGGTACAGAATTGATAGTCTTGGAGAAAACTCGCTCTTCCTTGGACAAAACTATCCGATGATAGTGAAAGGCGATCCAACTGCTGTTGACACAACGTTACTAGCACCATTTATGAGAAGCAACTGTGTCTATACCTCAGACATTAGCGTGGTTCCCTACCCTGGTACTAATATAGTAGGCCGCTTCAGCCTGGATGATCAGTCATGCGTTGGTCTCGAGATCGAGAATAGATGCCCCGTCCCAGAGAATCACTTGTGGTTCAAAGCAAGTGTTTCCAACGCTGAGGAATGGTTGAGTTGAAGTTCATTTCATTGCTTGTTATTTGTTGTGTGGTGAAAACTTTAGTATTTATAATGTATCCTCGTTGTCGATGTGGGTTGATGACCTGTTGTATGTAATAAAATGATATGCCTGTGATAAACTTACTAAATTTATGAATGGCTTTCAAGTTGCTTCTGTGAGTGAGTGGTGCGACGAGGCAAAAAAATATTTTCAGAATACATAATTGTATGTGCATTGCGACAGCTTATCGGATGAGGCCAATCAACAATAGTAGTACACTATTTGTACTAGCTTCAAATGCTTCGCGCGTCGTGCGGGTGTTTTTACTGTAGCCATATTGTACGTAACCAGCACCTCGAATCCTCGATACTAGTACTATATAGTAAGTAGTAGGAGTAGTAGGGTGGCATGGGCCAGAACAAGCATTCACATCCAGGAGTACGGCACACATCACCAGCACGACTTCCATCTGACACCATATTTCTTGGAGTCCGTGCTAGAGCAATCTCTTCAACCTCATCGTTTCTCTAACTCAGCCATCGTGTGGCGGGTGAGGTGGGGGTTTGCTGATAGTCGGTTTCCTCAACTGCGGTCCCACTTGTAAGGCCAACTCCAATGCTCTATCAATATATGGATGTACTCTTCTTCCCAATACAAAAACTTGCATCCATTCTACTCCCTCCATTGCACAATACATGCCTTCTATTTGTTAAAATATATATGTATCTAGACATGTTTTAGTATATAGGTATATCCATTTTTGGACAAATGGAAGCCAAGTATTTTGGAACGGAGGGAGTACACAATAAATTTTTAAAGTTAGCACAACTAGTCTAATCTGAGAGCACAACTGAAGATTTAGTCGGGTTCTTCCTCCTTTTCCGACACGTGGGACATCCAGCATCCAGGTCGTGTCATGAAAGAAAATAGAGTGGTAGTTGAAGCCACGAGATGTGCATCTTGGGTTAAACTGTAAATAGAATCTTACTACTCTTGAGTAACTCCAAAAGCGGCCACCGAAGATCTTTATTGGATTTGTTTTTCATCGCCAGCACGTCGAGGTGAAAGATGTGCAGGTTCAGTGGGTCCTCTTGCATTTTCACTGACATGTGGGGCCGCATGTGAGCAGACAGACGTTGGGCTCCGCACGTCCGCTGGCTAGCTGAGAAGAGAGATAGAGGAGGGCTGAGCACGGACTACAGGAAATTTGTTCTACATAACCAGCACCTTTGATATTCGCGTGTGGTTGTTTCTAGAATAAAAAAAGGAGGTACCCCTACTTATGTTAGTCCCACTACGCCTAGCCTAAGGTTAGTAGGTGACCTTGTGCTTGGCTCTTCGCCTCGTCTGGAAGTCGATGGTTCTACAGAAGTGCTTCTGGCAATCTGACACCAAATGAACTGCTGCACGTCCACCGCTTGTAAGCAAAAGTTTCTCCTCGTGGTGCGAGCCACCGCGCACGTGTTGGCGAGGGAGAAGGCGTAATCAAGCTTCTCGTCGTTCTACAAGTTGACGGGACACATCAAAGTTATTTACTAGTAGTATGTACTCTCTCCAAAAAAGGGCTGACCATGTCATTGCGACCATCCCGTGCTCCGTCGTTGAGTACGTGCACTATTCACGTGCCATCGAGGAGAAAAAATATTGCGTAGGTGCCATCGAAGTGCACGACTCACTTACGAAAAAGGGTTTCCCCCCGCTTTCCCCCCTGCACGACTCACTTACGCACTGCTTATCTGATTATCTCCATTTTCTTGCATGACACGTGCACCTTGATGCTAGATGTCTCGCGTGTTGGGAAAAGGATGAACAAAGTCACGTAAAAGAAAAGAGTTGAAGTGCATAGATTCCCCACGACCAAGGAGGAGCAAGGAACCCCGCTGTGGAGCGTCTGCAAGGAAAATTGCACATTTTCCCCTGTTTTTTGCCGCCTGCCCACCTATAAACAACTAAAAGAACATGAACTTTTTGCTAACCACTAGAAACGGTACATCAGGATGCTAAGTTGAAGATGTTTTATACTCCCTCCGTTCCCAAATATAAGTCTTTTTAGATATTTCAATAAGGGACTACATACGAAACAAAATGAGTGAATCTACACTCTAAAATATGTTTGCATACATCCGTATGTTGTAGTCTATTTGAAATGGCTACAAAGACTTATATTTAGGAACAGAGGGAGTAGTTTATATTGAATTATTGATAACCACGCAACAAGCCACGCATGTACAGGACGCATGCAGCCACACATGTACACAAGCCAACGCACTAACTCCATCCGATCCAACTCATGCACATACGCGCACAACATGGAGCACACAACACACGTACACAAGACGTGCATGCACACACGCTCGGCCGCAGAATGCACGTGAATAACACATGCATGCGCACACACTCGGCTGCATGGAGGCGTGCGCCATCCGTGGCAACGTCCGGTTCGTCGTGCTACGGCGAAGCTTGCACGCAACGGCGCATACGCATCTCTTGCAGCACCTCTTTGTCGTCGTTGCTTAACTACTAGTCGGAGACGAAGACAACCGCAACCTCGGCCTTAGAGCTAGCACTGATGGAAAAACACGCACGCTGCACGCACACGAGCACATACGGAGTGCCCACAACGTGGTGGTGGTGCGTCCCGAGTCGCCTCTACTCCTTCCGCGCACGTTGTCTATCAAGGCGGCTGCATGCTAATGATGATGTGGGTGAGATCTTCTAGGACTCAGATGATGACGAGGAAAATTATGAGACACAAGGTGACGTACACTGTCAAGGTCCACGATCAACGGGGTGCTAGTAAGTACTTAGATGTGCTTAGAGCAAGTACAATAGAGCTGAGTCAGCGGTCTATAAGGAATAAACTATAGTATATTTCTGCTTAGTTGGAGGAAAGAGAAGAGGAGAGAGAAGGTAAGCGGGCCCTTCGTGAAGAGCCAGCTCTAGCACGTGCTCCTAGGCACTTTGTGAGAATGAAAGGTGGGCCACAGAACAAAAAAGTAGTAGTACACTCTTTTGATCTACTATTGTACATGTTGACTATAAGATGGGCTGTAGATGACATGGCACTAGCTTATAGCCAGCAGCTGGCTATACTATTAATGCTCTTTAGATGAGGTGCTAAGTGCATTAAATGGCTTAGTAACTCAAGTATTCAATGCATAGGTGCTTAGTTTATTGGTGCCACATCATATTTTATGCCTACGTGGCAGGCTTAGCAGCTATACATGGTGGAGCACTGGGAGAGGCCAAGGCTGGTCATAGTGGGGAGTAACTTGTACTGTAACATATTACTATGTTACTCTAAACATCTCTATAAACCGGAAAGGAGGGGGTAGTAACATAGACTAGTGTCATATGCAGAGTATGAGAGCACATGATATTTCCCCGTCCGGACCGATCCCAAGTTGGCTTCTCACCTTCTTGGCCCAACAAAAACCCCTCCCCCCCCCATGGCTTTCCGCCTGGCCCCACTAAGCCCGCCACTCCACATTGATGGCAAGTCAGGGCGACGCGACCTCTCACTGCTTCCTCCGTTGAAGCGGCGCGCTGACCGAGGGCACCGCCCGCTGCACGCCCGACATTTCAGACTACACAGTGGATAGTAACTTTTAGAGCAAGTACTACAATTAGATGACATAAGTAGGCAATAAGGATTTAAATATACTAGTATTTGTTCTTAGTTGAAGGAGATAGAAGAGGAGAGAGAAGAGAAGCGGATTGTAAACATGTAGCCGGTTGTACTCCAACATACTTTGTGAGACAAAAGGTGGGGCCATTATTAATGATATTGTATTTGTACTAAAGGGACTAACGGACGCCTTAGTTACTCTGTTTTTTGAGACAAACCTTGGTGGGGCTATTATTGACTTTTTTTGAGCTATTATTGACTTGGACGTGGGGTTTGGGGGCCAAAGGCCTACTATTATACTCGCACGACTAACCTGACATGCTCTACCCTAGCCGCAGCTGTATCATATGGTTTTGCACCGTTCCAGATCTTAGAGCCGCCACTCAAGTCTTCTCCAGCCCTCCTTCTGGCGTGCACCGCGAGAAGGGACAACAGTCCTCCGAACCCCACCTTACGTGATCCTGTACGGGAGAGGGGCGATCAAGTTTTTGGGGAGCACACTCCTGTGACTGCTGCCAGCAACGACTTCCTCAACGACAACCTTCTTCCCCGACCTCGGTAACCTCTTCATCAACGACATGAGTGACAACATCAACCACATCGGTTCTGCTCCCGCTGTACAATATGTGATTCTGTCCTCCTGGTTTAGTCCGCATCATTACTTTGTTGTTTGCAATTGTCGTCATGATCTATCTACTGCTGATTTGGATTAAATCTCATACTAAATTGCTCATATATTCAACAATCCAATCCAAAAACCTAATCAATAGGCAATTTACTCTGAGTGGTTTTGCTGCGCTTTTGAAGCCGCCTACTTTTAAGGGGGTGCAATATAAAAGGTGGCGCGCAAGAGCAATATATTGGTTTCAGATCATGTCTTTGCTATGGCGCCACTAAGGGTAAGCTGAGGCGATCTTAATCCTACACAGCAGAAGCTTTTGAAACATGGATACCCTCTTCAAAGCCGCCCCGAAAGTGTTCTTGACGATTCCATTATGGATTCATATATGTCGTTTGACAAGAGCAAAGACATGTGGGCTGCGCCGAGGCCATGTTTGGGCCCTCGGTACCGCAACGAGTTGTACGTCATGGAGCAATTCTGTGACTACAAGATGACTGATGAGCGCTCTGTTGTTCAGCAGACTCATGGGATACAATCACTCTGGAACTTGAGTACTTTAAGTATGTGTTGCCGGACAAATTTGTTGCTGGGACCATCATTGCCAAGCTTCCACCTTCGTGGAACGATTTCGCTACTTCTCTGAAAAACAAGAGACATGAGTTTTCTGTTTTGGATCTCATTAGCACTCTTGATTTTGAGGAGAAGGCGAGAGCAAAAGACACACGTGCTCGGGTCGCTGAAGGAGCTTCTAGTGCCCACATGGTACACGAGAAGAACTTCCAGCCCAACCAGCCCCAAAACAACAAGAACAAATCTCAGGGGAAAGGCAAGTTTGATGCAAAGAACAAGCCGTCACATTCTACCAACTTCAAGAAGAATTCTCATAATGGGAAGGGATACAAACCTCAATTTTGGTAGCACCGCACAAAATTTATATGGCTGCATCTACCTGCTATCAGCTAACCTCATGGTGCTCCAGGTATTCCTACATTCGTAACTAGGTACAATGACCACCGCAAGATGAAATTAGCTTATTCGTACGTTGACTTGCTGAATGCAGTGCGGAATGATCCTGTCATGTGTGGAGGAGCAAACAAGCAGTGCAGCCGAAGGTGGAAATCAACCAAGGACTTACGAAATTATATATAATCTTCCTCAGGCAGGTCAGGACTTGCAACACCGTTTAAGTATAGCTACTGTTTTCCTATCTTTTCAGATTCAGGACAATGAATATGATATCAGGGGAACTGCACAATATGGACCCATGTTGAGTCATCTTTATTGCCTCATGTGTTTGCTGCAAATGTGTCAGCATCAATTGCAATATGAGGCAGCTAGCTAGCTGTGGAGTTGCCAACATGCTCAAAGTGCTCGCAACATTGAGATGAAACAAGCATGCCCAGGAAATTAATGCGTGCGCAGGGAGGCCCTTTGCTCAGAGAAGCATCGACCGATTTTCTTTATTTCCACACCTTCTCACAGCTTTGTATATTGGTTATAGTATGGTGAATCATTGAGATGCATAGACATGCTGAACTTTTGTTCTTCTGAATGTTAGTTTAATGTGAGTGTCTGCATCTAGTACCACATACTCTAATTTGGTGGATGCACACAGAGAAAATAGATCTCCTTAATTTACTCCATAACCACCCTATTAAATAGGCCTAGTAACAAACCAGGCGCATGCAGCGGCTGGTGGGCACATGCATCCTGCATGCATGGCCAGTCAGCCAAGCCCATGCGCCAGCTCCAATGCAGCAACGCAAAAGAAGAGAGCGGTTCTTGGGAAAAAGCAAGGAGTTAGTGCAGCGGGCCTTATAAACATGAACAACTAGCTCTCCCGCTTCCGTCTCCCCACCCAATTCCCCCGCTCCCCAATCTTCCTCACTCGTTCAGAAAACCCCGCTCACCTTCTTCCTCAGTCGTACAAAAAATGCCTGCTCCTCTTCTTCCACTCCTACAGAAATCCCTAGCCCTCCTTCTTCCCCACTCGCACTGCCACTAGGCTCATCTCTGGCTACACTGCTCAAACTCGTGAGCTCGGCGCGACGCCCACAAGAAAAATGGAGTCGGCTGGCCCCAGCGCCAAGAAGATGAGGCTCCCGCCAGTAGCGACGCCGGTTGTAGATCCCGCACCAAGTAACGCGAGGAGAAGCGGCGAGCCCACCCACCCGGATCTGAGGAACCGGTAGAATCTCCGGTGAACCGCATCAGCGATCTCCCGGGCGTCATCCTTGAGGAGATCATCTCGCTTCTCCCCACCAAGGATTGCTGCCGCACACAAATCCTCTCAACTCGGTGGCACCCTATATGGTGCACCACGCCCCTCAATCTCGACTATCGTCAGATATCTGTCCTTCCTGAATTTGATCTCATCAGAGCCATCGTCTCTTCTCACCAGCAGGGCCCCGTTCAATGCCTCTACATCCCAACAAGCTACCTGCTGTCCATACCCGGCAAGGTGGACGCTTGGCTGACATCCCCTAAATTCGGAAAACTCCAGCAGTTTGAGTTCTACCATTACCATGAAAGTTTCATACCACGAACATACCAAGAATTCGTGCCCACACCACCGTTGTCCATCTCACGGTTTTCCTCCTCTCTCCACACCGCCACCTTCGCCCGGTGCCATCTACCAGACGATCTGGTACAAATGCTTCGACTCCCACTGCTAAAAAAAACTTCCGCTTGTGGTGGTTTATCTGTCGGAGGCCTCACTGCACAACATCATCCACTCTAGGTTACCTTCCCTGGAGCGCTTGCTGATTTTTTTGGGAATAGAAATCGGTATCAGTTGTCTCCAAATAAAGTCGCCTCACCTTAAAAGCATTGGAATTTGTTTTAAAGGACATCAGCTCATCATCGAAGATGCCCCTTCACTTGAAAGGTTGCTCTTTCATAATTGTTATACACCTTGAAATAACTGCCTCTCTGCCAAACCGAGACCTTGGGTGTAATTCATGACCTGTTTAATAATCACAAGGAGTTGGTGTTTGGCTCCTCACTTTTTCAGGTACCGTATATTATCATTTACACATTTGTAATCATAAGCTGCATTTTTCATTTGTGCGCATAAGTTTTATATCATCTTGGAGTACAATTTGTACTAATATTATGTTATATGCTCAATGAAGAGTTCGTCCATTGATAGCCTATCAATGCTGCTGGATTCTGTCAAGACCATATATATCAGTATGTATAGTTTTGATCTGGACATAATTATTGGCTTGCTGCGATGCTTTCGATCTCTGGAGAATTTATACATAGAGGTGATGATTTCATGCACATTGAAAGCCCTTGTATATTGTACTAGAATTAACTATTCAGCTGTCGTTCTTTCGACATACTCTTTTTTCAGACCTTAACTGTTTTCAATCTTCATGTCTACTTAGGGAGAACCACATGGAGAAAAACATATAACCAATCATTGGCGTAATAAGCACAAGGATTTTCTCAGTTCTCATGACATTCATTTGAGGACAATAACGATGTGACAATATGCATCCAACCAGGCAAACAGAAGCTTTGTCACATTCTTCCTGTTGAACACGAGGTTACTATTGTCCATGAGGCTTAATTTTTACAGCAAGAGAGTTCTCACGAACGAACATGTTGAATAGCAAAAAAAGAAGTTTCAGGTGGACAAATGGGCTTCTAAACGTGCTCGGCTTATATTTACAATAAGTTATAGACATCCTGAAATATATTTTTTTGCACAGGATGTTGATTTTATGGATCAGACCGATCCATTTGTTTGTGACTGCAAAAAAGAGTGGTTGGGTTAGAAGTTACTATCATGTTCAATCTGGGTTTTGTCTAAAAATTTGATGAACAATTAATCCTTGGGCTTTTTGTACCATTTGTATGCTTGACTTGCATGTTGTTTCCCTCGTACTCCCCTCCACCTGCCACTACACTGTCGCATCTTCCATGGCGGCTGTTTGTTCCCGTCCGAGGCCTTGCCGTCGTTCTCCACCTTGGTTAGCTTGCTGTGCCCGCCGCCGTCTGGCATTGTCAACATGGTCAACAACCAAGAGGAATCAGAGATATTTGACGTGGAGAGGTGACGGTAGGGACCCACCAGGATCATTGCATTTCTGGCGGGTGCCTCGTTATTACAAGCCAAAAATACTTCCTCCTAATTGTTTGACAACTAGGTTCCACGCCATTGTCAATGTAGTCAATAAGCGAAAAATTACACAACGAGCGGATAACACGAGGACCCAAAGAGCTCGCCAGCTTGTTTTTCGGTTTGAGACGGACCTCAACAAATAGCGTTGTCGGGGGGCTGTGGCCCGTCTAGCCCACGCTTACGCTTTTATTAAGCACATGACGAGCCCAGTTGATATATTTTTTCTTTATGAAATTGTCTAGCCCAGTTCTTTTTTTGGAGAATACCAAAACCGAGGCCTACTTGCTTTTCTCAGCCCTGCTGGGCTGCAAATTTTTCAAGACGAGGAGGGATAAGAAATGGGCTTCCCCAGAAAACGGGCTATGAGTTGTAAGAAATGGGCTGTAATTTTTTAAACCAAAGCCAACCGGCAATTGCATTAAAATATCATTTTTTCAGGATTTCTCTACTCTCTACTCTTATAAAACCAAAGCCAAGGCAATTACATTAAAATATCATCTTTTCTCCCAGAAGATAAACTACTCATACAAATGCATCTTCATGTTCTATGCAACGAACGGGCATCTTGCTAGTTAAGATTCTAAATTTCATTCATTTTTTTGCGGAGAATTGTGTTTTGAATTTTATTTTGATATAATTTTTTGAAAACTATTTTTAACGTGACTCGAAATTTTGTGATTAAAAGAGTTCGGACCCCACCGAAATATGCGAAATTTCGTTGAATTTTTAGCAGTGCCCAGAATATATGGTCTGTAATGCTAATAAAAAGAATATGGGCTTCAAATATCCTTAAGAATTAGCAAATGGGCTGTAAATTATTGAAAATAATGGCTAATGGGTTGTATGCTATTTTCCACAGATTTGGAGGCTGACTTCTGGGCCTACTAGGTTGACAATGACGCTGTCCTAATTTTTTTTTTGTGACGCGTACGCAAGGCTTTGTCAACTTAGTCAACACACAACAGTGACTGTTGGATGTCCATTGTCACATCCCTAATTCTGGTCTGACCTATGCTAGTTTCCATGTGAGCATCATGTTTAAATTCAAATGAAACTTGAATTGAGGAATTTTCAAAAGCCTCACAAAAACCTCTAAAAATAGCCAACATTTAAATCTCATCAAATGAGTCCAAGAAAATGTTCCTCTTAGTCTCTGAAAATATTGGCAAGAGGTAAAATCCAAACCAATATTTTTGGTGTCTCAGAAACATTTATTTTGGGCATTTGAATTAAATCAATAATTATTTGAATTGGATTTATATCTACTATTAAATAAATATAGGTCCAATAATTCTGAAATATTTTGTGGAGCATTGTTTTAATTCTTTTAGCTCCTAAAAATATTGTCAGAAGCAAAATAAATTGAATTGGTTTCAAAACCAAATTCAAAACAAACCTGCAAAATAGAAAACATTAATAACAGAAACAGAAAATAACAGGAAAGACTTACCTGGCGCCCGCTAACCGGCCCACCTGCCGGCCCAGCCAGCCGCCCAATGAGCTTGCTTGCCGAGCCAGCAGTAGCAGTGCTCGACAGCGAAGCACCGCATGGGTGCCACGCCTGCTCGCCGCCTCATTGCTTCTCTCGCCCGGCTAACGCCGTGAATCACTCCCCCTCTCTCCCCAGAACCCCCCAGACGCCTCCTCTCCTCTCCAGCTCCTTCCCCTTGCGCTCCCCAGCCATGGCCGACGCCACCGCCGCCGTGCCCACGTCGTAGCCGTGCTCCCCGTCGCCCGTGCGTCTTCTCGTCGTGTCCAGGAGCTCTGCCGCCGTCCACTTCGTCGAGCTACCCGAGCCCCGTGTGCTCGCGAGGCCCAAGTCCACTGCACCGACCTCGCCGAGTTCGCCGTCGCCGGAGATCCCCTTCAACGCCGCCGCCGCCTCAGCTCGTCCCGACCCGCGGTGGCCTCTCTACGAGTGCCCCAGTGAGCCTAGCTACCCTCCTACCCTTCCTCCCTCGCCCCGAGCCGTGTAGCCACCGCACGAAGATCGACCGCCGCCGCGCCGCCGCGACCACGTCGCCCGACGTGCCTCCGCTAACCACCGCCACCTCACCTTGTCCAACGACTCAAGACGCCCTGCCGAGGCTAACTGTGCACTCCCGCACCTCACCACACCCCAGCCCGAGTTCGCTCTCACCCGAACTCCGGTGGCATAAAAGTCGCCGCGGCGCCAACTCCGCCACCCGACCCCAACGGACTCCGCCAAGAGCCGCGGCTCGTCCTCGGCTCCACTCCGATGCCCTCCGCGGCTCGATTGGTTGCCGAACGGCCAAAATCACTTCGCCGCCGCGTCGGTTCGCCGGCTGCTAAACGCCGGAGCAGCCGTGTCGACTTTGACCACGGGTGGGCCCGGTTGACTCCGTTGAGTCAATGACGGTGGGGCCCCTTCGCTAATTACCGGATCGGTTTAAACTAAATTAAATTAGTTAATTAGCCATCGACACGCGGGACCCACAGTCAGTTTGACTGGACCAGCCCGTTGACCTGATGACGTCACTATGAGGTCATGCTTGACGCAATAATTCCTTTCGGAATTTAAATAAATCTTAAATGATTTAATATACTCGTAAAATGCCCTAAACTTCAATAAATCATAGAAAATCAACCGTAAGTCGAGAATGAAATAATTTATATATGAAAAATTATCAGAAAAATTCAAGGAATCCATCTGTACCATTTTCATGCATGTTAGAACAACTTATAGCTGCTGTTTAGCACAAATCATATAATGGCATTTAAATATCCACTTATGGAGTTTGAATTTGAATCCTGGATTCAAACCAACTTCATTTAATATGGTTGCTAGTTGCATTAGCTCAATCAACAGCATATTGCCATGACATTATCATGCATCATATTTGTTGCATTGCATTGATTGTGTTCCTCTTTGTTTGCCGGTATTTGTCCCCTCTCGATAGACGTGGTTCCGACGATGAGTTCGATGACACCAATGAAGAACTATATTATCTTCAGAAGTGCCAGGCAAGCAAAACCCCCTTGTTCATTCCGATACAAACCCACTCTCTCGCTCCTGCTCGCTTTTACTGCATTAGGACAACAACGAATCATTTGTTACTTGCTGCGGTAGCTGAACCCCTTTATCCTTTGCATGACCTGTCATTCCACAGTAAATAGATGAAACCCACTAGCATGAGTAGGAGTTGTTTGAGCCCTGTTGTGCCTACTCATTCATGTTTGTTTGTCATGCCTGCTATTGCTTAGAGTTGAGTCGGTCGATTCATCGAGGATGAATCGAGGTGTGTGAACATGTCCCACTGTGTGTGAGCTAAGTGTGTGAACACGATTTGGTAAAGGTATCACTGAGAGGCCATGTAGGAGTACATGGTGGGTTGTCTCATTGAAGCCGCCCTTAGGAACTGAGTTCGTGTTTGTGATCCATGATTCAGCTACTACCATACATTGGGCCTGAAATATGACCCCGCTTGACTTCTTATTCACCCTAGTCCTCTGTCCGGGGAGTTGCAAGTAGTTTCGGTGTTTGTAGCCTCATCGGAGGCCGTGGACAGCGCCGACCGTAGGGGTGGGCTGTGATGCGATAGGTTAAGTGGCACATGTACGGGATGCCTGCTTGGTATCTCGGAACCTGTTCACATCGTTTGGGGCTGTGGAGAAACTTCGGCGGAACTCCTCATAGATGGAACCCAAATAGGCGATAAACCCGACTAGGGACTTGAGTGTTTAGGTAGGTCGTGGTCTACACCCACGGCTTTAAGCTGAAGTCTGCCGAGCACATGTCGTGTGCGGGCGCTAAGTGGTGGAAACATGTATGAAGAAGTACACCCTGCAGGTTAATATGATCTATTCAAATAGCCGTGTCATGGTAAAGGACTTCGGGTTGCCTATAACAGTTCATAGACAAGTGAAAGTGGATACTCTAAAATACGCAAGATAGCGTGAGTGCTATGGATGGCGTTCTCGTGGGGAGACGGAGCGGATCCATAGCGGTGTATTGATATGGTGAATATGTGGACTCGTGTGCCACCTCAAAAGAGTTACTTGCGTTGTAGTTTAGGATAGCCACCGAGTCAAAGCTGGCTTGTCATTGTTAAACTCCACCATCCCTTTGTTGATAATGATGCATATGTAGTTAGTTCTGATGTAAGTCTTGCTGGGTACATTTGTACTCACGTTTGCCTATTTTATGTTTTTGCAGAGAGACTTCAGTCTCGCTAGTACTTCCGCTTGGACTTCGACGTTTAGCTTGATACCTCAGCTACGATCTTGTGCCCTCGGCAGGATCTGGTAGATAGTCAGGCTTTCAAGCCTTTTCCATTTGTAGATGTCTGTACTCAGACATGATAGCTTCCGCTTGTGCTTTGATTTGTATGCTCTGAATGTTGGGTCATGAGACCCCTGTTTGTAATATCTCGCTCCTCGGAGCCTAATGAATAAATACTTGAGTCGTAGAGTCATGTTGTGATGCCATGTTGTATTTGCACATATCGAGCATATTGTGTGTATGTTTCTGAAATGCTTGGTATGTGTGGGATCTGACTATCTAGTTGTTTATCTTTAGTAGCCTCTCTTACCGGGAAATGTCTCCTAGTGTTTCCACCGAGCCATGGTAGCTTGCTACGCTCCTAACACTTAGGCTGGCCGGCATGTGTCCTTCTTCGATCTGTGTCTGTCCTTCGGGAAATGTCACGCGTTAGTACCGGAGTCTGTTAGCCCACTACAGCCCGGTTCACCGAAGCCCTGCTAGCCAAAGCTACAGCCGGAACTTACTCGCTGATGACCGACACGTTCGATCTTTGGGTCATGGATGCTGTCCTGTAAGTTTGTGCCACTTTGGGTTTACGACTAGCCTTGTCACCCGGGCTCCTTATCATATGGATGCTAGCGACACTATCATATACGTGTGCCAAAAGGCATAAACGGTCCCGGCAAAGGTAGGGCGACACCGTGGGAATACCGTCGTGAGGCCGCAAAGTGATATGAGGTGTTACAGGCTAGATCGATGTGACATTGAGTCGGGTCCCGACAGCTTTGGTATCGAGCTTGATTGCTCAGAGGATTACCAAGCCAAACCGGTGAAGTTGTGTCTAGAAATGCTTTAGTTATATGTAGGGGAATTGATTGTGGGAAGGGAACGTAAGGCTCTTTTTACTCCTTATACCTCATGGCCTTCTGATCTGAGTCAACCTCTTCTCTTCTACGGGGATTAAGAACTAGGCCTTCTCATCTATCTATCAGGATGACGTGTCACTAATCCATAGACTTATAGAATTGTTAGCTTCAAATTTCAGATCAATTTTACTACTTCCGTATGTTCATGGCTGGTCTCAGAACCTTGATATGGTGTTATTAAGTGGTTATGCCACCATTTTTGTGAATGTCTTAAATCTTCGTTAAGCATTTACAGCCGTTATGCTGTCCGAGTCATCCCAGGTTTCTAAACAATCTGATGCACTTGCAAATCCCTTCCCTCTGGTTTTGATGTCCCTTTGGGCCAGATTAATCACACTAATCGGTGAGTTGAGGTAATTTATTGCCTTGACACATATGTTGGAGCTATTATTATGACCCTAGGTGTTTTAGGGAGTCACCTAGTAATTTAACCATGTTATGTGTTCCCAGTGTGATCATCTGGCCAACCTTCTCGAAAGCATCCCGTGATGCCATTTAGTTAGTAGGTATTCTACTCCTTGGGTTTTGAACCCGAGATTCACCCACCTACTTCATGTTGATAGTGTTGCTCGTTCCTTTAGGTTATTAGTAACCTTTGCGATAGTCCTTGAGATTCGTGGTGTATCCTTCTTCCAAATACCATGAACTACTTATGGCAGAAGTTTGTTAAATAAAAAGATCACAACAGGGGTGCTCTTGATGAGTTCTCCATTTTATATTGTGACTCTCCCAGTTCTACCCTTCCGCATGGATTATCCGGAAGAAATTTGTTGAACTTCGTTCGACATACTAATCTATGCATCCACAACTCAGAAAATCATATGTTCCTTGAGTTGTCCCTCTTAGTTATATTCTGACCCCCGTCTATCAATTGATAGTCAAGAGTATGCGTGCATTCGTTTATCGATGCCTATCACTCTTGTGGTCCGTCAAGCCATTCTATTCCAGAATGCCTAGGAGAAACAAAACTCCAGTACCTTGTCCATTTCTAGGATTGGGTCAAAGCAGTTGTACTCTGCAGATCAAATTGCTAATCTAGCTTTTGCTCTATTCTACCTTGGAGTATTACCATCTTTATATCAAGAATGTCATGGGAATTGCACACCATCCTATGAACTCTTGATACAGTGATACTTCTTGCCATCATTGTTTATTCCTCGGTTTCCGTGTTATTGTAACCGGAATGCCGACAAGTGAACCATGATGTGTGAAATCAATACTCCTAGTAACTCTGTTGCTTGGTAGTTAAAGGACAATAATTTCATTCTTAGCGTGTTGGTTCTTGAATCATCATTCTAAGACTGATTGTGCTACCTAGTCCTTATTCCTGGTGCACTCTTCGGTTGATGAGTTAGGATTTTGTTAAGTCCTCGCTCAGTTGATCATATCGTATTGCCCTGAAAAGCAAGATTGTTCTCGAGCTTAGTAACATATCGGTGGTTCGTGATGTTCCGAATATCTTCTCGGAAGTATTACAGTTGTCACTGACCGCTATGTTGAGTTCGTGATCAAGTTGGTTTCTTGTAACCACCCCTTCTCCAAGAATCTGTGTTGCATACCCCTGTGCTAGTTTGTTAAGCTAAACAACAACTTGGAGAGTTGGAAGATAAAATCTTGTCCGACTTAGCTCATGTTAAGGGATATCTTGTATATGTGTTGAAGAAAGATGATATCCCCATCAATTGGTCCTCGTGATCAGTTGTTGGAGCTATTGCCTTGTCAAAACTTTGACTTGAGTATGGGCTATTGTCAAGTCATATCAGAACCAATGATGTGCGTAATGTTGTCTTACCCGTGGTTGAACCCTCGGGCATACACCATTATACCCTTTGGTCTGACCAATGCTATCACTGTGTTCACCTAATTATGGAATTCCGTTTATATGGAACCAGGATGAACTGTTGTTGAGCCCATCGACAACATCCTTATCTTCTCCATAATCTTGTTGAACATCAAGCTAGTACTGGAAACTTTTTAAAGCATTTGTTCATGCTAGCTCATGAAGCATATGTTTGGATGTAAGAAGTGACTTCCTCTAATTCATGTGCATTTGATGCAAGTTGTCGCCGTGGATTCCAGAAAGTCAATGTTGCTTCCTTGGAATCATCCCAAATCGTTCATGCATGCGTGCGAAGTATTCTGTGGTTCGAAGACTTGCAACCTTCATTCTATATGTATTCCTAGCACACCAAGCCACTGATTGATTTGTTCAAGAAAAAGAAGTCTAGCGCGCGTAAAGACTTCGAAATCCTTGATGATGGATCCTAACCTAAACTCGATAGTGTTTCCTTATAAGACTACTACGTGATAATCTTGTCTTGGACAGCTTGTTCACAGGTTTGTAGCAGAACCAGCTCATGTTTTGGAGCTTGCTATCGTAGTCATTCCCGAGAATCTCGCAACGTCATCTCGTCGGTTTGTGTTGCAAACTTTCATTCTTCTTTCTAGACTTGATGAGTCTAGAATATCCTGACACCAACCAGATCTGAATCTCAGGCAGATATGATGGTTGGACGTTTCCCAAGAACTATAATATTGGTCTCTCTGTAACCCGGTAGAATGGATGTCGTGGCCAACACACCCAGCCGGAAGACCTATTATTGTAATATCTTGATTGAAGAAGTTGGCCACCTCTCCATAAGGACTTCGTAGGAATTATTTCCTACTTGTGTGCCTTATGATTTTTGTGCTCCCGAAGTCCGACCTTTACTTGATGTTCTAGATACCAGACCATATCCATGAATGGGATACGCTAGTACATCATGGAGAACATTAGAAGCGGAGTGCTAAATGTCTCTCGGTCGATCATCCAGATTTCGTCCCTTTGGCCTCGCTAAGGTGAAATCTGAGAAAGTGTTATCTTCCTTTGCATCTGCATCGTCCATCACTATTCATCATGGTAGTATGTTGTGTTGTCAGCACCCTTGACACGGATGTTGATAAAACCTTGATGAATACGGAAATGCTCAAGTTCTTGAGAGCACGCACAAGCACTAGGTATTGTCATCGGCACTAACTGGAATTGCTCCTAGTCTTTTCGGTTATGCTATAACCCTTTCAACAGTGGACTCACTCTCTACTGTTGAGCTTCTCCCTAGTTACTAAAATCAACCCTTACGTTGTTTTCAACAAGGTAATCCACATCATCCATTCGATTCCGGATATGTCAATTCTTTTGAACCCCGCCAAATGATCGATTGTGATTGTCTTAGGCTGGTATAAAGATTTTCATGATCTTTGAATCAAAGGTAATTCTTTTTGCCACTTAAGGGGATATATCTACGAATTACCTTCCTCTAAAATGTCTCGCTGTGGTATCATGGCAACTCAAACTCTCCCTACGTTGACAACCGTTCACCACCCTCTTAGGTGTGGAATTGTTGTCTACCTAGTGAACCCTCGTCATCTGTTCCACTCCATTCCTCTAGATGTGTGCCTTGTATCTCAGCTTGCGAGATGTTTTTATGACTCACCCCGTGAGCTGATCCTAAGTTGTTTGATCTTCGGGAAGATCGATCCCTCTAGAGTTTCTTTCCTTCTCGTTGTCATGTTGATTGTAGTCCCCAGAGCAAGACCTCGAGACAAAGATGGTGATCGAATCAACGTTCATTTGAGGTGCAACTTGGATCGTGAAGATTATATTAGTTTGCGCTTCCCTTTCATCTTACCCTACGCTTGAATCTCGGGTCGAGATTCTTGTTTAGTGGGGGTGAGTTGTCACATCCCTAATTCTGGTCTGACCTATGCTAGTTTCCATGTGAGCATCATGTTTAAATTCAAATGAAACTTGAATTGAGGAATTTTCAAAAGCCTCACAAAAACCTCTAAAAATAGCCAACATTTAAATCTCATCAAATGAGTCCAAGAAAATGTTCCTCTTAGTCTCTGAAAATATTGGCAAGAGGTAAAAATCCAAACCAATATTTTTGGTGTCTCAGAAACATTTATTTTGGGCATTTGAATTAAATCAATAATTATTTGAATTGGATTTATATCTACTATTAAATAAATATAGGTCCAATAATTCTGAAATATTTTGTGGAGCATTGTTTTAATTCTTTTAGCTCCTAAAAATATTGTCGAAGCAAAATAAATTGAATTGGTTTCAAAACCAAATTCAAAACAAACCTGCAAAATAGAAAACATTAATAATGAAAATGAAAATAACAGAAAGACTTACAGGCGCCGCTAACCGCCCACCGCTGCCCAGCCTTGCCAAGGCCAATGAAGCCGCTTGTCGCCAGCAGTGAGCAGGTGCTCGACAGCGAAGCACCGCATGGGTGCCACGCACCTGCCGCGCCGCCTCGCTGCTTCTCTCGCCCGGCTAACGCCGTGAATCACTCCCCTCTCTCCCAGAACCCCCAGACGCCTCCTCTCCTCCGGCTCCTTCCCTTGCGCTCCCCACCATGGCCGACGCCACCGCCGCCGTGCCCACGTCGTAGCCGTGCTCCCCGTCGCCCGTGCGTCTTCTCGTCGTGTCCAGGAGCTCCGCCGCCGTCCACTTCGTCGAGCTACCCGAGCCCCGTGTGCTCGCGAGGCCCAAGTCCACCGCACCGACCTCGCCGAGTTCGCCGTCGCCGGAGATCCCCTTCAACGCTGCCGCCGCCTCAGCTCGTCCCCGACCCCGCCGGTGGCCTCTACGAGTGCCCAGTGAGCCTAGCTACCCCTCCTACCCTTCCTCCCTCGCCCCCGAGCCGTGTAGCCACCGCACGAAGATCGACCGCACGCGCCGCCGCGGACCACGTCGCCGACGTGCCTCCGGCTAACCACCGGCCACCTCACCTTGTCCAACGCATTCAGCACGCCGCGCTGAGGCTAACCGTGCACTCCCCGCACCTCACCGCACACCCCAGCCCGAGTTCGCTCTCACCCGAACTCCGGTGGCCGCCAAAGTCGCCGCCGGCGCCAACTCCGGCCACCCCGACCCCAACGGACTCCGCCAAGAGCCGCGGCTCGTCCTCAGCTCCACTCCGATGCCCTCCGCGGCTCGTTTGGTTGCCGGAACGGCCAAAATCACTTCCGCCGCCGCGTCGGGCTCGCCGGCGGCTAAACGCCGGTGCAGCCGTGTCGACTTTGACCACGGGTGGGCCCCGGTTGACTCCGTTGAGTCAATGACAGGTGGGGCCCCCTTCTGCTAATTACCAGATCAGTTTAAACTAAATTAAATTAGTTAATTAGCCATCGACATCGGGACCCACAGGTCAGTTTGACCTGGACCAGCCCGTTGACCTGATGACGTCACTATGAGGTCATGCTGACGCAATAATTCCTTTCTGGAATTTAAATAAATCTTAAATGATTTAATATACTCAGAAAATGCCCTAAACTTCAATAAATCATAGAAAATCAACCGTAAGTCAGAATGAAATAATTTATATATGAAAAATTATCAGAAAAATTCAAGGAATCCATCTGTACCATTTTCATGCATGTTAGAACAACTTATAGCTGCTGTTTAGCACAAATCATATAATGGCATTTAAATATCCACTTATGGAGTTTGAATTTGAATCCTGGATTCAAACCAACTTCATTTAATATGGTTGCTAGTTGCATTAGCTCAATCAACAGCATATTGCCATGACATTATCATGCATCATATTTGTTGCATTGCATTGATTGTGTTCCTCTTTGTTTGCGGTATTTGTCCCTCTCGATAGACGTGGTTCCGACGATGAGTTCGATGACACCAATGAAGAACTATATTATCTTGAAGTGCCGGGCAAGCAAAACCCCTTGTTCATTCGATACAAACCCACTCTCTCGCTCCCGCTCGCTTTTCGCATTAGGACAACAACGAATCATTTGTTACTTGCTGCGGTAGCTGAACCCCTTTATCCTTTGCATGACTGTCATTCCACAAGAAATAGATGAAACCCACTAGCATGAGTAGGAGTTGTTTGAGCCTGTTGTGCCTACTCATTCATGTTTGTTTGTCATGCCTGCTATTGCTTAGAGTTGAGTCAGTCCGATTCATCGAGGATGAATCGGGTGTGTGAACATGTCCTCTTGTGTGTGAGCTAAGTGTGTGAACACGATTTGGTAAAGGTATCACGAGAGGCCATGTAGGAGTACATGGTGGGTTGTCTCATTGAAGCCGTCCTTAGGAACTGAGTTACGTGTTTGTGATCCATGATTCAGCTACTACCATACATTGGGCCTGAAATATGACCCCGCCGACTTCTTATTCACCCTAGCGCCGACCGTAGGGGTGGGCTGTGATCTTAGGTAGTGCGTGTACGGTGTCTGGATGCCCGTTTGGTATCTCGGGAACCCTGTTCACATCGTTTGGGGCTGTGAGCGAAACTTGGCCGAACTCCTCATAGATGGAACCCAAATAGGCGATAAACCCGGACTAGGGACTTGAGTGTTTAGGTAGGTCGTGGTCTACACCCACGTCGGCTTTAAGCTTGAAGTCTGCCGAGCACATGTCGTGTCTGCACGCTAAGTGGTGGAAACATGTATGAAGAAGTACACCCTGCGCAGGTTAATATGATCTATTCAATAGCCGTGTCATGGTAAAGGACTTCGGTTGCCTATAACAGTTCATAGACAAGTGAAAGTGGATACTCTAAAATACGCAAGATAAGCGTGAGTGCTATGGATGGCGTTCTCGTAGGGAGACGGTGGATCCATAGCGGTGTATTGATATGGTGAATATGTGGACTCGTGTGCGCCACCTCAAAAGAGTTACTTGCAATGTAGTTTAGGATAGCCACCGAGTCAAAGCTGGCTTGCTCTTGTTAAACTCCACCATCCCTTTGCTGATAATGATGCATATGTAGTTAGTTACGATGTAAGTCTTGCTGGGTACATTTGTACTCACGTTTGCCTATTTTATGTTTTTGCGAGAGAGACTTCAGTCTCGCTAGTACTTCGCTTGGACTTGACGTTTAGCTTGATACCTCAGCTCGATCTTGTGCCCTCGGCAGATCTCGGTAGATAGTCGGGCTTTCAAGCCTTTTCCATTTGTAGATGTCGTACTTTCGGACATGATAGCTTCCGCTTGTGCTTTGATTTGTATGCTCACAATGTTGGGTCATGAGACCCTGTTTGTAATATCTCGCTCCTCGGGCCTAATGAATAAATACTTGAGTCGTAGAGTCATGTTGTGATGCCATGTTGTATTTGCACATATCGAGCATATTGTGTGTATGTTTCTGAAATGCTTGGTATGTGTGGGATCTGACTATCTAGTTGTTTATCTTTAGTAGCCTCTCTTACCGGGAAATGTCTCCTAGTGTTTCCACCGAGCCATGGTAGCTTGCTACTGCTCCGGAACACTTAGGCTGGCCGGCATGTGTCCTTCTTCGATCCTGTGTCTGTCCCTTTGGGGAAATGTCACGCGTTGAGTACCGGAGTCCTGTTAGCCCGCTACAGCCCGGAACTTACTCGCTGATGACCGACACGTTCGATGCTGGGTCATGGATGCCTGTCCCTGTAAGTTTGTGCCACTTTGGGTTTACGACTAGCCTTGTCAGCCCGGGCTCCTTATCATATGGATGCTAGTGACACTATCATATACGTGTGCCAAAAGGCGCAAACGGTCCCGGGCAAAGGTAGGGCGACACCCGTGGGAATACCGTGCGTGAGGCCGCAAAGTGATATGAGGTGTTACAGGCTAGATCGATGTGACATTGAGTCGGGGTCCTGACATCCATCCAATGGCCGCCGTGCTTCTTCAATCTCTGATCTTCCTGCTCCAGCCGCCCAAACCAGCACCGGCAGGATTGCCTGCTCCCTCCTCCCGTGGCTGGCTGTGCTGCCGCTAGGCCATCCCTCTAACCACCCACACATCCTGTTATTTCCGGTGATGTCAGCCTCACCCCGCAGTCGACCAGTCAGCGCTCATTCTCCCCTCAGCGTGGGCATCCGCTGCGGTGGCTTCGCCGGCTCCGGGTGGTTCTCTTCCTGGGCCTCGCCCGCGTCCATCGTGTTTGTGCTCTCGGTGCGGCGAGGTCAACATGGTCAACAAACAACAACCATCGAAAGAGGCTGACAGTAGGAGCCCACACAGGAAAATGCCTCCTTATTACGCGCAAAATAATGATTCCTCCACCTGATAGCTGGGACCCACCGAAAGGGTCTGTATATGTCGCGAAAAAACGTTCCCCCCGCTGTCAGCTAGGACCCACCGGAAATGCCTCCTTATTATGCACAAAAAAATAAATACTCTCCCTGCTAGCTGGGACTCACCTTGGTGGGAGGCTGACTTGTGGGCCTACTAAGTTTACGGGGACGGAGGGCTTGGTCAACTTAGTCAATATGAACGACTCTAGCTCCAGTGACCGTATGATGTCCATCCAACGGCCGTAGTGCTTCTTCAACCTCTGGTCTTCGTGCTCCAGCCGCCCAAAGCAGCGCCGGTCGTGCCGCGTGCTCTTGCCTCCTATGGCCGGCTGTGATGCCACGGAGGCCTCACCGCCCCCTACTACTCCCACCGCTGGCCAAGCCATCCCTCTACTCACCCACACCCCCTGTTATTCTGCGGCGACGGCAGCCTCACCCTCGTACTCCTCTTCATGTGGGCATCCACTGCTGCGTCTTCCCCGGCTCCGCGTCGTCCCCTTCCTAGGCCTCGCCGTCGTCCACCGCTGTGGTGCTCTCAGCACGGCGTGGTCAATGTGGTCAATGACCGACTTCCATCGGAAGAGTACTATGCGTGGAGAGGCTGACAGCTGGGTCCATGGCGGCCGCAAGGAAGTGCCTCCTTATTACGCGCAAAATAATTATTCCTCCACCTGACAACTGGGACACACCGGACGGGCCACCTTATTTCGCGAAAAAAACGTTTCCCCGAGAATCGTACCTGCGGCGGCCCCGGGAATCAATCCGGAGCAGATCGCGCCAACCGAGGATGGGTGGATGGACCCTGCTACGGAGGCCGCACACTCATCGGCGCTGGAGCCGAACACTGATCCTACCACCTATGAGGATGGCGTCATTGGACCCTCAGACTCGTCTCCGGCTACAGGATCCGAGCTGCGTACGCCCGTGCCTATCGAATCTGATTGGGCACCAGTCATGGAGTTCACCTCCGCGAATATTTTTCAGCACTCGCCCTTGGGTGATGTGCTAAATTCGTTAAGTTCTCTTTCCTTGTCGGGAGACTCTTGGCCGAACTATGCCAGGCTCGAGTAGGAAGCGGACAACGAAGAAATTCGTTCCCCACCCACCACCGACTTCATAGCCAATGTCGATGACTTAACCGACATGCTCGATTTCGACTCCGAAGACGTCGACGGTATTTGCGACGACGTAGGAGAAGAACAGGAACCACCGCCCACTGGGCGCTGGACTACCACCTCATCATATGATATATATATGGTGGATACGCCAAAAAAGGCGATGGTGATGATGCAACGAAGGATAATCCCCTCGATAAGCCACCAAAGCGACGCCGTAGGCGCCGCTCTAAATCCCGCCATAGTAAAAGCAGCGACAATATGATACGTCCATTTTGCATCATGCTTTTATATCAATATTTATTGCATTATGGGCTGTTATTTCACGTTATGTCACAATACTTATGGCTATTCTCTCTTATTTTACAAGGTTTACATGAAGAGGGAGGATGCCGGCAGCTGGAATTCTGGGCTGGAAAAGGAGCAAATATTGGAGACCTATTCTGCGCAACTCCAAAAGTCCTGAAACTGAATATCTTAAAATAAATAAAGAAAAATCATCGCCAAAGATGAAGGCCAGGGGGGCCACACCCTGCTCACGAGGGTGGGGGCACGCCCCCTGGGGCGCCCCCTACCTCGTGGGCCCCCTGGTGGCTCATCTTCTCCTATATTAAGTCTTTCGATGAGAAAAAAATAGAAGGTAACCTTTCGGGACGAGACTCCGCCGCCACGAGGCGGAACCTTGGCGGAACCAATCTAGGGCTCCAAAGACAATTGTTCTGCAGGGGACACTTCCCTCCGTGAGGGGGAAATCATCACCATCGTCATCACCAACGCTCCTCTCATCGGGAGAGGGCAATCTCCATCAACATCTTCATCAGCACCATCTCATCTCCAAACCCTAGTTCATCTCTTGTATCCAATTCTTGTCCCCAAGTCCGTGATTGGTGCTAGTAGGTTGCTAGTAGTGTTGATTACTCCTTGTAGTTGATGCTAGTTGGTTTATTTGGTGGAAGATCATATGTTCAGATCCATTATGCATATTATTACCCCTCTGATTATGAACATGAATATGCTTTGTGAGTAATTACGTTTGTTCCTGAGGACAAGGGAGAAGTCTTGCTATTAGTAGTCATGTGAATTTGGTATTCGTTTGATATTTTGATAAGATGTATGTTGTCTAGCCTCTAGTGGTGTTATGTGAACGTCGACTACATAACACTTCGCCATTATTTGGGCCTATAGGAAGGCATTGGGAAGTAATAAGTAGATGATGGGTTGCTAGAGTGACAGAAGCTTAAACCCTAGTTTATGTCTTGCTTCGTATGGGGCTGATTTGGATCCATATGTTTCATGCTATGGTTAGGTTTACCTTAATACTTTTGTTGTAGTTGCGGATGCTTGCAATAGAGGTTAATCATAAGTGGGATGCTTGTTCAAGTAAGAACAACACCCAAGCACTGGTCCACCCACATATCAAATTATCAAAGTACCGAACGCGAATCATATGAGCGTGATGAAAACTAGCTTGACGATATTCCCATGTGTCCTCGGGAGCGCTTTTCCTATTATAAGCATTTGTCCAGGCTTGTCGTTTGCTACAAAAAGGATTTGGCCACCTTGCTGCACTTTATTTACTTTTGTTACATGTTGCTCGTTACAATTTATCTTATCACAAAACTATCTGTTACCACTTATTTCAGTACTTGTAGAGAATACCTTGCTGAAAACCACTTATCATTTCCTTCTGCTCCTCGTTGGGTTCGACACTCTTACTTATCGAAAGGACTACGATAGATCCCCTATACTTGTGGGTCATCACAATAGCGCAAGAAAGAATAATACCCCGGTCGACTCCAAAGGAAACGACGACCCCATGGACCCAGCGATGGAGCAGGATGAGCCAGGGGACGGTGAACATAGTCCGGAGCTGACGTCAGATGACGCCGATCCCGAGGGTAAAATTCATCAACCTGTCTCCAGAGAGGAGAACAGTCCGGACGATGATGCACTCATCATCCCGGAAAAACACTTGGAACAAGAAAACCTCCACAGAAGGCTTATTGCCACCGCGAGGAGCTTAAAGAAGCAGAAGCAAAGACTTAAGGCGGCACAGGATACGCTCAATCGCAGATGGAACAAGGTGCTTGATACTGAAGAGAAATACGGTGGTGATCGCCGCACAAAGAGCTATCCAAAGCGCAAGCTGTTGCTCGAATTTGACGACGAGGCCATAGAACCCATTCAGCCGAAACTGCCGATCAGCCGGACTGACCGCCCCGTGGCCGCAACAGGACAGCTAATGATGCCGCACACAAGTTAGCACACAATTTACGTGAGCTCCCGGACAAAAAATGCGGAATGGCCAGGTCCATCTATGGACCTAGGAAGTGCGCTTCGGCACAGGATCGGAGCTACCAAAACGATCACATTGGTCGAATACCAGCCAGGAATCAACGCTGAACACAACAACCATCGACAACATGCCATGACACGTCCAAATACAGGGGTGCCGCACACCCCGTGTGCTTCACCGATGAGGTGCTGGACCATGAATTTCTGGAAGGATTTAAACCCGTGAATATAGAGGCATACGACGGAACGACAGAACCTGGGGTCTGGATTGAGGACTTCATCCTTCACATCCACATGGCTCGCGGAGATGATCTCCATGCCATTAAATACCTACCCCTCAAGTTGAAAGGACCATCTCGGCACTGGTTGAAAAGCCTCCCTAAAAACTCAATTGGAAGTTGGGAAGAACTTGGGGATGCTTTTAGGGCCAATTTTCAAGGGACCTATGTCCAGCCTCCGGATGCAGACGACTCAAGTCACATAATTCAACAGCCCGAAGAGTCAGCCCGGAAACTTTGGAACAGATTTCTTACCAAGAAGAATCAAATCGTCGACTACCCGGATGCCGAAGCCTTAGCGGCCTTCAAGCACAGTGTCCGGGACGAATGGCTTGCCAAACACCTTGTCCAGGAAAAGCCGAGGACAATGGCAGCCTTAACGAGCCTTATGACCCGCTTTTGCGCGGGCGAGGACAGTTGGCTGGCCCGTAGTGGCACTAGTGACCCAGGCACATCCGAAGTCAGAGATGGCAACGGGAAGCCGCGACGCAATAAAAACAAGCGTTGAAACAATGAAGATAGCCCAGATAACACGACGGTTAACGCCGAATTCAGGGGCTCTCGACCCGGTCAACGGAAGAAGCCATTTAAAGGCAGTAGAGATGGACCGTCCAGCCTAAATAAGATTCTAGACAAATTATGTCAGATTCATGGCACCCCCAAATAACCTGCAAATCACACCCACAGAAAGTGCTGTGTTTTCAAGCAAGCCAGCAAGCTAAATGCCGAACACAAGGGGAGGGAGACGCTAAGTGTGACGAGGATGAGCCTCGCCAGCCGAACACTAGGGGACAGAAAAATTCCCACCAAAAGTCAAAATAGTGAGTATGATTTACGCAACTCACATTCCAAAGAGAAGGCGCAGACGCGCACTCCGAGATGTATACGCTGTGGAGCCCGTTGCCCCCAAATTCAATCCCTGGTCGGCCTGCCCGATCACTTTTGATCACATGGATCATCCAACTAGTATCCGACACGGAGGATCGGCTACCTTGGTGCTCGACCCAATAATTAATGGATACCATCTCACTTGAGTCCTTATGGACGGCGGCAGTAGTCTTAACCTAATATATCAGGACACTGTCTGCAAAATGGGGATAGACCCGTCAAGAATCAGACAAAGCAACACTACCTTTAAAGGAGTGATACCAGGCGTCGAGGCCCGCTGCACGGGCTCTCTAGTACTAGAGGTTCTATTTGGTTGTCCCGACAACTTCAGAAGCGAAGAACTAATCTTCGACATCGCTCCATTCCGAAGCGGCTATCACGCACTAGTCGGAAGAACGGCCTTCGCTTGTTTTAATGCAGTACCACACTACGCCTATCTTAAACTTAAGATGCTCGGTCCACATGGCGTCATCACAATTAGCGGAAATACAGAGCGTTCCTTACGTGCAGAAGAATATGTGGCAGCTCTGGCAGCCGAACACTGAGCGGCCCCTCCAACCAGAATAAACGGTCAGTCGTCAAGACCACGGACACGGTTAGACGAGTCCGGCGCTCCACTAGATGTAAAATCCTAGATAAACCTGAGCTGGGGATACCCCCATAAGTGGTGCCACTGCTCGCAAAAAAAATCCCATAGTTCGGCTCGACCCTATTAATACAATAACATATTGCATTTTCATGATTCATTCAGATTAACCAACTCCTCGCTGTAGGGGAACGTAGTAATTTCAAAAAATTTCCTACGCACACGCAAGATCATGGTGATGAATAGCAACGAGAGGGGAGAGTGTTGTCCACATACCCTTGTAGACCCGGCGGGCGATCACAACGTAGAGGAAGTAGTCGACGTTCTCCTCGCGATCCGACCGATCCCGCGCCACACTCCGGCGCCCCAGTTCTTGACACACGTACAGCTCGATGGCGTCCCTCGTACTCGATCCAGCCGAGTGTCGAGGGAGAGTTCCACGGCCGACGGCGTGGTGACGATCTTGATGTTTCACGGCGCAGGGCTTCGCTTAAGCTTGACGACAGTATAACCGAGGTGGAATATGGTGGAGGGGGCACCGCACACGGCTAAGGAACGATCTCAAGGATCAACTTGTGTGTTCTAGGGTGCCCCCTGCCCCGTATATAAAGGAGGGAGGGGGAGGCCGGCCGGCCTAGAGGAGGCGGCGGGAGGAGTCCTACTCCTCTACGGGAGTAGGACTCCCCCTTTCCTAGTTGGATTAGGTTTGGGGGAGGGGAGAGGAAAGGCGCCGCCCCCCCTCCTGTCCTATTCGGACTGGGGGGGGGGCGCCACACCACCTGGCGCCCCTCCTCTTCTCCTCGAGGCCCACCGAGGCCCATTTACCCCGGGGTTCCGTAACCTCCGGTACTCGGTAAATTCTGTTTTACCGAACCATTCCAACTCCAAACATAGGCTTCCAATATATCAATCTTTATGTCTCGACCATTGCGAGACTCCTCGTCATGTCCGTGATCACATCCGGACTCGAACTTCTTCGGTACATCAAAATACATAAACTCATAATAACCGCCATCGAAACCTTAAGCGTGCGGACCCTACGGTTCGAGAACAATGTAGACATGACCTAGAACTATTCACGGTCAATCAACAATAGCGGGACCTGGATGCCCATATTGGTTCCTACATATTCTACGAAGATCTTTGTCGGTCGGACCGCATAACAACATACGTTGTTCCTTTGTCATCGGTATGTTACTTGCCCGAGATTCGATCGTCGGTATCCAATACCTAGTTCAATCTCGTTACCGCAAGTCTCTTTACTCGTTCCGTAATACATCATCTCACAACTAACTCATTAGTTGTAGTGCTTGCAAGGCTTCATGATGTGCATTACCGAGAGGGCCCAGAGATACCTCTCCGACAATCGGAGTGACAAAACCTAATCTCAAAATCGCCAACCCAACATCGCCTTTGGAGACACCTGTAGTACTCCTTTATAATCACCCGATTCGTTGTGACGCTTTGGTAGCACCAAAGTGTTCCTCCGTAAACGGAGTTGCATAATCTCATAGTTACGAGGAACATGTATAAGTTATGGATGAAAGCAGTAGCAACATACTAAACGATCGTGTGCTAAGCTAAGGAATGGGTCATGTCAATCGATCATTCTACTAATGATGTGACCTTGTTAATCAAATAACAACTCTTTGTTTATGGTTAGGAAACATAACCATCTTTGATTAACAAGCTAGTCTAGTAGAGGCATACTAGTGACATATTGTTTTGTCTATGCATTCACACATGTATCATGTTTCCGGTTAATACAATTCTAGCATGAATGATAAACATTTATCATGAAATAAGGAAATAAATAATAACTTTATTATTGCCTCTAGGGCATATTTCCTTCATCTCCCACTTGCACTAGAGTCAATAATCTAGATTACATAGTAATGATTCTAACACCCATGGAGTCTTGGTGCCGATCATGTTTTGCTCGTGGAAGAGGCTTAGTCAACGGTCTGCAACATTCAGATCCGTATGTATCTTGCAAATCTCTATGTCTCCCACCGACTAAGTCCCGATGGAATTGAAGCGTCTCTTGATGTGCTTGGTCCTCTTGTGAAATCTGGATTCCTTCGCTAAGGCAATTGCTCCAAGATTGTCACGAAAGATTTTCATTGGACCCGATGCACTAGGTATGACACCTAGATCGGATATGAACTCCTTCATCCGCACTCCTTCATTAGCTGCTTCGAAGCTGCTATGTACTCCGCTTCACATGTAGATCCCACTACGATGCTTTGTTTAGAACTGCACCAACCGACAGCTCCTCCGCTTAGTGTAAATCGATCCGGTCTGCGATTTAGAATCGTCCGGATCGGTGTCAAAGCTTGCATCAACGTAACTGCTATTTATGAGCTCTTTGTCACCTCCATATACGAGAAACATATCCTTAGTCCTTTTCGTATTTCAGATGTTCTTGACCGCTGTCCATGATCCACTCGATTACTTTGGTACCTCCTGCTAGGCTTATAGCAAGGCACACATCAGTCCGTACACAAGATTGCATACATGATAGAGCCTATGGTCAAGCATAGGAACATCTTTCATTTTCTCTCTATCTTCTGCAGTGGTCGGGCATTGAGTCTTACTCAACTTCACACCTTGTAACACGTGCAAGAACCCTTTCTTTGCTTGATCCATTTTGAACTTCTTCAAAATTTTGTCAAGGTATGTGCTTTGTGAAAGTCCAATTAAGCGCCTTGATCTATCTCTATAGATCTTAATGCCCAATATGTAAGCAGCTTCACCGAGGTCTTTCATTGAAAAACTCTTATTCAAGTATCCCTTTATGCTATCCAGAATTCTATATCATTTCCGATCAGCAATATGTCATCTACATATAATATCGTAAATGCTACTGAGCTCCCACTCACTTTCTTGTAAATACAGGCTTCTCCAAAAGTCTCAGACAAACCCAAATGCTTTGATCACACTATCAAAACGTTTATTCCAACTCCGAGATGCTTGCACCAGTCCATAAATGGATCATTGGAGCTTGCATACTTTGTTAGCTCCTTTGGATCGACAAAACCTTCGGTTGCATCATATACAACTCTTCTTCCGTAAATCCATTCAGAATGCGTCTTTACATCCATTTGCCAAATTTCATAATCATAAAATGCGGCAATTGCTAACATGATTCGGACGGACTTAAGCATCGCTCTGGTGAGAAGGTCTCATCGTAGTCAATCCCTTGAACTTGTCGAAACCCTTTTGCGACAAGTCGAGCTTTGTAGACGATAATATTACCGTCGGCGTCGGTCTTCTTCTTGAAGATCCACTTGTTTTCTATTGCTTGCCGACCCTCGGCAAGTCAACCAAAGTCCAAACTTTGTTTTCATACATGGATCCCATCTCGATTTCATGGCCTCAAGCCATTTTATGGAATCTGGGCTCACCATCGCTTCTTCATAGTTCGTGGGTTCATCATGATCTAGTAGCATGATTTCCGAACAGGATTGCCGTACCACTCAGTGCGGATCTTACTCTGGTTGATCTACGAGGTTCAGAGTGACTTGATCTGAAGTTTCATGATCAACATCATCAACTTCCTCACTACTTGGTGTAGGTGTCTCGAAAACCGGTTTCGCGACAAACTACTTTCAAGTAAGGGAGAAGGTACTATTACCTCATCAAGTTCCACTTTCCTCCCACTCACTTCTTTCGAGAGAAACTCCTTCTCTAGAAAGGATCCATTCTTAGCAACGAATGTCTTGCCTTCGGATCTGTGATAGAAGGTGTACCCAACTGTCTCCTTTGGGTATCCTATGAAGACACATTTCTCCTATTTGGGTTCGAGCTTATCGGGTTGAAGCTTTTCACATAAGCATCGCATCCCCAAACTTTTAGAAACGACAACTTTGGTTTCTTGCCAAACCATAGTTCATAAGGTGTCGTCTCAACGGATTTTGACGTTGTTCTATTCAGTGTGAATGCGGCCGTCTCTAGAGCATAACCCCAAAACGATAGCGGTAAATCTGTAAGAGACATCATAGATCGCACCATATCTAGTAAAGTACGATTACGACGTTCGGACACACCATTACGCTGTGGTGTTCCGGGTGGCGTAAGTTGCGAAACTATTCCGCATTGTTTCAAATGTAGACCAAACTCGTAACTCAAATATTCACCTCCACGATCAGATTGTAGAAACTTAATTTTCTTGTTACGATGATTTTCAACTTCACTCTGAAATTCTTTGAACTTTTCAAATGTTTCAGACTTATGTTTCATTAAGTAGATATACCCATATCTGCTTAAGTCATCTGTGAAGGTGAGAAAATAACGATATCCGCCACGAGCCTCAACATTCATCGGACCACATACATCTGTATGTATGATTTCCAACAAATCCGTTGCTCTCTCCATAGTACCGGAGAACGGTGTTCTAGTCATCTTGCCCATGAGGCACGGTTCGCAAGTGCCAAGTGATTCATAATCAAGTGACTCCAAAAGTCCATCAGTATGGAGTTTCTTCATGCACTTTACACCGATATGACCTAAACGGCAGTGCCACAAATAAGTTGCACTATCATTATCAACTCTGCATCTTTTGGTTTCAACATTATGAATATGTGTATCACTACTATCGAGATTCATCAAAAATAGACCACTCCTCAAGGGTGCATGACCATAAAAGATATTACTCATATAAATAGAACAACCATTATTCTCTCGATTTAAATGAATAACCGTCTCGCATCAAACAAGATCCAGATATAATGTTCATGCTCAACGCAGCACCAAATAACAATTATTTAGGTCTAAAACTAATCCCAAGGTAGATGTAGAGGTAGCGTGCCGACCGCGATCACATCGACTTTGGAACCATTTCCCACGCGATCGTCACCTCGTCCTTTGCCGAGTTCGCAATCCGTAGTCCTGCTTCGAGTTGCAAATATTAGCAATGTAACCAGATCAAATACCAGTGCTACTACGAGCTCTAGTAAGGTACACATCAATAACATGTATATCACATATACCTTTGTTCACCTTGCCATCCTTCTTATCCGCCAAATACTTGGGGCAGTTCCGCTTCAAAGGACGATCGCTTGCGGTAGAAGCACTCGAGCTTCAGGCTTAGGTCCGACTTGGGTTTCTTCTCCCGAGCAAAGAACTTGCTTGCTGTTCTTCTTGAAGTTCCTTCTTCTTCCCTTTGCCTTTCTTCTTGAAACTAGTGGTCTTATTGACCATCAACACTTGATGCTCCTTCTTGATTTCTACCTCCGCAGCCTTTAGCATTGCGAAGAGCTCGGTATAGTCTTTACTAACCCTTGCATATTATAGTTCATCATGAAGCCTTTGTAGCTTGGTGGCGGTGATTGAAGAATTCATCAATGACACAATCATCCGGAAGATTAACTCCCAATTGCGTCAAGTGATTGTAGTACCCAGACATTCTCGAGTATGTGCTCACTAATGTAACTATTCTCCTCCATCTTGCAGCTATAGAACTTATTGGAGACTTCATATCTCTCAATCCGGGCATTCTGTTGAAATATTAACTTCAACTCTGGAACATCTCATATGCTCCATGACGCTCAAAACATCGTTGAAGTCCCGGTTCTAAGCCGTAAAGCATGGCACATCGAACTATAGAGTAGTCATCAGCTTTGCTCGCGAGACGTTCTTAACGTCGTCGGTTGCATCATCAAGAGCACGGCACCTAGCGGTGCATCCAGACGTAACTCTTCTCAGGCAGCAATGAGGATAATCCTCGAGTTACGGACCCATCCGTAATTGCTACCATCATCTTTCAACTTTGCTTTCTCAAGGAACGCATTAAAATTCAACGGAACAACAAAGACGAGCCATCTATCTACAATCAAACATAAACAAGCAAGATACTATCGGTACTAAGTTCATGATAAATTTAAGTTCGATTAATCATATTACTAAAGAACTCCCACTTAGAAAGACATCTCTAGTCATCCAAGTGATCACGTGATCCAAATCAACTAAACCATAACCGATCATCACGTGAAATGGAGTAGTTTTCAATGGTGAACATCTTATGTTGATCATATCTACTATATGATTCACGCCGACCTTTCGGTCTCCGTGTTCCGAGGCCATATCTGCATATGCTAGGCTCGTCAAGTATAACTCGAGTATTCTGCGTGTGCAAAACTGGCTTGCACCCGTTGTAGATGGACGTAGAGCTTATCACACCCGATCATCACGTGGTGTGCGGGAACGCATTTAACTTTGGCAACGGTGCATACTCGGGAGAACACTTCTTGATAATTTAGTGAGAGATCATCTTATAATGCTACCGTCAATCAAAGCAAGATAAGATGCATAAAAGGATAAACATCACATGCAAATCAATATAAGTGATATGATATGGTCATCATCATCTTGTGCTTCATGATCTCCATCTTGCAGCACCACCATGATCACCATCGCCACCGGCGCGACACCTTGATCTTCATCGTAGCATCGTTGTCGCCTCGCCAAACTTATGCTTCTACGACTATCGCTACCGCTTAGTGATAAAGTAAAGCATTACAGAATGCGATTGCATTGCATACAATAAAGCGACAACCATATGGCTCCTGCCGATTGCCGATAACTTCGTTACAAAACATGATCATCTCATACAATAAAATATAGCATCACGTCTTGACCATATCACATCACAACATGCCCTGCAAAAACAAGTTAGACGTCCTCTACTTTGTTGTTGCAAATTTTACGTGGCTGCTACGGGCTTAAGCAAGAACCAGTCTCACCTACGCATCAAAACCACAACGATACTTCGTCAAATAGACTCCGTTTTAACCTTCTCAAGGACCGGGCGTAGCCACACTCGGTTCAACTAAAGTGAGAGAGACAGGCACCCACCAGTCACCTTTAAGCAACGAGTGCTCGCAGCGGTGAAACCAGTCTCGCGTAAGCGTCTGGCGTAATGTCGGTCAGGCCGCTTCATCTCACAATACCGCTGAACCAAAGTATGACATGCTGGTAGGTAGTATGACTTGTATCGCCCACAACTCACTTGTGTTCTACTCGTGCAAAACATCAAACCATAAAAACCTAGGCTCGATGCCATCAGGGGGGAACGAGTAATTTCAAAAATTCCTACGCACACGCAAGATCATGGTGATGAATAGCAACGAGAGGGGAGAGTGTTGTCCACATACCCTTGTAGACCCGGCGAAGCGATCACAACGTAGAGGAAGTAGTCGACGTTCTCCTCGCGATCCGACCGATCCCGCGCCGTTACTCGGCGCCCCGAGTTCTTGACACACGACAGCTCGATGACGCCCCTCGTACTCCGATCCAGCCGAGTGTCGAGGGAGAGTTCCGTCAAGACGACGGCGCAGTGACGATCTTGATGTTTCACCGGCGCAGGCTTCGCTTAAGCTTCATGACGGTATAACCGAGGTGGAATATGGTGGAGGGGGCACCGACACGGCTAAGGAACGATCTCAAGGATCAACTTGTGTGTTCTAGGGTGCCCCCTGCCCCGTATATAAAGGAGGGAGGGGAGGCCGGCCGGCCTAGAGGAGGCGCTGCGAGGAGTCCTACTCCTACCGGAGTAGGACTCCCCCTTCCTAGTTGGATTAGGTTTGGGGGAGGGGAAGAGGAGGGGCCGCCCCCTCCTTGTCCTATTCGGACTGGGGGAGAGGGCGCGCCACCCCCTGGCCGGCCCTCCTCTTCTCCTCGAGGCCCACCGAGGCCCATTTACCCCGGGGTTCCAGTAACCTCCGGTACTCGGTAAATTCTGTTTTAGCTTGGAACCATTCCAACTCCAAACATAGGCTTCCAATATATCAATCTTTATGTCTCGACCATTGCGAGACTCCTCGTCATGTCCGTGATCACATCCGGACTCGAACTTCTTGGTACATCAAAATACATAAACTCATAATAACCGCCATCGAAACCTTAAGCGTGCGGACCCTACGGTTTGAGAACAATGTAGACATGACCTAGAACTATTCACGGTCAATAACCAATAGCGGGACCTGGATGCCCATATTGGTTCCTACATATTCTACGAAGATCTTTGTCGGTCGGACCGCATAACAACATCGTTGTTCCCTTTGTCATCGGTATGTTACTTGCCCGAGATTCGATCGTCGGTATCCAATACCTAGTTCAATCTCGTTACCGCAAGTCTCTTTACTCGTTCCGTAATACATCATCTCACAACTAACTCATTAGTTGTAGTGCTTGCAAGGCTTCATGATGTGCATTACCGAGAGGGCCCAGAGATACCTCTCCGACAATCGGAGTGACAAAACCTAATCTCGAAATACGCCAACCCAACATCGCCTTTGGAGACACCTGTAGTACTCCTTTATAATCACCCGATTCGTTGTGACGTTTGGTAGCACCAAAGTGTTCCTTCGTAAACGGAGTTGCATAATCTCATAGTTACGGAACATGTATAAGTTATGGATGAAAGCAGTAGCAACATACTAAACGATCGTGTGCTAAGCTAAGGGAATGGGTCATGTCAATCAGATCATTCTACTAATGATGTGACCTTGTTAATCAAATAACAACTCTTTGTTTATGGTTAGGAAACATAACCATCTTTGATTAACAAGCTAGTCTAGTAGAGGCATACTAGTGACATATTGTTTTGTCTATGCATTCACACATGTATCATGTTTCCGGTTAATACAATTCTAGCATGAATGATAAACATTTATCATGAAATAAGGAAATAAATAATAACTTTATTATTGCCTCTAGGGCATATTTCCTTCACTCGCATGAAGTCTTTCACCTGGGTTTTTCCTTTTTTATAGATGATCATTGTGCTACACCCTTCCAGGATACGACACAACAGAGATAAAGGCATAGACGTGCAGCAGGGCCCCGCTCAAAGGTTTCTCTTTAGATTAAGACCCTACGTAAACCTTTTTAATGTCTCTTGTTGCTTCTTCCCCTCCGGACACTTAACACAACCAGGAGGGATACTGGCGTTGTTGGCATTTTTGTCACACCAGACTAATGCACATACCTGGAAACTCAGGGCTTATTATCGAGGGCTTTATTCAGCCCAGTATATGTTGTAAAGTCCGAATACCTTAGGGAGTGTTCGGCGTCGCGAGTTTGGCCTTATATGCATCAGCTTTGAATCATGTCTTTGGTCAAGTGTTGGGTTTGCCCGGCTCCCGTGTTTTTCTACCTTACATTCCGCTCTATCAGCTAAGGCGGCACCGGGAGAACTATTGCGATTGTGCCCTGGTTCATCTCGATGAGCACCTCAGTAGAGAATGCCGAAAACTGACTGTCATGATACAACATGAGACTGGTCAACCACTCGATGACTCAGCAGAATCTTCGCGATTCCTCCGCATTAACGAAGGACCAGTTTCCCAGTCATGTACGTACGCGCACCATATTCGGATGAGCGCGGAAGTACCAGGGGCTATATAGTAGCCCCACCGTCAAACTCCTATGGCTATGTGAAAGTGTTAAAGCTATATAGTCCGATTGCCTGGTTCGCCACGCTACCACCTCCTTAACGGACCAAGATGTTGGATCAAGTGTGACTACGCGTTTTCTCGAACACCCCCGCATTATATGCGTGGGGGCTGAAGCCGACGGCTGCAAACTTTCAGGTTATATACATACATAAACGGCCGCACGGGAGGCACTATAATACTTTCGGGCAAAAGTATAAACACAACTTTTATAATCAAAATAGCATTGTTTTTACAATTGAGATACATGTCACTCGAACATGGCATTCTTCAAGCACTGAGCCTCTATTAAACGGGTGCCATCTAAGACTTCTTCAAAATAGTGCTCGGCCGGGTCCTGGCCTCCCGTCGGACCCCGGGTTGCAATAGTGGTGGTTTCCATCCCTGCCCAGTATGTTTTAACACGGGCAAGAGCCATCAGCGCACCCTCTATGCACGCCGACCTCTTAACAGCATCGATATGCGACACATCACCAAGGAATTATTGCACTAATCCAAAATAACTGTCCGACCTTGGTCCCCGTGGCTAAAGATGATCCACGATAGACCTCATAGCAAGCCCGGACAATCTGTGGAGCTCAGCCCATGCGGCCATCCTTTCATTCAACGGCAGCGGACGCGTCGGGGCACTGAACTGCGACCAGAATAACCTTTCTACCTTATGGTCTTTCCGATCTTTGTAAAACACAGTCGCATCAGCAGCACTCTTTGCCAGGCCCGCATACGCGTCTGCAGCACTCCACAACCGATCCAGAGGGGCATACTTCGGATCTCCGAACTTCATTCGCAACAAATAGGGCCTCCCAGCCGTGATATCTCCGGCTTCACGAAGCTCCTCCCTTATCCCTCTCATTTCAGAGCGGGTTTCCTTGGCTGCCTCTAGGGCCTTCTTCAGGCCGGCCGCTTTCGCTTGGCTGTCCTTTTCAAGGAGCTCATAGCGGTTGGCGACATCTTTCAGCTCAACAGCCATCTTGGCTATCCTTTCCTCGCTCTGGCGATGAGCAGCCTGTTTGGCTCTTAACTCTTCGACCGCCTTCAAGGCGGCTGCATCACTTATTCGAGCTTGTTCCTTGGCTCGGTCAAGCTCTGCCCGAAGGGTCTCTACGACAGCAGCTCCATCTGCAGTCACAGTATATTATAGATACTAGCATAATGCTCCTCTTACCATTTACTGACAAGCCGAACATACATACCCTGGGCCTCATCAAGCCGCTTGTTAACTAGCGCGATGTCGGCATCTGCCACGTCAAGCTGCGGCTTCAGTTCAGCAAAATCAGCAGTCCGGTCAGCCGCCGGACAATCAGCCGCCTGCACATAAAAGCAACGCGATTATTACCTGGTATTACGATCCTCTGTTTGCCACCTGTGGATGGCAACCAGAGTCTCAGGGGCTACTATCTATACAGAGCACACCTAACATGTGCGGTACCGTTAGAAATACATATATTATTTTGCGAACCTCAAAGCCGCTCAGCAGACTCGTAAAGGCTTCATTCAAACCGCTTTTAGCGGATGAAATCCTCTCAACCACCATACCTATTAAGGTACGATGTGTCTCTGAGATGGCCGCTCGCTCCAGAAGACCCATCAGTTTGTCCAGGTGTATGCCGGACAATCCTGGACTCTTTCTATCGCTCTCCTGGGAGCCGAATATTCTAAACTTCGGGCAACCAAAGTGTCAACTTCTGGCCTCGGCGGATCAGGAGAAATCCTCCGTGACGACACCTCGGGGTCGTCCTCCCCAGGCGGCGGGGAGGCAGGAGGAGGCGTTTCGCTCTCCACCATCTCCGGAAGAAGATCCCACAAAGACAAACTCTGTGGGGAAGGTCTACAAGCCGGACTGCAACAAGTATGTCTTGGTTATTATTCTCATAGACAAAACAAGATATACCTACCAAAGTACCTTTTTTCACTTACAACTCGGTTGATGGCTGGCCCCCTTGCGGGCGCTGTGCAGTAAGGACGCCCTCTGGGGCAGGGCCCCCTGGCGAGGGTTTCTTCCCTCGTTTGGAAACCTCCATTTCCAAGTCTTCAGAGGCGGCCCTTTTCTTACCGTGAGGAGAGGGGATGTTGGATTCACCTTCCCGATTATCCTCCTTCGTGGAAGCACTTACTCCCTCGATTTGGATGTGTAAAGTATGAGGCCCACCGGTGGCTTCTTTATTCTTCCCCTCATCTACTCCTGATAGCACCTGGTACGGTGTGTGCTCAAGCATCCTGATTAATAAAGGATCCGGCGAGCCATCGGGAAGAGGGGCCGAACACCTAATCCTCTCCGCCTTCCTTATCCAGTCCTGGCAGAGAGCAATTTTTCAGAATGATGTTATAACAAACATAAAGGACGGTGTGTTCGGTAGCAGAATTACTTACTTGGGTATCCGGACGGTTGCAGTTGAGACCCACGTCCTGGGTGGTGTCCGGACACTTTATTCGTGATCCGGAGAATGACCCATACATCTCTTTGAGCGTCATGTCGAAGAATTGTTGAATAGTTCGCGCTCCTTCCGGGTTGAACTCCCACATACGGAGAGGTTGACGTTGGCAGGGCAGGACCCGACGAACCAGCATTACTTGCATTATCTTGACAAGACTGACATCCGTCTTAAGGAGGTCTTGGATGCTGCTTTGCAGTGTCAACACGTCATTAATTGGCCCCTAGTCCAGCCCCTTGTTGACCCATGACGCCAGTTGCGGCGGAGGGCCCGAGCGGAACGCTGGAGCGTCCGCCTGCTTTGTACCTCGAGGAGCTGTGATGTAAAACCACTCCCGTTGCCATAAGTTAGAAGTTTCTGTGAAGGAACCCTTTGGCCATGGGGCGTCGACACCTTTGCTTATTATAGAGCCTCCGCACTCCGTGTGATGCCCGTCAATCACCCTCGGCCTCATGTTGAAGGTCTTGAGCCATAGGCCGAAGTGGGGGTGATGCGGAGGAAGGCTTCACACACGACGATAAACAATGAGATGTGAAGGATGGAATCCGGAGCTAGGTCGTGGAAATCTAGCGCATAGTGGAACATGAGCCCTCTCACGAAGGGATCAAGACTAAAACCTAGCCCTCCGAGAAAGTGGGAAATAAATACGACACTCTCGTTGGGTTCGGGGGTAGGGATGACCTACCCTTGAGCACGCAGCCTGTGCGGAATCTCGACGGTGAGATACCTGGCCTCCCTAAGCTTCTTGACGTCCTCCTTTGTGACGGAGGAGGCCATCCACCGGCCTTGAAGGTTGGATCCGTACATGGTTGAAGGTCCAAAGCGCTTAGCTTGAGCCTTGGGTGTTGGAACTCAAGGTGTGGGAGGGGAAGGATCAAGCGTGGGAATAAAAGGATAGGCCCTGGCCCCCTTATAAAGAGAACGAATATCAAGCGTCCCCCGCGTGGCCGTTTGGGACTTGCCTAAAATTGAGGAGTCATATTGAACAAACGTGGTTGGGTTACCCACACCTGTATTGATGAGAATCCCGTGATAATGGGAACATGGTCTCTGCTTCGACAAGACGTGCCAATAAAACCACCTCGCAACACGTGTAGTGGCTGGTTGTGAAAAACGGTTCGAATAATGACCGGACCATGGCGTGATGTCACGCTATGAAAAAGTTGTCGGCAGATTAGATCTGTAGAATATTGTGCTCTCTACGGTGGTATGTGGAATTTGTTTTGCAGAGCCAGACATGATTCTTCTGTTGAAAATCTTCTATGGAGTATTCGGAGAAGGAACCCGCCTTGCAATGCCGAAGACAATCTACGCGCCGGACTCATCGTCATTGAAGCCTGGTTCGGGGGATACTGAGGGAGTCCGGGATTAAAGGGTCCTCGGACAGCCGGACTATATACTTTGACCAGACCGTTGGACTATGAAGATACAAGATTTAAGGCTTCGTCCCGTGTCCGGATGGGACTCTCCTTTGTGTGGAAGGCAAGCTTGGCAATTCGGAGTAGATCTCCTTCTCTGTAACCGACTCTGTGTAACCCTAGCCCCCTCCAATGTCTATATAAACTGGAGGGTTTAGTCTGTAGGACAACAACAATCATAATCATAGGCTAGCTTCTAGGGTTTAGCCTCTACGATCTCGTGGTAGATCAACTCTTGTAATACTCATATCATCAAGATCAATCAAGCG
>JAHHZJ010001739.1:0-39972 GCA_021437245.1 Aegilops speltoides | reverse complement strand
GGTGCAGCGTCAGATTTTGTTAGTGTTCTAGGCTCGCCCTCTAGCACGGTTCAGCCTAGGACCAGCACAAGACTGCCGCTGAGCGCCTATTCAACTTTGCATCTCTCGAATTGATTATTGTTTAATCTTTTTTTTACTACCATATTATAAGCCTTCCCAGCTCCACATACATCTACGCTGTCGTGCGCTTGATTCTCCCCGGTAATCGCTATAGCCAAGCTTTGAGAGTTTTGACTACAACGGTTGCCGATCACCTACCGCCGGGCCGTAAGAACTGGTAAGAATTTGAGATTTGCTTCGATTTGATTTGGACTGGTCCACCACACCACCACCACCACTTCCTAGTAGTAGTCTGTGAGGATCATATTCTTGTGTGTTTCTATTGCTGCTAACCATGGCAGGACCACGTTTGATCGAGACTGATTGGGAGAACCCATCGACAACAAACAGCCTACATGATAAGTTTCAAAGAAATGATGATTGGACAGTGCAAGACGTGATAAATGTACAGATTTGACGAGGCCATGGAGAAGATAGATGGCATTGAGAAGACGCTTGAAACAAAGCTTGATAGCAAGTTTGATGAATTGCTCATGCACGCTTTCCACAACCACCGCCGCTGCACCTATCGCACCTCTACAACGACAAACAACTACGCCTCTTCCGAATCAAGATGGACGAGCTCAGCAGTGTTCCTCTTGAGCCGTGACAAAATTCTAGTGCCGCTTGCCATCATTGGTGCTTTTTGGCTCTCGCATCGCTGGCTGGCTGCACCGAGGAGGATGATTATGTGGGAGATTACGAGAGGAGGTTGATCAACATCAGAACCACGTGCAACCACCAAAGACCACAAACCACCAGTCGCCCACATGCAAATAATGGCAATGCTAGGCTCCCCTCAGTACGCAGATCATGACCATCTCCCTAAACTGAAATTGAATATTCCACCATTTGAGGGTAGATATGTTCCCGATATATATCTTACTTGGGAGTTAGAAACTGAACAACCATTTACATGTTTACAATATCCCCGAGGAGAGACGTGTTCTCCTGCTGTCTTGTGCTTTCACTAGCTTTGCATGTGTTTGGTGGTCTGAACATTGTAGATTATATCCTGCTCCAGCTACTTGGGCTGCTTTGAAAACTGCTATGCGCACTCGCTGGGTTCCACCATATTATCAACGTGAATTACTTCAAAAATTGCAGCGCTTTAAGACAAGGAAAAAATTCTGTGAGAAGAATATTATCGTGAATTGCAAACCGGCTTGATTAGATGTGGTATTGTTGAGGAGAATGAAGCTATGCTTGCATCGCTTTCGGGTGGATTAAATAGAGAGATCAGCACCATTCTAGACTATAAGGATTATAATAATATCACTCGCTTATTCCATCTTGCTTGTAAAGCTGAACGTGAAGTGCGTGATCGACAGTGCATTGGCGCCGCACTAACTTTTTCTCGCAGGTCGACCTTTCATCATGGACACCACGCAGCATCATCTACTTCCACCGCACCATCACCTCCTTCAAAGCCACCTCCAACCGTGATACAAGAAAGCAGTGCACAACCACCACTATCTCGCCAAGAGCACACCGCTGGCCTGGGCACAGTAGCTCTTCTTCCATGGCGCCAACAGGCACACAAGTGATATTATTTGTCGTCCGTTGTTAGGGAAGAGGACATTTTGCGCAGAGAATGCAAATCTCAAATAGGTGATGATTGCTACGGAGGATGGTGGGTATGAGTCCGCTTAGTGACTATGATGAGGAGACTTTGGCTCTTATTACACATGAGGAACACGGTGGAGATGATTCTGATCATGAGACACAATATAGCTGCCGATTTATGTCGACAGTATGAATGTTTAGTTGCTTCAACGTGTTTTGAGTGTGCAGGTTACACAAGCTGAGCAAAATCAGAGGCATAATTTGTTCCATACAAAAGGAGTTGTGAAGGAACGCTCTATTCAAGGCCATCATAGATGGAGGGAGCTGCAACAACTTGGCTAGCATGGAGATGGTGGAGAAGCTATCTCTCACCACAAGACCACATCCACATCCTTACTACATCCAATGGTTCAAAGACAAGCTAAAAGGTTAAGGTAACACGCATCGTTCGTGGTGCATTTTAGTATCTCTACATATGCTGATTATGTTGTGATGTGGTACCTATGCAAGCATGTTCTTGTTACTTGGTAGACCATGGCAATTTGATAAGAATTTCAGTGACACCATGGTAGAAACAATCAAGATAATCTTGTTCATAAGGATAAAATATTACTTTGCTTCCTATGACTCCCGAGTCCATTTTGAAAGATGATATTAATAGAGCTACTAAAGCAAAACAGAGAAAAATAAGAGGAAAATCAGATTGTGGCAAAAGAATTTGAGCAACACATGCACGACGAAATATACAAGATGCCACTTCATAATATTCGTCCATAGACTATTCTAGGTGCTGCGTCACCTTATTATTGGGCCAGGCCCATGTAATTTCGAAATACATTAGTATAGGCTATTTTTAGAGTCCGTATGTGTGGGGAAACAAGAGATAGGGTTAGTTTGGACCCCTCCACCAAGGGCCACGAAATTCACCCCTCTTCCTCCATATATACAGCCCTTAGGGCACCGTTTAGACTTGGGTTTTGTTTAGATCAAAAGTTCGCCATAGCTGCAACTTCGCGTGCCGTTTGTGTTCAACGACCGGACAAAGCGTCACGGAACCCCACCTTGATCAATAAAGCTTTCATCTTATATTCGCAATATCCAGATTGCAATCTCGGTTTCTTGCTTGTTCTTCGTTTGCTCGCGGAAATAGACCCTCGTGGTCAGGTTGATCGTGCTCCGGCGTGGTCAATAACCTCTCGGAGTTGGTTTAGCGATTGCTAAAGTAGCGGCGTTCTCGCCGCTTCGTAGTCGGATCGTCAAAGTCGACTTCCACCAAAGCGAAATCCACCATCTCATCGAAAGACGGGACACCTCTGCCTCTATCAAGAAGGAAGAAGAGCCAGCTGCTACAGGCCCCGGACATCCGGCCTTCCCGCAAGCCCAGACATCCGGCCCGACCCCGAAAATCCGGCACCCATCACAGAACGCATCCGAAGCTGAACCCCGTTAGCCCGGACATCTGGCCAGAGGCCCTGACATCCGGCTCTTCCCGAGCCGCCGGACATCCGGCCCACAGCCCGGACATCTGGACCCCGTCTGTCCAGAGAGCAACCGCAGGGCACCCAGGTCAGCCCGGGCATCCGGCCTAACATCCCGGACATCCGGCCCGTCGCGAAGCCCCGGACATCCGGCCCCAGCCCGGACATCTGGCACCTGCCTGTGTGCAGAGAACGGGCCAAGGGCCCATGATGCGGAGCATCCTTCCATCATCCCCATGGATTCTACATCAACGCTTCCAACCCCACAAGGACCTATGACTCGAGCACGTGCAAGAGCTCTCGAAACCGACGTGACATCACTCCTCTCACAACTATCTTTCGATTCACATGAGACATGGTTACTACCTCAAACGGAAACTCTATGCATACTCGGTACCAAGGAGTCAACCATGAAGAAGCTAGGAGGCAAGGAGAACCGGAGGTGGAAGACATCTGAGAAGGCGGAGAGGAAAAACCACCAGGACAGGATGCGGACGATCCGGACCCCGCCGGACGATCCGGACATAGCCGGACGATCCGGACCCGGCCGACGATCCGGCTTCATCGCCAGAGACTCCGAAGCTCAAACCCGGCGGATCATCCGACCCAGGCCGGATCATCCGGACACCGCCCGACGTCCGGACCGCCAGGCGGACATCCGGCCCGTCGCCGCCGCCAGCCGAGCCTCCAGCTCATCCGGGTCCCCACCCGGATCATCCGGACCAGCCCGGATCATCCGGACCCTCGCCCGGATCATTCGGCCAGCGCCTGTGATAGAGGCAGAGGTGTCCCGTCTTTCGATGAGATGGTGGATTTCGCTTTGGTGGAAGTCGACTTTGACGATCCGACTACGAAGCGTGCGAGGACGTCGCGCTATAGCAATCGCTAAACCAACTCCGAGAGGTTATTGACCACGCCGAGCACGATCAACGACCACGAGGGTCTATTTCCTGCGAGCAAGCGAAGAACAAGCAAGGAACTGAGATTGCAATCTGGATATTGCGAATATAAGATGAAAGCTTTATTGATCAAGGTGGGGTTCCGTGGCGCTTTATGCAGTCGTTGAACACAAACGAAATGCGAAGTTGCAGCTATGGCGAACTTTTAATCTAAACAAAACCCAAGTCTAAGCGGTGCCCTAAGGGCTGTATATATGGAGGAAGAGGGGTGAATTTCGTGGCCCTTGGTGGAGGGGTCCAAAACTAACCCTATCTCTTGTTTCCCCACACATCGGACTCTAAAAATAGCCTATACTAATGTATTTCGAAATTACATGGGCCTGGCCCAATAATAAGGTGACGCAGCACCTAGAATAGCCTCTGGACGAAATTTATGGAGTGGCATCTTGTATATTTCGTCCAAGGCTTCATGCACTCATTATGGTGGCTTCAAAGTCTGAAATAATCACTTGTAACTCCATTCTTGTCCCCTTAGCATGCCATCATCTCCATGCTGGTTCTTGCTGCAATGTTCATCCTTCTCCATGCTAGGCCCTACATTTGTAAGCAAAACAAATGTATCCAATTTAAGCAGCGTCATATTCTCATGAACATTAGAGTCATTACCAAGAAACGAAAGTACACGTAATTTAGTTGGCGTCTTGTGAGCTCTAGTAATTGGTCCAAGATGTATAGCAGCAGGGGCTGTGGGTGTAACAATGGTATTGATGTCCTCATCATCCTCCCTTCTCGAAATGAAGTCGTCCTCGACGGAAGTTCATCTTCCTCACCCAAATATGGCTTCAAATCTGCAATGTTAAAAGTGGGACTAACCCCAAAATCTGCAGGCAGCTCAAGTTTATATGCATTATCATTTACTTTCTCCAACACCTTAAAGGGACCAGCAGCACGTGGCAATAGCTTTGATTTGCGCAAATCAGAAATCTATCCTTACATAAATGTAACCAAACAAGATCTCCAGTGCAAACACAACATGTTTTCTACCCTTATCTCCACAAGTTTATATTTAGCATTCATACGCTCAATGTTTTCCTTAGTTAACTCATGCATTTTTAAAATCAATTCAGCACGTTCTTTAGCATCAAAATTAACCTTCTCCGAAGATGGAAGAGGCAACAAATCAATAGGTGCACGAGGTAGGAAACCATACACAACTTCAAAAGGGCACATCTTAGTAGTAGAATGCAATGAGCGATTATAAGCAAATTCAATATGAGGCAAGCATTCCTCCCACATTTTCTTATTTTTCTTTAGAACAGCCCTAAGCATAGTAGACAATGTTCTATTGACTACTTGAGTTTATCCATCGGTTTGGGGGTGACAAGTAGTACTAAAAGCAGTTTAGTCCCCAACTTAGCCCATAAACATCTCCAAAAGTGGCTAAGAAATTTAGTATCACGATCTGAAACAATAGTATTTGGCACACCATGCAAGCGAATAATTTCACGAAAGAACAAATCAGCAACATTGACACATCATCGCTTTTATGACATGGTATAAAGTGTGCCATTTTGAGAATCTATCCACGACAACAAATATGCTATCCTCCCTTCTTTGTTCTAGGTAAACCTAAAACAAAGTCCATAGATATATCCTTCCAAGGAACACTAGGTACGAGCAAAGGCATATATAAACCATGAGGATTGAGTCGTGACTTAGCTTTTTGACATGTAGTGCGGCGAGCAATAAAACGCTCAACATCCGTCTCATCTTTGGCCAAAAGAAATGTGTAGCAAGTCGTCCTCCGTCTTCTTCACGCCAAAGTGTCCCATTAGTCCTCCTCCATCGCCTCCTGCAACAACAAAAGACGAACGGAGCTAGCTGGAATGCATAGCTTGTTAGCACGAACACAAATCCATCATTAACGACAAACTTGTTCCATGTTCTTCCTTCTTTACAATTCTGCAATACATCTTTAAAATCAGCATCATGCACATATTGATCTTTGATGGTCTCCAAACCAAATATTTTGAAGTCAAGTTGTGAAAGCATAGTATAGCGACGAGACAATGCATCAACAATAACATTTTCTTTACCCTTATTGCGTTTAATGACATAAGGAAAGTCTCAATGAATTCAACCCATTTAGCATGTCTCGATTCAGTTTAGCTTGACTTTTAATATGTTTCAAAGATTCATGATCAGAATGTATAACAAATTCTTTGGGCCATAAATAATGTTGCCATGTTTCTAAAGTCGAACAAGAGCATATAATTCTTTATCATAAGTAGAGTAATTCAGATTAGGCCCACTCAATTTTTCGAGAAAAGTATGCAACAGGTTTGCCATCTTGTAATAACACACCTCTAATCCAATTCCACTAGCATCACATTCAAGCTCAAAAGTCTTATTAAAATCAGGAAGTTGGAGTAAAGGAGCATGTGTCAACTTAGCTTTCAATACCGTGAAGGCTTCTTCTGTGCGGTACCCCAAACAAAAGGCACATCCTTCTTTGTAAGCTCGTTGAGAGGTGCAGCAATGGTGCTGAAATCTCTCACAAAACGCCTATAGAAACTAAGCGAGGCCAAGGAAACTCCTCACTTGTGTGACCGTTTTGGGCTGCGGCCAACTCTCAATAGCTTCCGTCTTGGCTTTATCAACTTCAATTCCTGTGGAGTAACAACATAGCCAAGAAAAGATACTCGATCGGTGCAAAAGGTGCACTTCAAAGGTTACCAAACAAACGTGCATCACGTAGAGCATTAAAAACAGCACGTAAATGTTCCAAATGTTCTTCCAAAGATTTGCTATAAATCAGTATATCATCAAAATAGACTACCACAAATCGTCCAATGAAAGCACGTAAAACTTCGTTCATTAATCTCATGAAAGTACTAGGTGCATTAGTTAACCCAAAAGGCATGACTAACACTCATATAATCCAAACTTAGTTTTAAATCCTGTTTTCCATTCATCTCCCAATTTCATACGAATTTGATGGTATCCACTACGCAAATCAACTTTGGAGAATATTGTAGAGCCACTCAATTCATCAAGCATATCATCTAGCCTAGGAATAGGGTGACGATAACGAATAGTAATATTACTGATGCCTCTACAATCAACACACATACGTGACGTACCATCCTTTTTCGGCACTATAATAATAGGAACATCACAAGGACTAAGGGATTCGCGTATATAACCTTTGTCGAGCAGCTCCTGTACTTGACGCATAATCTCCTTCGTCTCCTCTGTGCAGGCCCGGCAGGTGTGCTCTTGGCAGATAGTGGTGGTTGTGCCTGCTTTCTTCTCTCACGGTTGGAGGTGGCACCTGAAGGAGGTGATGGTGCAGTGGAAGTAGATGATGCACGTGATGTCCATGATGAAGGTCGACCTGCAGAAAAGTTAGTGCGCGCCAATGCCTGTCGATCCTGCACTTCACGTTCAGCTTTACAAGCAAGATGGAATAAACGAGTGATATTATTATAATCCTTATAGTCTAGAATGGTGCGAATCTCTCTATTTAATCCACCGAAGCGTGCAAGCATAGCTTCATTCTCCTCAACAATACCACATCTAATCAAGCCAGTTTGTAATTCCGATAATATTCTTCTCTGACTTTTTCCTTGTCTTAAGCGCTGCAATTTTTGAAGTAATTCACGTTGATAATATGGTGGAACCCAACGAGTACGCATAGCAGTTTTCAAAGCAGCGAGTAGCTGGAACAGGATATAATCTACAATGTTCGAGACCACCAAACACATGCAAAGCTAGTGAAAGCACAAACAGCAGCAGGAACACGTCTCTCCTCGGGATATTGTAAACATGTAAATCGTTGTTCAGTTTCTAACTCCCAAGTAAGATATATATCGGAACATATCTACCCTCAAATGGTGGAATATTCAATTTCAGTTTAGGGAGATGGTCATGATCTCGTACTGAGGGGAGCTCTAACATTGCCATTATATGCATGAGGGCGACCTGGTGGTTGTGGTGCTGGTGGTTGCACGTAGTTCGATGTTGATCAACCTCATCCTCGTAATCTCCCACATAATCATCCTCGTCGGTACCAGCAGCAGCAGATGGCGAGGAGCCAAAGAAGCACCAATAGCGATGGCAGCGGCACCAGAATTTTGTCTGGCTCAATAGGAACCGCTGAGCTCGTCCATACTGATTCGGAAGGGGCGTAGTTGTTGTCGTTCTTGAGAGGTGCGATAGGTGCAGCCGGTGGTGGTTGTGGAAAGCGCGTGAGCAATTCATCAAACTTGCTATCAAGCTTTGTTTCAAACGTCTTCTCAATGCCATCTATCTTCTCCATGGCCTCGTCAAATCTGTTTAGCACATCTTGCACCTGTCCAATCATCATTTGCTGAAACTTATCATGTAGCTGTTTGTTCGTCAGGTTCTCCCAATCAGTCTCATCGGCTTGTGATCCTGCCATGGTTAGCAGCAATAGAAACACACAAGAATATGATCCTATAGACTACTAGGAAGTGGTGGTGGTGGTGTGGTGGACAGTCACAAATCCGTCAAGCAAATCTCAAATTCTTACCAGTTCTTACCCAGCAGCAGGCGGTGATCGGCAACCGTTGTAGTCAAAACTCTCAAAGCTTGGATATAGCGATTACCAAGGAGAATCAAACGCACGACGTAGATGTATGTGGAGCTGGGAAGGCTTATAATATGGTAGCAAAAAGAATCAGCAATAATCAATTCAGAGATGCAAAGTTGAATCAACGCTCAACGACGGTACTGTGCTGGTCCTAGGCTAGACCGTGCTAGAGACGCGAGCCTAGAACACTAACAAAATCACGGCGCTGCACGTAAACAAGGAAAAAAAGCACACTCTGAATTTTTTTTTCGCCTTTTTTTTTGCGCTGCTTTTTTTTTGTTGCGAAAAATCACTATAATGGCGAGTGGCTCAAAACTCTTCCCAGGTCAAATTGACCGGATGGGCTCAAAAAATTTTCGACCAATTTTTTTTTTCGACTGCCCGGACCCAAAAACTGGAAACGGGTCAAAAAAAACTTTCTATAACGGCGACTGGCTCAATACGCTTAGAAACACCTAAAAATAGGATAGCCAGAATTTTTTTTGTCCCGTGCGTTTTCGGATTTTTTTTTTTGGAAACCAACCTCTTCTACGGACGGCAAAAGATTGCTGGAATCCGAAACCTACTCAGACAAGGAAACACGAATCGGAAATTAGATGGATCCCAAAAACAAACCTAATATGCAAGGAACTCGGATTGGCGGTGGATATATGGTGGTAGGATATGGCAGCGGTGGTGGTATATGATAGCGGTGGTGGTATATGGATACGGATTCGAAGCGGTGGCGGATAAGCGGTGGTGGTAGATGGCGAGGCGATGATGATGGTGCGGCGGCGTGACAACTTATGACCGAACTCGAAACTCTAAAAGACTAGACTCTAAGACCAGCAACTAGACACGGCGATGCAACCGCAAATTCAACAACGCAAATCTGAAAAAGATTATGCAAAGGCTCAGATTGGTTCGGATATGATGAACTAACCCTAATTTTTGTGCCTTTTTCGTGGACTGTAGGTACGAAGAACAGACTCGATCTAAACTACGAAAAACTGTAAAATCTCACCGAGCAACACGGAAATCTGATACCACTTGATAGAGCGGAGGTGTCCGTCTTCGATGAGATGGTGGATTTCGCTTTGGTGGAAGTCGACTTTGACGATCCGACTACGACGTCGCGAGGGCGTCGCGCCTATAGGAATCGCTAAACCAACTCCGAGAGGTTATTGACCACGCCGAGCACGATCAACGACCACGAGGGTCATTTCCTGCGAGCAAGCGAAGAACAAGCAAGAAACTGAGATTGCAATCTGGATATTGCGAATATAAGATGAAAGCTTTATTGATCAAGGTGGGGTTACTGTGGCGCCTTTATGCAGTCGTTGAACACAAGCGAAGTACGAAGTTGCAGCTATGGCGAACTTTTAATCTAAACAAAACCCGAAGTCTAAGCGACGCCTAAGGGCTGTATATATGGGGAAAAGGAGGAATTTCGTGGCCCTTGAGGATGGGGTCGAAACCAACCCTAACTCTTGTTTCCCCACACATGAACTCTAAAAATAGCCTATACTTAAGTATTTCGAAATTACATGGGCCTGGCCCAATAATAAGGTGACGCAGCACCTAGAATAGCCTATGGACGAATATTATGAAGTGGCATCTTGTATATTTCGTCCAAGGCTTCATGCACTCCTTATGGTGGCTTCAAAGTCCTGAAATCATCACTTGTAACTCCGTTCTTGATCCCCTTGCGCATGCCATCAACTCCATGCGTGTTCTTGCTCCAATGTTCATCCTTCTCCAAGCTAAGCCCTTCATTTGTAAGCAAAACAAATGTATCCAATTTAGGCAGCATCATATTCTCATGAACATTAGAATCATTACTAAGAAACGAAAGTATGTGGTAATTTAATTGGCGTGCGCGAGCTCTAGTAATTGGTCCCGTATATGTAACAGTAGGGGCTGTGGGTGTAACAATGGTATTGATGTCCTCATCAGCACGATTGCTCAATAGGCGGATACGACACTTGTGCACAACCTATAAGATGCAAAATGGATATTCTTTCTATCCCAAGTATGCTATATATGTATAGTTCCCGGTGTTTCTCTCAAGCATGATATCATATGATGTAGATTTGACAATCTTATATGCAATGTGGTATGATGCTATGGCACTTGCTCACGAGCTCTTTGCTCTCTTTTTGCTTAAAAGCCTTTTTTTTCAATGGCCACTTATGCACAATGCACAAACCAAGATAGCTATTGTGTGTATGCGGGAACGATATTGTGACACAATGTATGATATGATACCAATATGATATGGTATGTATGCAATGGAATGGTGGATCACTAATGTGCACAAGTAACGTTGCCGGCAATACTCAAATGGCTAGTCTCGATAGGTAAGTGACGCAAAATGGGCTAGGGGTTAACAATGCAATTGCAAGGGTCTATACAAAGGTGTCGTCGAGGTTACCGTCCTTTGCGATGATGAGTGGTGGTGTTCTTGGTGTAGATACCAAGATGATGGAGACTCGTCCCTAAGTAGCCGAAACACCTTAGGAAACGGAAAAACCGAAAACTCAAAATATCAAATGACAAATGTCAAATGGTGGTAGCGGAAAGCGGTGGTGGTTTGCTCTTGGCAATGCGGATGAATGATGGGCTATACACGTGTCGGAGTTGAAGTTGCCGTCATAAGTAGCCGAAACACCTTAGGAGACACAAGACACAACTCAAACAAGCTCAAACAACAATTGGGTTAAGTTGAGTTGTCGGAAGTGTATGGTGGGCACGTCTATGCGGAAGTGGTGGTGGTGGTTGATGAAGAAACAATTGTCCCTAAGTAGCCGAAACACCTTAGGAGACTCTAGTCACAACTCAAACAACCACATATGCAATGGGGAACAAAATGGGTTAGGTTGCGGAAGTTGGTGGTGGTAATGCGGATGATATGGTGGAGGGCCTAGGCAAACTTGCCAAATTTCAGAAAATATGATGGAGTCAAATGATGTTGGTGGTATTTTTGTGGGATGGGGGATGTCAAGAGCTTCAAAACGAGCTAAAGAACGTCAAAATCGGAGTTCGGATGAATTAGTTATGGAGAAAACAAAAATCAGCCGAAGTCAGTTTCAGGGTTAACCGGACATCCGGGAGGAGGTCCGGATGATCCGGGCTAGGTCCGGATGATCCGGGAGTACTTCCGGATGATCCGGGTTTGTCAGCGCCGGTTTTGTTTTTCGGGTGCGTGGGGTATCCGGACGTCCGGGAGAGGGTCCAGCTGATCCGGGCGGTGTCCAGATGATCCGGGAGATGGTCCGGATAATCCGGGCAGGTCAAACTGCTCGGGATTTCCTCTCGGGGACGAATTTTTTGGGCGGAAATGGATGATTTTCGGGGCAAAATTTGAGGGATTTCGTGGATGGAAGGTGGGGAAACTTGGGGAAATGCTAGATCCACTTGAAACCAAGCAAATCCACGGATCAAAATCAACAAAACATCATCAAAACCAACAAATCACAAAAAAATTGGGGGTATTTTTGGTGGGGATTTTCGGATCTAGGACGAAAACAACAAAATCAAGCTAGAAAACACGGGGTAGGGGCTCCAAAAACGTGATCAACGTGGCTCATGATACCATATGATGTAGGGTGGAACCCTAATTAAATCGATCTTTCACGTTTGGGCGGGATCCTCGAAGAACACGATGAACACGGGGAAGAACGGGGAGAAATCACAAGGGGAAACACTCAAGTACAAGTCCAATCACACATCCACTAGACAATCAAACACACAAGATCACAAGGTACATGAACAACAAAGGGAAAGATACAAGGTAAGGTTCATCTCCAAATGGAGGTCTTGAGGATATCCTCGATGGATCTTCCCTAAAGAGGGGTCTTGTATCCGTAGGGGGATCTTCTCCTAGATGGAGGTCTTGGCCTCCAATGGAGTAGTGGTCTCTCTCTCTCAAGAGTAGAGATAGGTAGGAGCAAAGCTCACTTAAGAATGAGCTATCACTTTGCTAACCCTAGAAAGGAGGTGGAGGAGGTCTATTTATAGCCCAAGGGGCGAAGGGGTAAGTGAGGGGCGAAAGGGTACACGGGCTTCGGGCCAAGTCACGCACGCAGGCGGGGTCCGGATGATCCGGATGGTGGCCCGGATGATCTGGGTGTCGGGGGTCCGGATGATCCGGGCGACCGTTCGGATAATCCGGCTTCGTCGGGCAGCTTCTGTTGTCTTCGGCGCGGATATCCAGATGATCCGGAGGGGGACCCGGATGATCCGGCTGGGTCCGGATGATCCGGACGGCGGTCCGGATGTCCGGGCTATCTTCAGCCGCTGCTCCGTATTCTTCTCCTTTCTTTCGTCTTCTCTTCCATGCTTCCCTCGCGGATGGTGTAGACGTACACTTGCGCTCGCACTCCTCCTCGACATCCGTGATGTTCCGACAATACCTATGCATGCACACGGGAGAAGTGTCAAGTAGTATACCATCCTCGAGAGTGTCAAGTGAGCACGTGTAAAGGAGATGATTCACCTTTGTGTATGTGAAGTAGATGTTGCACGTGTCACTTGCCAAGTGGACTCTTGACATGGTGATGTCCGTAGGATGCTCCGCATCAGTCCTCCTCTTGGAGATGAACGGTTCCTTTGTATCCTTACCCTAGTTGACTATGTATCTTGTGGATCTCATGTGTGTATGTTGATCTAGCACTTGTGTGATCGATTCCTTGTTGGTTGAGTGATTCTCTCTCGTTTTCCCCGTGTTTCTCCTCGTTCTTCCGCGTGTTCTTCGTGTTTCCTCCATAGGATCCCCTCCAAACGTGAAAGATCGACGCTATAGGGTTCCACCCTACATTATATGGTATCATGAGCCACGTTGATCACGTTTTTGGAGCCCCTACCCCTCTTTTTCTAGCTTGATTTTGTTGTTTTCGTCCTAAATCCAAAAATCCCCACAAAAATACCCTCCAATTTTTTTTGTGATTTGTTGGTTTTGATGATGTTTTGTTGTTTTTGATCCATGGATTCGGTGTGTTACTCGTGGATCTTGCTTTTCCCCACCTTCTCCCCCTCGAAATCCATCCAAAATCCCCGAAATCGTCAAATTTCTCCCCGTTTTCGTGTTCTTCCCGAGCTGTTCCCGTGCGAGTTTGACTTGCCCGGATCATCCGGACCTTGATCCGGATCATCCGGACGCGCCTGAATCATCCGGCTCCTGGCCCGGATCATCCGGCTTCCTCTGCCGAAACTGCACTTGTGCAGTCCCCCTTCCACCACCACCTCCATCTACACCTACATACCACCTCCCCACCCCAACCACCACCACTTCCACTTGCCAACCCCCACGACACAACCTCCGTACTACCATCGAATTTGAGTTCGACAATTTGAGTGAGATTTCCGTGTCCTCTTGTGTTTCGGCTATTTAGGCGCGGTGTGACATCAACAACAAACGCTCATTTTGGTCGACTACCCATCTTCGCTACGGATGGTAACCTCGACGACATCTTTGTCATACCTTGCAATTGCATTGATAACCATCATAGACCATCTTTTGTGTTGCTTACCCATCGAGACTAGCCATTGAGTATTGCCGGCAACGTGACTTGTGCACATTAGTTGCATACACCATATCATACATACAATCGTGGTGCATATCTCGGAATCAACTTGTGTGTCACAAAGTTGTCATCGCATACACAATTGCTATCTTGGTTCGTCAAGTTTGCATAAGTAAAGAGCTCAAAAGAGAAAGAGCCACTCAAGCTTTTAAGCAAAGAGGAAAGATAAGCAAAGAGCTTATAAGCAACAAGCATAGCATCATACAACATTAAGATTGTCATATAAGATCATCTTGGATCTTTGCACCGAAATACCATACATATAGCATACTCGGGATAGAGATCGTTGCATTTTTGCCTAGTAGGTTGTGCACAAGCTCCGTATCCGCCTATTGTGCAATCGTGCTAGCGTCTCTCTAGTATTGTGCAACAAGAGCATTTTCGTGGATTCCACATTTTGGCTCACTTTTGGTTTGCACAATCCCATTTATCTATTTGCGTGTGTTTCCGTGTACCACTACTTGCTTGGTCTACTTGTTGCATATGCGAATTTGCGAATCTTCTTCAACATTTCTGAGTCAAGCTAACGATTGCAATCAATTTTGTGCCACCATCCTAACCAAGCTCCACCAAAAGCTTTTACTTGTGTAGGTGTGAGAATCGACAAGGATCGGTACCAATAGTGCTATTTCATTGTCCGCATTTGAGTGAACTTGATTCATCTTCAACTTCGGTTAATGGTATATTGGTATGCCTATGGGTTTGTCGGAAGCTCCCAGAACTTTTGTGCGTCTCATGCATCATGTACTTAGTCCATACATTGGAATCTTTGTTGTGGTTTACTTCGATGATATTCTTGTGTTTAGCAAAACCATGAAAGAGCATCTTGATCATGTTAAGCTTGTTTTGCAAACACTTTGAAAGGAAAGTCTTTATGCCAACTTGAAAAAATGCACTTTTGGCATTGACAAAGTGGTTTTCTTGGGTTTCGTTGTCTCTTCCAAGGGTGTCCATGTTGATGAAACTAAGATCAAAGCAATTAAAACTTGGCCCCAACCCACCAATTTGCAACAAGTGCGAAGTTTCCTTGGTCTTGCAGGTTTTTATCGCCGCTTTGTGAAAAACTTTAGCACTATTGCAGCTCCATTGCATGCTTTGAGTAAGAAGAATACTCCTTTTGTTTGGGGACCTTTGCAATCCAACGCTTTTGATGAGCTCAAGTCTTCGCTTACTCAGGCTCCGATTCTTGCTTTGCCCAATTTTGACAAAACTTTTGAGGTTCATTGTGATGCAAGTGGTACCGGAATTGGCGGAGTTTTAATGCAAGAAAAACGAGCCATTGCTTATTTTAGTGAAAAACACTCTGGTGCTTAACTTAACTATCCCGTGTATGACAAGGAATTGTATGCTTTAGTGCGTGTCCTCCATGTTTTGGAACATTATCTTAGACCTCATGAGTTTGTCATCCATACCGATCATGAAACGCTTAAGTACTTAAAAGGTCAAACTAAATTGAACAAGCGTCATGCCAAATGGAGTGAATTTATTGAATCTTTCCCATATGTGATCAAGTACATTAAGGGCAAGGAAAATGTAGTTGCCGATGCACTTTCACGCATATGTACGCTTGTCACCCAACTTGAGTTGAATGTTATTGGCTTTGAGCACATCAAAGATTTGTATGCTAGTGATCCATCTTTTGCACCTCATTATGCTAAATGTTTGACGCATACATCTTGGGAACAATATTACATCAAGGATGGTTATTGATGTAGGGTGGAACCCTAATTTGCCGATCTTTCACGTTTGGAGGGGATCCTACGGAGGAAACACGAAGATTACGCGGAAGCACGAGGGGAATCACGGGAAAAACGAGAGAGAATCACTCAACCAACAAGGAATCGATCACACAAGTGCTAGATCAACATACACACACGAGATCCACAAGATACATAGTCAACTAGGGTAAGGATACAAAGGAACCGTTCATCTCCCGGAGGAGGCCTTGAATCCACGAGGGGATCTTCCCTAAAAGGGGTCTTGTATCCGAGATGATCTTCTCCTAGATGGAGGCCGCGGTCTCTCACGAGGAGGAGATCCGATAGATGAGCGTAGCTCTATCTCTAACATGAGCTAAACCAACGCTAACCCTCAAAGTGGGGAGGAGGAGGTCTATTTATAGTGCTAAGCCACGAAGGGGTAAGTGAGGGGCGAAGGGGTACACGGGCCTCGGCCCAAGTCGCGCCTGGTGAGGGTCCGGATGATCCGGATGGCGGCCCGGATGATCCGGTGTCGAGGGTCCGGATGATCCGGCGACCGTCCGGATGATCCGGCCGTCGAGGTCTTCTGTAGTCTTGGCGCCTTTGCGGATGATCCGGGGTAGGGTCCGGATGATCCGGCTGGACCGGATGATCCGGCTGGGTGTCCGGATGATCCGGCAACTCGATCTTGCTCCTTTCTTCTTCTTCCTTCTCCTCTTCCATGCTTGGCCTTGGTCCTTGGATTTTCCATGGTCATCTTGGTTGTACTGAGTGTATGCAAGGTCCATGCATGAGGTAGTAGCCGTGTCTCATATCGAAAGTGACGGTTCGAAGAGGAGTGAATTCACCTTGTGTCCAATGGCGGATAGTCGAGGTCTCATCTTATGTATCCTTGGGGCTTAGAGAGTAGTCGGAGTGTACATGGGGATGAACGTGGGATGCTCCGCATCATATCCCCCCCCTTGGGAAAGATCCGACCTCGGATCGTGATCCTCATCACCATGGAAACGGGTGTCGTGGACGGACTTGTAGCGGGACGTAAGGGAAGGCATTGCGCACTCCAAGTACTCCAAGGTGTCTCCGGTATGTGGTACATGCAAAATGATCAAACACAAAGTACACTTGGAAATACAATGGTTAGCGCACACAAAGTGTCCATCAATTAATCGTGAGTCCGTCCTTAGGGATTGTGCATGATAAAGCGCATGAAGCTTATGAAGATGATATAGAACGATATGCAAAGAATTCATGGGATAATTATCATGGTGCACAAAGCGACAAATTCTACCATTGTGCAAAATGATGTCATAATGGGATGGTGCATCAAAAGCATGAACATGGCAATGGATGCTCAATATTTATATGTTATCTTGCAATTGATGGTGGGCAATATGATCATGATGTATGAATATGCCATCAAGGAAGATCACAACAAATTTGCTAAGGAAATGCACAAGCTCATATATCATGGATGACATGGAGATAGATGCAACAAGGCAAGCACAATGTGAGTCAATCCATGCATGGGGTGCAAACTTGTGGTGAGCATGATATGTCCATTGAGCATGACATGTACGAGCACAATCAACAAATATGGAGGTGTTGGTGTACCAAAGCTCATTGTCGAGGTATGAGTGGAATTCCGAAGGTGCATCCAATAAGTGTGAGCGCTCCTCAATGTGAAGGTCCATGTAGCCAATCTCCAATGTCGCTCCTCCGATCACGAGATGTATCATGTAGACAACAAGAAGGAGACAACAATGAAAGAGTGACCCATCCAATATGCATATTTGAGGATTGCTCAAAGAGAAGGAGATCACCTTTATGAGAATGTCGAAAACGTTGGTGTCGCACATCATGTATGCCTTCACATAACCAATATGTCGCATAATGGCATCGCCTTGTGAAACCTCCAAAATGAAAGAACATGACAAACACTCGGAAAAACAAATGAGGTTAGCGGAAATGCAAAACCTATCATTAGAGTGGTAAGATACCCAACAAGTGTATGCATCATGCTCATCATAAGAAAGTGCAAGGGAGCGTTTCATAGTATGGAGGCATATGATGCAAGAACAACCAAGTGCAATAGGCTCAATCAAACAGGCATGCATCAAAAGTAGAGTGTCCAAGTCTCCAAGATCAATAAGCATAGCAAGTTGGCACTCAATACAAGGTGATATGAGAGATGCAACTAATGGAGACAAGAGACAATGATCCTGACAAATCAAGTGAGAGGCATCAACATCTATGTCATCAACCCAAGAAAGCAAGTAATAGTGGAACATGGGTGATGCAACATAGCAAGCAATCATAGCAATCAAGTTAAGCAAGCTAGTAGTGCAAAGATGCAACATACTAGAAGGAATCATGGCAAGCATGTCATTGGTGCAAATAGTGTGCATGAATAATTCACAAGACATAGCACAAGCATGAAAGCAAGATGTGAGAAAAATAGCATGAATATCTCGGTGAGAAGCCATATGTAAATAGCAATAAGGCATAATGACTCTCCCAACACAACAAGCATCAATAGTATGGGGCACATGATAAACATGGCAATAGCAACAAGGATCTCCACCAAGCATGCAAATACACATAGGAGTAGCATAATTGTGAATCATGGGTAAATGCAAGCAAGGGTCACAATTGCATGGCAAAGGCATAGAAGCAAGCATAGTATGCAAAGTGAACACGGTAATATGAGCATAATGTGAGAAGTGGTAAATTGCCCATAGCCGTGTGAGAGCCAAGTAGAGGAGTTCTTGCGTAGTCCTTGCATAAAGGGAATGGTGGTAAGGATAGTCCACGGGATCCCAAGTCATCATTGCTCTCAAGAGCTCGTTTAAATCAACTCTTGGGATTGAGAGGTCGACGAGTATACATGAGTACCTACACAAAACAAAGGCAGAGGGAAAATTGTGTGTGCGTGGTAGATGTACACATCATCCATCATGATGCATACGTGCGTGTGTTTGTTAGCACCAAATATCCAACGCTCAAATAAATGAGATGCGTGATATAGAAACATGTCATCCATCATGAGAGGTTTGTTATGATGTATGTCATAATGGAGACTCAAAGGATGTAATGCATCATGGGAAATATCTAAATCATTGTTATTCATGGAATGCATATGGTGCATACTATCATGGGAATCATGCAGTATAAAATGCATCAAGATCTCCTAATATGTATGAGGAAACTATGGGGTCTCCTCATGAGCATGAGTAGCAACATCACATGGAGAATATTGACAACATCCAAAACAATGCATATTTGGAACAATGTGATCATGGCATGACATATTGGATGAATTATGCAAATCATGTAAAGGAAGTATGGCAATATCATCACATGAAAAACAAAAGCCAATGACCATCATCTCGTCATCTATGCCATAAGTGCAAATGGGATTGATTTTAATGGGGCATGCATAGTTGCTATGTTGAGATTGAAATGAGGCAATATGGGAGATCTCACTCATAGCATATGACAAGTTCAATGGATTGTCAAACATGAAGTGACCAATAGAATTTTCACATGATATCCTATGAAGCATAGCATCACAACTAGGCAACTCAACATGCTCATCATCATATTCATCATAAATGGGTAAGTCAAGGCATGAAGAAATTTCACTAGCATGAAGCATGGCAATAGGAGGGTCAACATCATGGGAGCAATCATTATGAAGAGTGTCCACTAGTGGGACAAGAGAAGCACCATCACCTATGTTACCTTTGGAGCGTCGCTCATGTGTTGTAGGTGAGGTGTTGAAGCTCGTCTCGTTGTCATCTTCATCTTGATGGAACCATGTGGGGGGTGCATCATCGTCCATCATGGCCATCGTCATCTCCATAGGAGGTATGGACTCATCAATGGTAGGCGTGTCGTCATGTAGGAGACCTAGCACCAAAGAAGAAAACACACTAGGAGTAGAGGTTAAGTTGTTAGAAATCATAGTGGCCTCACGTGCCGTGTCAACTACCTCACTCTCTAAGTGTTGTGGCTCACTCACTCCCTCAAGGATGCTCTCACTCACATGTTTGTTGGAGTCACTCAAATGGCGCTCAACCTCACATAGGATGTGTGGCATGCTCTCATGTGTGGGGCTAGTGGTGGTCACACTCATCCTCTCATAGGAGATGCTCTCAATGTCACGTATGGTGGAGTCACTCATGTCACTCATGGGGTGGTGGCTCTCCTCACATGGCACTTGGGGCATCTCGACATATGTGGGTGTCGGAGGGATGTTGGTGCAAATGTCTCCATGCTCAACTCCTATCGTCGCCTTGGTTGAAGGGATAGTCCCATGCTCAACCCTCTTGTCACCGTCTTGTTGTTGGAGGCCCATATGATGTGGCACCTCATAGCTCGTCACCATGACCGAAGGGAGTGTCCCATGCTCGGCCATCTTCCTTGAGGGACTTCCGAAGATGGAAGTTTCACCCTCGCTCGTAGGTGGTCGCCTTGTACTTGATGAAGTCGATGTAGGCGTACTCGTGGGAAGTAGGCGAAGATGCCGTACGTCCAAAGGCGAAGATGCCTTGATAGCACTTGGCGAAGATGCCAAAGTGGTTGGTGTAGCCGTAGCGCCGTCTTGGTGGTGGTCGTCTCGCGGTCTTCTTTTGTGCTCTTGAAGCTTGGACTTGGCGTGAAGTAGGTGATGTAGGGTGGAACCCTAATTCGTCGATCTTTCACGTTTGGAGGGGATCCTACGGAGGAAACACGAAGAACACGCGGAAGCACAAGGGGAAACACGGGGAAAACGAGAGGGATTCACTCAACCAACAAGGAATCGATCACACAAGTGCTAGATCACCACACACATAAGAGATCCACAAGATACAAAGTCAACAAAGGTAAGGATACAAAGGAACCGTTCATCTCCAAGAGGAGGCCTTGATGTTCTTCCCTAGAAGGGTCTTGAATCCGCTTGGGGATCTTCTCCGAAGAGGTCGTGATCTCCGAGGAGAAGTATCCAAGTGGATGAGCAAAGGCTCTCACACAAACATGAGCTAATCCGATTGCTAAAACTGTCTAGAAGAAGGTGGAGGAGTATTTATAGTTTATGTCCACGAAGAGGTAAGTGGGAGGGATACATGGGCCCTAGGCCCGCATTCTGCTGAGCAGTGGCGGTAGTACCGTCCCATCGGCGGTAGTACCGCTTAGCGAGCGGTAGTACTACCGCTTGGGGTTCTTGATAGTACTGCTGAGTGGGGGAGCGGTAGTACCGCTTGGCGGGAGCGGTAGTACCGCTTGTGTTGGAGCGGTAGTACCGCTTGCCCTGAGCGGTAGTACCGCGTCTCGGAAGTCTGAACCGGCGTTTGTCGGGTTGAGCGGAAGTAGATTTGCGATAGTTCCGCCCCTCGTGATAGTACCGCTTGAGGGGAGCGGTAGTACCATGAGCTCGTCTTGATAATACCGTAAGCTCGGCGCGTAATACCGTGGTTAGCGTTCTTCTTCTTCTTCTTGGCGTCCATCTTCTCCCTCCGGTCCTTCTTGCTCCTTAGCTTCTTGAGGTACTGAGCATGCAAAGTGTATCCGTTTGAGGTAGTAACCATGTCTCGGGTAGGGAAGTGGTAGTTCGGAAAGGAGAGATGTCACCTCGGTTTCGAGAGCTCTTGCGTGCTCGAGTCATTGGTCCGTTGGCACTTGATGGGATGGAGATAGGTCCATGGGGATGACCATGGGATGCTCCGCATCATCTCCCTTCCCTTCGAAAGGATCCGACCTCGGATCAAGATCTTCATCACCATGGAAAGGCGAGAGGTCTTTGACGTTGAAGGTGTCGCTCACGTTGTATTTGTCGCTTGGTATGTCGAGCTTGTAGGCGTTGTTGTTGTAGCGTGCTAGCACCTTGAAGGGTCCATCGGCTCAAGGTAGAAGTTTGGACTTGCGTTCGTTGGGGAAGCGTTCCTTGCGAAGGTGTAGCCACGAGATCGCCTATGTTGAAGATCATGGGTTGCTTGTTGATGTTGAGCTTGGTCGTTAGTCGTTGTACTCGGCGCCGATGGTGTGTCTTGTATCTTCATGCATCTTCTTGATGTAGCTTGCACGGGCACTTGCGTCGAGGTTGGTGCGCTCTTGTAGAGGAAGGGTAGAATGTCCAATGGGGACAAAGGGTTGAAGCCGTGAGCGACCTCGAAGGAGACTTGCGGTAGTCGAATGTCTTGCACGGTTGTAGGCGTGCTTTCGGCGATGGGTAGACATGCTTCCCACTCCTTGATGTTCTTCTTGATCAACACGCGAAGTAGAGTGGAGAGCGTCCGGTTCGTCACCTCCGTTTGGCCGTCGGTTTGAGGATGGTATGCGGATGAGAACAAGAGCTTGATTCGAGCTTGGCGCATAGAGTCTTCAAAAGTAACTCAAGAACTTGGCGTCATGATCGGAGACGATTGTCTTGATACTCCATGAAGGCGCAAGATTTCCCTACAAAAGAGATTTGCAATATGTGAAGCATCGTCTACCTTGTTGCAAGGAATGAAATGTGCCATCTTAGAAAATCGGTCCACAACAACAAACACGGAATCCTTTCCATTTTGAGTTCTAGGCAAACCAAGTACAAAATCCATGCTAATGTCTTCCCAAGGTTGATAAGGAATAGGAAGAGGCATGTAAAGACCATGAGATTGAGCTTTTGACTTAGCTTTGCGGCATGTAGAGCATCGGGTGGTAAGCGAGAGACATCTCAAAACATCTTTGGCCAAAAGTAGTTCTTGGAGGCGTGGTGAAGGTCTTGTCGCGTCCAAAATGTCCCATGAGTCCACCTCCATGAGCCTCTTGCAAAAGTAGCAAACGAAGAGAAGACTCGGGAATGCATAGTTTGTTAGCTCTCATAAGATAACCATCCTTGAGGTAATATTGTTCCCAAGATGTATCGTCAAACATTTAGCATAATGAGGTGCAAAAGATGGATCACTAGCATACAAATCTTTTATGTGCTCAAAGCCAATAACATTCAACTCAAGTTGGGTGACAAGCGTGCATATGCGTGAAAGTGCATCGGCAACTACATTTTCCTTGCCCTTAATGTACTTGATCACATATGGAAAAGATTCAATAAATTCACTCCATTTAGCATGGCGCTTGTTCAATTTAGTTTGACCTTTTAAGTACTTAAGCGTTTCATGATCGGTATGGATGACAAACTCATGAGGCCTAAGATAATGTTCCCAAACATGTAGTACACGCACTAAAGCATACAATTCTTTGTCATACACGGGATAGTTAAGTTGAGCACCGGAGAGTTTTTCACTAAAGTAAGCAATGACTCGTTTTCTTGCATTAAAACTCCGCCAATTCGGTACCACTTGCATCACAATGAACCTCAAAAGTTTTGTCAAAGTTGGGCAAAGCAAGAATTGGAGCATGAGTAAGCAAAGACTTGAGCTCATCAAAAGCGTTTGATTGCAAAGGTCCCCAAATAAAAGGAGTATTCTTCTTACTCAAAGCATGCAAAGGGCTGCAATAGTGCTAAAGTTTTTCACAAAGCGGCGATAAAAACCTGCAAGACCAAGGAAACTTCGCACTTGTTGCAAATTGGTGGGTTGGGGCCAAGTTTTAATTGCTTTGATCTTAGTTTCATCAACATGGACACCCTTGGAGGAGACAACGAAACCCAAGAAAACCACTTTGTCAACTCCAAAAGTGCATTTCTTCAAGTTTGCATAAAGACTTTCCTTTCGAAGCGTTTGCAAAACAAGCTTAACGTGATCAAGATGCTCTTTCATGGTTTTGCTAAACACAAGAATGTCATCGAAGTAAACCACAACAAAGATTCCAATATAAGGTCTAAGCACATGATGCATAAGTCGCACAAAAGTTCCGGGAGCTTCCGATAAACCCATGGGCATAACCAACCATTCATATAAGCCAAATTTTGTTTTGAAAGCAGTTTTCCATTCATCACCCTCGTGAATGCGGATTTGATAATAGCCACTTTTAAGATCAATTTTTGAGAAAAAGTTGGCTCCACTAAGTTCATCAAGCATATCATCTAAGCGAGGAATGGGATGCCTATAGCGCACGGTGATAGCATTTATGGGTCTACAATCGGAGCACAAGCGGAAACTTCCATCGGGTTTAGGCACAAGTATAACGGGCACGGCACAAGGGCTTAAGCTTTCACGTACATGACCGTTGTCGAGTAGTTGTTGTACTTGCCGTTGAATCTCCTTGGTTTCTTCGGGATTGACACGGTAGGGAGCTTTGTTTGGAAGTGGCGCTCCGGGAATGAGGTCGATTCGATGCTCAATGCCTCGTAGAGGAGGTAGACCCGGAGGTAGCTCATCGGGGAAAACATCTTGAAATTCCTGCAAAAGAGATTGAAACACCAAAGGTAGCTCATGAGTGGTGTTAGTTTGTTGTTCTCCATCCTTGCACACTAGGACAAAGTGCATCACACTCGATGGGTTCTCACACACTTCTCTCATCTCATGTTTGGTGGCGAATAGTATGAGGTTTTTCTCTCTAGGCGAAGAGGCGCTCAAATTTGGCTTGTGGCTCTCACTCACTTTTTGGTGGCTCACTTTCTCACTCTTCTCTCTTTGGTTGGTGGCTTGTTTGTCGGCTATCACTTGACTAGGAGACATAGGTCGTAGGACATATTCTTTGCCTTTCATCTTGAAGCTATAGTGGTTTGTCGCCCATTGTGGTAGACACCACGGTCGAATTGCCATGGCCGACCAAGGAGGAGGTGGCAAGCGGTCATTGGGACCACATCACACTCCAAAGTGTCCTCATATGCACCGATTTTGAAGGATACTTGGACCGTATGCTCAACTCGTATAGTGCTTGGAGTCACTTAGCCATTGAACCTTGTATGGTTGCGGATGCTTCTTCTTGACCAATTGGAGCTTGGAGCATAGTTCTTCGCTTGCCAAGTTGTGGCAACTACCTCCATCGATGATGACCTTGACGGATCTCCCGTTGATGCCGGCCTTTGTGTGGAAGATGTGGCATCGTTGGTCTTCTTCTTGGTGATGTTGAAGTGTTAAGACTTTGGAGACAACAAGAGCGGGGCTTGTATCTTCATCACAAAAGACTTGATCATCTTCATCCTCGTTGATGCGCCGGTGCATGGCCACTTGCTCAATAGCGTCCATTTCATCTTCACTCATTGAGTCATAGGTGCCATCGTCGTTGAGGATCATGGTGCGCTTGTTGGTGCATTCATATGACTTGTGGCCTCGGCCGCCGCAAGTAAAACACTTGAAGGAGCTTGTCTTGACGGTCTCATCGGTTGGAGTAGATGATGAAGCACGCGGCTTGGAGTTGCTTGTAGTAGGAGGAGGACGACTTGAACTTGAAGAAGTTTTCTTGTAACTTGACTTGTCGTTGTTGCTTGGAAAAGGCTTGGTTGATGTCGAAGTGGGAGTAGTTGTTGAAGCTTGGTTGTTGGAGAAGCCGTGTATTTTGGAGGAGTACTTGGCGTACTTGAAGTCATCTTGTACTTGACGTTCCGCCTTTGTAGCTTGATGCACGAGCTCAATGAGGTTGGAGTAGGGTTGGAAGTCGGCGATCTTCTTGATGGGATGATTGAGTCCATTCAAGAATCGTGCCATTGTTTGCTCATCATCTTCCTTGACATTGGCTCGAATCATGGCAATCTCCATTTCTTTGTAGTATTCTTCAACACTCTTTGTTCCTTGCTTGAGGAGTTGTAGCTTCTTGAAGAGATCACGGTTGTAGTAGGTTGGCACAAAGCGTGCTCGCATGACATCCTTCATTTGAGCCCAAGTGGTGATTGGAGGTTCACCTCTTGCTTGTCGGCGCAAGGACTTGTTCCCACCATATGAGCACATATTCTTGGAACTCAAGTGATGCCATAGCGATCTTCTTCTCTTCCTCATAGTTGTGCAAGCGAAAGATTTTGTCGACCTTCAATGCCCATGAGAGGTACTCTTGGGATCATTGGTTCCATTGAACTTGGGCATTGTGAACTTGAGCTTGCCATAGCGATGTTCTTCATTGTTTTGAGGTCGATGTTGATGATGGCGTTCTTGGCGTGGAGGTAATCATCCTCATGTTGCTCTTGGCGAGGAGGAAGTCCATGATCAACTTGCTCTTGTTGACCTTGAGGTTGAGGATAAGCTTGAGGAGCTTGGCGTTGCGCACGCCGATGGTAGTTCCTCTCTTGGATTTCTTCTCGAAGGGCTTCCTCTTGAATCGCCTTTCACGATTGCGGTTGGCGATAGCTCGACTTGATGCTTGAAGGGCGCGTTCGCCTCAAACTTGTGCTTCGTTGTTGTTGTTGAAGACGTTGGGCCTCGGCGTCTTGTTGTTGTTGGTGTAGGCGCTCGTTCTTGTTCTTGTTGGCGACGAAGACGTTGTCGTTCTTGAGCTTGAGCAAACGCTACTTGGTTTGATTGAGGACGAGGAACTTGTTCATCCACTTGCTCTTGGGAATTCTTGTCGTGTAGCGGGTTGCGAGATGCATAGCGGTCTTGACGCTGGCTCGACGAAGAATGTTCGATGACGGTGTACTTGTGTCGGAGAAGGAGTCGTCGGAGTGGCGACTTGAGTGGCTCCGTCTTGAGTGTGAAGAGGTAGAAATCGCGGTTCACCAATAAGGCGCGGATCTCGTCCATTCTTGCATCATTCTCTTTCTTGTCTTGCGTCGAGTTTGTTGTCGAGTAATCTCTTATGCGCTTCTCGAGAGTCGCAAGTCGGTGGAGAGGTTGTCGATCGTTAAGCTCATTGCTTGTTGCTCTTGATGGAGAGCTCGTTCTTGCTACGAAGAGGTGGCTCTTGGTGACGATGATGACATGTCGTCGTCTTGCTCGATGAAGAGTGGGTTTGTAGAAGAACTTGGCCTATCCATCATTTCGTGCAAATTGTGAGTGGTAGAAAGAGAAGAACTAATACCAATGTACCTTTGACGAAGTTGAAGATGAATCAAGTTCACTCAAATGCGGACAATGAAATAGCACTCTTGGTACCGATCCTTGTCGATTCTCACACCTACACAAGTAAAAGCTTTTGGTGGAGCTTGGTTAGGATGGTGGCACAAAATTGATTGTAATCGTTAGCTTGACTCAAAAATGTTGAAGAAGATTCGCAAATTCGCAAATGTAACAAGTAGACCAAGCAAGTAGTGGTACACGAAACACACACGCAAATAGATAAATGGGATTGTGCAAACCAAAAGTGAGCCAAAATGTGGAATCCACGAAAATGCTCTTGTTGCACAATACTAGAGAGACGCTAGCACGATTGCACAATAGGCGGATCTGGAACTTGTGCACAACCTACTAGGCAAAAATGCAACGATCTCTATCCCAAGTATGCTATATGTATGGTATTTGATGCAATGATCCAAGATGATCTTATATGACAATCTTAATGTAGTATGATGCTATGGTTCTTGCTTATAAGCTCTTTGCTTATCTTTCTCTTTTGCTTAAAAGCTTGGGTGGCTCTTTCTCTTTTGAGCTCTTTTCTTATGCAAACTTCTCGAACCAAGATAGCAATTGTGTATGCGATGACAACTTTGTGACACACAAGTGGATCTCAAGATATGCACCACTATGCTATGGTATGTATGCTATGGAGTATGATCCCTAATGTGCACAAGTTACGTTGCCGGCAATACTCAATGGCTAGTCTCGATGGGTAAGCAACGCAAAAGATGGGCTATGTTGGTTATCAATGCAATTGCGAGAGAGTATGACACGATACCAAGGTGATATCAAGGCGAAAGTGATACCAAAGTCTTGTGTCCGGTCGTAGTAGTCGCCGACGAGGTGAGCTGTCGTGATGTCGGTGTCGAACCGTGCACTGGATAGCGAAACACAAAAGGACACGGTTACGACAACTCAATTTAAGTAAAGCACAACAGGTTCAAATAGTCGAGTCGGTGGCGGGCAAAGCTATGGTGGGGGTATGTGGGAATGGTGGTGGTATGCGGAAGTGAAAAAAGTGGTGCAGGCGAAAAAATTGGGCGGGCGGTAGTACACGACCGGGTGCGGAAGTACCATGACCAAGGTGCGGTAGTACCGCGATGGAATCTGAGCGGTAGTACCGCAGGTCGGGGAAATCGCAGATGAGCAGGATTTGGGCGATTTTGGGCGGAAAAGGCTGATTTCGGGGTCAAAATTCGATGGATTTTGTGGATGGAAAGAGGGGAAACTTGGGGAGATGCTAGATCGACTCGAAACCAAGCAAATCCACGGATCAAAATCAACAAAACATCATCAAACTAACAAATCACAAAAAATTTTGGGGTTATTTTTGTGGGGATTTTTCGGGTTTTTAGGACGAAAACAACAAAATCAAGCTAGAAAACACGGGGTAGGGGCTCCAAAAACGTGATCAACGTGGCTCATGATACCATAAGGATGTAGGGTGGAACCCTAATTCGTCGATCTTTCACGTTTGGAGGGGATCCTACGGAGGAAACACGAAGAACACGCGGAAGCACAAGGGGAAACACGGGGAAAACGAGAGGGATTCACTCAACCAACAAGGAATCGATCACACAAGTGCTAGATCACCACACACATAAGAGATCCACAAGATACAAAGTCAACAAAGGTAAGGATACAAAGGAACCGTTCATCTCCAAGAGGAGGCCTTGATGTTCTTCCCTAGAAGGGGTCTTGAATCCGCTTGGGGGATCTTCTCCGAAGAGGTCGTGATCTCCGAGGAGAAGTATCCAAGTGGATGAGCAAAGGCTCTCACACAAACATGAGCTAATCCAGTGCTAAAACTGTCTAGAAGAAGGTGGAGGAGTATTTATAGTTTATGTCCACGAAGAGGTAAGTGGGAGGGGGATACATGGGCCCTAGGCCCGCATTCTGTGAGCAGTGTGGCGGTAGTACCGTCCATCGGCGGTAGTACATGCTTAGCGAGCGGTAGTACCGCTTGGGGTTCTTGATAGTACCGCAGTGAGTGGGGGAGCGGTAGTACCGCTTGGCGAGAGCGGTAGTACCGCTTGTGTTGGAGCGGTAGTACCGCTTGCCTGAGCGGTAGTACAGCGTCTCGGAAGTGTGAACCGGCGTTTGTCGGGTTGAGCGGAAGTAGATTTGCGGTAGTTCCGCCCCTCGTGATAGTACCGCTTGAGGGGAGCGGTAGTACCATGAGCTCGTCTTGATAATACCGTAAGCTTCGGCGGTAGTACCGTGGTTAGCGTTCTTCTTCTTCTTCTTCGCGTCCATCTTCTCCCTCCGGTCCTTCTTGCTCCTTAGCTTCTTGAGGTACTGAGCATGCAAAGTGTATCCGTTTGAGGTAGTAACCATGTCTCGGGTAGGGAAGTGGTAGTTCGGAAAGGAGAGATGTCACCTCGGTTTCGAGAGCTCTTGCGTGCTCGAGTCATTGGTCCGTTGGCACTTGATGGGATGGAGATAGGTCCATGGGGATGACCATGGGATGCTCCGCATCGATGGGTCTTGTTGGGACTTGTGCATTTGCGCTTGTGGAGCATCTTCATGATGATGATGTCGTTGTCGTGCTTGAGCTCGTAGATGTCGTTAAATCGTAAATCGTGCACATGATGCTTGAGGTGACTTGCCCTTCATGGCGGTGATGATCATGAGCGTGATGGTGATCGCCATGTAGATGTGGACGAGGACGATTTGCACTTGCATCGCGTTCGCTCCAAAGACTTGTGGCTTGACCGTCGTCGTCTTGAGGATGATGAAGTGGAAGAAGACTTGATCAAGGCCGAATCTCTTCCATCCTCGCATCTTGCTCCTCCTTTTGTGCGGCAAGCTTCTTGTCCATGTAGTCCCTTTTCCTTGCTTGGAGTGACGAATGTCGATGGAGATGTTCTCGATCGCTCGCAATCTTGATTGTCGCCTTGTATTTGTCGTTGTAGATCGAAGATAGACGCTTTGGAGATGTAGTTGTTCACGCCGTCGTTGTTGTCGTAGACCGGAGAGGGAATGCCTTGCCTATCCATCACAAGACTCGAGCAAATATGAGTGGGAGAAAGAGAAGAACGTTCACTCAAATGTGGACAATGAAATAGCACTATTGGTACCAATCCTTGTCGGTTCTCACACCTACACAAGTAAAGCTTATAGTGGAGCTCGGTGAGGATAGTGGCACAAAAATTTAATGCAAAATGTTAGCAAGAGTCAATAATGTTGAAAGAGATTCACAAATTCGCAAGCGAAACAAGTAGACCAATAGCAATGAAAGGTACACGGAAACACACACACGGATAGATAAATGGGGTCGTGCAACCAAGGAATGAGCTCAAAATGTGGAATCCACCAAAACGCTCGTGTTGCACAACTCAAGAGAGACGCTAGCACGATTGCTCAATAGGCGGATACGACACTTGTGCACAACCTATAAGATGCAAAATGGATAAACTTCTATCCCAAGTATGCTATGTATGTATGGTTCCCGGTGTTTCTCTCAAGCATGATATCATATGATGTAGATTTTGTTATGGCTCTTATTTGCACTGGGTGTATGATGCTATGGCACTTGCTCACGAGCTCTTTGCTCTCTTTTTGCTTAAAAGCTTTTTCTCTTTTTTTTCTCTATGGCCACTTTTATACAATGCACAAACCAAGATAGCAATTGTGTATATGCGGAAACAAACTTGAGGCACAATGGATGATATGATACCAATATGATATGGTATGTATGCAATGGATGGTGTAGACCACTAATGTGCACAAGTAACGTTGCCGGCAATACTCAAATGGCTAGTCTCGATAGGTAAGTGACGCAAAATGGGCTAGGGGTTAACAATGCAATTGCAAGGGAATATACAATGGTGTCGTCAAGGTTACCGTCCTTGGCAATGATGAGAGGCGGTATTGCCGATGTCGACCCGTTCCTAGTTAGCCGAAACACCCTAGGAAACGGAAAAACCGCAAACTCAAAATCCAAAGGCAAATGTCAAATGGTGGTAGCGGAAAGCGGTGGTGGTTTGCTCTTGGCAATGCGGAAGTGGGATGATGGGCTATACATGAGTCGGAGTTGAAGTTGCCGTCCCTAAGTAGCCGAAACACCTTAGGAGACACAAGCCACAACTCAAACAAGCTCAAACAAAATTGGGTTAAGTTGGGGTTGTCGGAAGTGTATGGTGGGAAGGTTATGTGGAAGTGGTGGTGGTGGTGGTTGATGAAGAAGCAACCGTCCCTAAGTAGCCGAAACACCTTAGGAGACTCAAGTCACTACTCAAACAACCTCAAATGCTATGGGCAACAAAATGGGTTAGGTTGCGGAAGTCGGTGGTGGCTATGCGGATGATATGGTGGAGGGCCTAGGCAAAGATGCCAAAATTCCGAAAAGTTGATGGTGTCAAATGGTGTTGGTGGTATTTTTGTGGGATAGGGGATGTCAATAGCTTCAAAACGAGCTAAAGAACGTCAAAATCGGAGTTCGGATGAATTAGTTATGGAGAAAACAAGATTTTAGCCGTGTCAGTTTTCAGTGTAACCGGACATCCGGGAGGAGGTCCAGCTCATCCGGGCTATGTCCGGATGATCCGGGAGGACATCCGGATGATCCGGGTTCGTCAGCGCCAGTTCTGTTTTTCGTGTGCGCGATTTATCCGGACGTCCGGGGGGGCGTCCAGCTGATCCGGGCTTGGTCCGGATGATCCGGGAGAAGGTCCGGATGATCCGGCCAAGTCAACCCGCTCGGGATTTGCTCTCGGGGACGAATTTTTGGGCGGAAATGGATGATTTTCGGGCAAAATTTGAGGATTTCGTGGATGGAAGGTGGGGAAACTTGGGGGAAAGCTAGATCCACTTGAAACCAAGCAAATCCACGGATCAAAATCAACAAAACATCATCAAACCAACAAATCACAAAAAAATTTGGGGCTATTTTTGGTGGGGATTTTCGGATTTTAGGACGAAAACAATAAAATCAAGCTAGAAAACACGGGGTAGGGGCTCCAAAAACGTGATCAACGTGGCTCATGATACCATATGATCTAGGGTGGAACCCTAATTCGCCGATCTTTCACGTTTGGAGGGGATCCTACGGAGGAAACACGAAGAACACGCGGAAGCACGAGGGGAATCACGGGGAAAACGAGAGAGAATCACTCAACCAACAAGGAATCGATCACACAAGTGCTAGATCAACATATACACACGAGATCCACAAGATACATAGTACTAGGGTAAGGATACAAAGGAACCGTTCATCTCCCGGAGGAGGCCTTGAATCCACGAGGGGATCTTCCCTAAAAGGGGTCTTGTATCCGAGAGGATCTTCTCCTAGATGGAGGCCGCGGTCTCTCACGAGGAGGAGATCCGATAGATGAGCGTAGCTCTATCTCTAACATGAGCTAAACCAACACTAACCCTCAAAGTGGGGAGGAGGAGGTCTATTTATAGTGCTAAGCCACGAAGGGGTAAGTGAGGGGCGAAGGGGTACACGGGCCTCGGCCCAAGTCGCGCACACAGGCGGGGTCCGGATGATCCGGATGGCGGCCCGGATGATCCGGGTGTCGGGGGTCCGGATGATCCGGGCGACCGTCCGGATGATCCGGCTTCGTCGAGGGGCTTCTGTAGTCTTCGGCGCCTTTGCCCGGATGATCCGGGGTAGGGTCCGGATGATCCGGCTGGACCCGGATGATCCGGCTGGGTGTCCGGATGATCCGGGCAACTCCAGTCTTGCTCCTTTCTTCTTCTTCCTTCTCCTCTTCCATGCTTGGCCTTGGTCCTTGGATTCTCCATGGTCATCTTGGTTGTACCTGAGTGTATGCAAGGTCCATGCATGAGGTAGTAGCCGTGTCTCATATGCAGAAAGTGACGGTTCGAAGAGGAGTGAATTCACCTTGTGTCCAATGGCGGATAGTCGAGGTCTCATCTTATGTATCCTTGGGGCTTAGAGAGTAGTCGGAGTGTACATGGGGATGAACGTGGGATGCTCCGCATCATATCCCCCCCCTTGGGAAAGATCCGACCTCGGATCGTGATCCTCATCACCATGGAAACGGGTGTCGTGGACGGACTTGTAGCGGGACGTAAGGGAAGGCATTGCGCACTCCAAGTACTCCAAGGTGTCTCCGGTATGTGGTACATGCAAAATGATCAAACACAAAGTACACTTGGAAATACAATGGAACCCTAATTCGTCGATCTTTCACGTTTGGAGCGGGATCCCTCGAAGAACACGATGAACACGGGGAAGAACGGAGAGAAATCACAAGGGGAAACACTCAAGAACAAGTCCAATCACACATCCACTAGACAATCAAACACACAAGGTCACAAGGTACATGAACAACAAAGGGAAAGATACAAGGTAAGGTTCATCTCCAAGAGGAGGTCTTGATGATATCCTAGATGGATCTTCCCACAAGGGGGGTCTTGTATCCTAGATGGATCTTCCCACAAGGGGGTCTTGATGATATCCCGCGGGATCTTCTCCTAGATGGAGGTCTTGGCCTCCAATGGAGTAGTGGTCTCTCTCTCAAGAGATAGGTAGGAGCAAAGCTCACCTAAGAATGAGCTATCACCTTGCTAACCCTAGAAAGGAGGTGGAGGTGGTCTATTTATAGTTGATAGGGGCGGAGGTGTCCCGATCTTTCGATGAGATGATAACTATCGATTTGGTGAAGATGACTTTGACGATCCGACTACAAACGTGCACGACGTTGCGCCTTAGCAATCGCTAAACCAACTCCGAGAGGTTATTGACCACGCCGGAGCACAATCAACCTGACCACGAAGGTCTATTCCTGCAAGCAATCGAAGAACAAGCAAGAATATGATAAAAGCAACCTGAATATTGCGAATATGTATGAAGTATTGATAAAGGTGGGGATCCGTAAGCGGTCTTGGTCTGGTCGTTGGACACAAACGAAGTACACGAAGTTGCAATGGCTAACTTTTAACTAAACAAATCCCCAGGGAAAAGCTACTAGATGGATCTACTTATATAGGAGCAAGGGGTGGCGGCCAAGGAGGTGGGAGGACGTCCCAAGGCAGCCTAAAACTAACCCTAGGTCGTACAAGGCCAATGGGCCCAAGTGGAGGTGACGTAACACCTTTGGACTTGTAGTTTGACTCGGATTCTGGTGCAGCGTCAGATTGTTTTGTCCACAACTCAACGCTCCGGACGGATTTTAAGGTGATTCCAATTGTTCTGGAAAGAGCATGAAATCTAATTTCCAACAAAAAAAGAATCACCCAATTCGGAGTCCGTATGAAATAGTTGTTGGCGTTTTGAGTCAGGTATGTCTGTGCAGTCCGAATCTGAATCCAGAACGTGAGAGACTTGGACTCTATCTTCTCTTGGGCCAAAAGTGACGTGAGAGGACTTTTTGAACAGCAATAAACATCTCTTTCTTCCTTATCTTCATATGTGGATTGTAGAAATGTCCCATACACCTGCAATTAGACAAAACACAAAAGTGTGTGAAGTATTTTTGTCCTGGATAACATAAATAGATTATTGAATAGTTTGCACTAGAAATCACCTGACAAATATGCATGTATGCAATATTTTTGGTCATATACAAGGTACTCATGTCCTCATCATCCTCCCCTTTTTGAAAATAAAGCCATCCTCGGCGTTGCTTAATCTGAAATGTAGCTAACAAAAGAGACAAGGTGTACATGTTGTATATGTATACGTCATCCATTTTTACTTCCCTTGATTTTTGCATATATGACACATGAATAGATGAGTAACTTGCATAGTTCATAAAATCTAAAGCCAACAAATTAGCACAAGAGCTAGAAGGCATGAAAATATTGCGACTCAGTTTGCACATATAAGTGAAGCTCTTATTTATTTCAAAATATTGACAATGTTCATCATTAAACCATCCCAACATTGGTGAATAAACCTTATTTGAATCACTTGATAGGGGCGGAGGTGTCCCGATCTTTCGATGAGATGATAACTATCGATTTGGTGAAGATGACTTTGACGATCCGACTACAAACGTGCATGACGTTGCGCCTTAGCAATCGCTAAACCAACTCCGAGAGGTTATTGACCACGCCGGAGCACAATCAACCTGACCACGAAGGTCTATTCCTACAAGCAATCGAAGAACAAGCAAGAATATGATAAAAGCAATCTGAATATTGCGAATATGTATGAAGTATTGATAAAGGTGGGGATCCGTAAGCGGTCTTGGTCTGGTCGTTGGACACAAACGAAGTACACGAAGTTGCAATGGCTAACTTTTAACTAAACAAATCCCCAGGGAAAAGCTACTAGATGGATCTACTTATATAGGAGCAAGGGGTGGCGGCCAAGGAGGTGGGAGGACGTCCCAAGGCAGCCTAAAACTAACCCTAGGTCGTACAAGGCCAATGGGCCCAAGTGGAGGTGACGTAACACCTTTGGACTTGTAGTTTGACTCGGATTCTGGTGCAGCGTCAGATTGTTTTGTCCACAACTGAACGCTCCGGACGGATTTTAAGGTGATTCCAATTGTGCTGGAAAGAGCATGAAATCTACTTTCCAACAAAAAAAGAATCACCCAATTCGGAGTCCGTATGAAATAGTTGTTGGCGTTTTGAGTCAGGTATGTCTGTGCAGTCCGAATCTGAATCCAGAACGTGAGAGACTTGGACTCTATCTTCTCTTGGGCCAAAAGTGACGTGAGAGGACTTTTTGAACAGCAATAAACATCTCTTTCTTCCTTATCTTCATATGTGGATTGTAGAAATGTCCCATACACCTGCAATTAGACAAAACACAAAAGTGTGTGAAGTATTTTTGTCCTGGATAACATAAATAGATTATTGAATAGTTTGCACTAGAAATCACCTGACAAATATGCATGTATGCAATATTTTTGGTCATATACAACATGTCCTCATCAATAGTCTAAGCCACGAAGGGGTAAGTGGGAGAGGGATACAAGGCCAAAGGCCCGCGGCTGCGCACAGGCAGGGCGGTAGTACCGGACTCATGGGCAGTAGTACCGCTTGAGAGGTAGTACCGCTTGCTTTGGGCGGTAGTACCGCTTGAGCGGTAGTACCGCTGGCTTTGGGCGGTAGTACCGCCCTTTCTGGACTGGGCAGGTCCTTCTTCTTCCGTCTTCGCTTCCATGCTTCCCTCGCGGACGGTGTAGGCGTTCCTTGGCGCTTGCACTCCTCCTCCTCGTGCGTGAAGCTCCGACAATACCTATGCATGCACACGAGTGGAGTGTCAAGTAGTATACCATCCTCAAAGGGGTCAAGTGAACACATGTAAAGGAGAAGATTCACCTTTATGTATGAGAAGTAGAGGTCGCACGTGTCACTTGCCAAACGGACTCTTGACATGGTGATGACCGTAGGATGCTCCGCATCATCCCCTCCCCCTTGGAAAAGATCCGACCTCGGATCGAAAACCAAATCACCATGGGAAAGAGATGGCTTCGCCATGAAGAAGTGGACGTTCACCAAGTACTCGTCATCTTCAAGCTCGCAATGGGCACTCTCCAATGTCGCACCGTCTTGGGGTTCCTTCAAAATGAGCAAGGACAACAAACACTTGGAAAAACAAATGTGGTTAGCATTAGTGCAAAACCAAGCATTTAAGAGGTGATTCGCCAAACAAGTGTTGTCATCAAGCATAGCATATGGTTTGACAAAGGATTGTGACATGGCATGTAAGCACATAAATTGAGCACAAGCAAAGATATCATGGGGACAAGCATGTAAATGTGAGGTAGAGATGCAAATATGTGTGACAAGAGCATAAGCATCTACCTCGAGGTCATAGCAGGCATGCATAAAGAGCTCGACAAATGGTCGATGGTAGGCATAGGAATCATTCACAACACCAAATAAGATGAGGTGTCTAAACACATGGGTCAAGTGCAAGACAATCCACGCATGATGTGCATAGGGTGTAGTGAATATAGTGTGGCACTCAACACAATAGAAAGAGCAATTGTTCATCATGTGTGAGGCAATCAAGTGAATCATGTGACAACCAAAGGAACATGGCATATGTGAAGAAATGGTATTGGTGCAACCAACCATATGATAGTAGCAAGTAGTCCAAGAATTGGATGCAACACACAAGTCATATATATCATGATGCATGGGAATGTGATAATGGCAAGTCAAAGCAATATCCATGCTCAAGAAAGATGTCACCTTGAAGGCATGTCCTTGTGTATTCTTCACGATGCCGAAGCGCAAGCAAGCGCGGTATAGAAGCGAGTCGTGGTAGAATGTATGAGGCTCGCTCTCAAGAGCTCGAATGGTCAACTCACGTGAAGTGGAAGTCGAAATTAAGTCCAAGTATCCTACACATGCACACAACAAAACAAAGAACGTATGCACATGGTAGACAAACACATCATCCATCATGATGGTTCTCTTCTCTTGCACATAACCATTAGAAGCACAAGTATGAATAATATGATGTAACAATGGTGATATTCAAGGCACTAGGTATATGGTGCAAAGAGGTAAGACAAGCATGCTTCACAAGGAATATGTCAAAATCTCCAAACATGTGTGAGAATGCTATGGGGGCAATCTCATGAGCAAGACTATAAGCATTGTTGCACTCAATACATGGCAAATCTAGCATGAGAGAGGCAACACATGGAGATATATGACACGGAGCAATATGAATCATGTGTAAAGCATATAGATGGTTGTCATCAACCGCATGAGATGAGCAAGTATGACACAAGAGACAACGCATGTGAGAGGCATGAGCATATATGTCATCAACCAAAGAAAGCAAGTAGTGGAACATGGGTGATGCAACATAGCAAGCAATCATAGCAATCAAGTCAAGTATGCTAGTAGTGCAAAGATGTGACATACTAGAATGAATCATGGCAAACATGTCCTTGGTGCAAATAGTGGGCATGAATAATTCACAAGTCATAGCACAATCATGAAAGCAAGATATGAGGACAATAGCATGGGGCACATGATAAACATGGCAATAGCAACAAGGATCTCCACCAAGCATGCAAATACACATAGAAGTAGCATAATGATGAAACATGGGTAGATGCAAGCAAGGGTCACAATTGCATGGCAAAGGCATAGAAGCAAGCATAGCATGCAAAGTGAACACGGTAAAATGAGCATAATGTGAGAAGTGGTAAATGGCCCATAGCCGTGTGAGAGCCAAGTAGAGGAGTTGCGCGTAGTCCTTGCGCGAAGGGAACGGTGGTAAGGATAGTCCACAGGATCCCAAATCGGCATTGCTCTCAAGAGCTCGTTTTGTCAACTCGTGGGATTGCGAGGTTGACAAGTATTCGTGGGTACCTACACAAAAGAGACACAATCCAAAGAAATTGTGCGCGTGGTAAATGTACACATCATCCATCATGATGTGTATGTGCACGTGTGAGTTAGCACAAGATAAGCATCGCTCAAAGAAATTTGATGCATGGTATAGGAACATGTCATCCATCATGAAAGAATAGTTGTTATGTATGACACGATGGGGACACAAATTGAGAATGGAAGTATATGGCACATCAATAGTATGTTTATTCGTGTGTAGCATATGGTGCAAACAAGTATGGGGATCATGCAATGAATGGGATGGATCAAATTCCCCTAACATGTATGAGGAAACTATGGGGGCCTCCTCATGAGAAATATCGGAAACATCACATGGAGAAAATGGACAACATGCAAAACAATGCATATCCGAAGCTAGGTGGTCATGGCATGGCATATGAGATAAATGATGCAAAGGTAGCATATCAATATCATCACAAGAGAAACAAATGCCAATAACCATGTGCTTGTCATCTATGCCATATGTGCAAATTGGGTTTATTTTAATGGCATATGCATAGTCACTATGAAGAGATTGCAAATAAGAAATATGATGGATCTCATGCATAGCATATGACAAGTCAAGCGGATTATCAAACATGATGTGACCTAAAGAATTGTCACAAGAAATCCTATGTAACATGGCATCACTACTAATAGACTCCACAAGAGAATCATCATACTCATCATAAATGGGAACATCATCGCATGTGGAAATGATACTAGCATGAAGCATGGCAATAGGTGGATCAACATCATGCAAGCAATCAATGTTAAGAATGCCCACTAGTGGGACTATAGCATCACCGTCACCTTTGTTACCTTTGTCATTCCACTCAAGTGGTGTAGGTGAGGTGGGAAAGACCAAATGGTGGTCATCTTCATCTTGATGGAACCATGTGGGGGGTGCATCATAATCCACCATGGCCATCGTCTTGTCCAAAGGGAGGACGAAGTCGTTGAGGATCGGCGCGTCATCATAAATGGGACCTAGCACCAAACGAGAAGACACAATAGAGGTAGAGGTCAAGTTGTTAGAAATGTAAATGGCCTCACGAGACCTATCAACTATCTCACTCTCTCTATGTGGTGGTTCACTCACTCCCTCAAAATAGGTGCACTCAAACTCACGTATGGTGGAGTCACTCATCTCACTCAAGTGGTGGGGGTTGTGGCTCTCCTCACATGGGAATTGTGGCAACTCATCATATATGGGGCTAGTGGTGAAGTCACTCTCACTCTCAATATGGTGGCAAAAGTCACTCAAGTCATCATACGTCGCCGTGGTCGAAGGGAGAATCCCATGCTCAACCATCTCGTCGTTGTCGCCGTGGATGAAGGCCGAAGATGGCACATCATCACTCTCCTCCGTGACCGAAGGGAAAATCCCATGCTCGATCATCTCGTCACCGTCGCCATGGATGAAGGCCGAAGATGGCACATCATCACTCTTGTCGTGGATGAAGGCCGAAGATGGCTCAACATCACTCTCGTCGTGGATGAAGGCCGAAGATGGCTCAACATCACTCTCATCGTGGATGAAGGCCGAAGATGGCACATCATCACTCTCGCCTCCTAAGATGGAAGCATCATCCTTGCTCGCCACCTTGTCGCTCGCCTCCAAAGCTTGGTCCTTGAAGGTCTCCATAGTCGAACTCGTCGCCGCACCGTCTTGAAAAAGAGTCAAAGTAGACTCGGCATCATCAATGCCACAAAGAGGGATGGCGGTGAAGTCGCACTTGGGAGCATCGTCTTGGAGCTTGTCGGCCTTGGACATTGTGGTGGTACTAGCCTCATGCTTGTCGTAGAGCTTGGTCGCCGCGAAGTTTGCTTGGGGTGGAGAAGCCTTGGCCTTCAT